>WIQG01000277.1:0-203201 GCA_014925785.1 Mycena galopus ATCC 62051
AGTCGAAACCCTTCCACTGGTCTTTGGTATCTTGGTCTGTCACAAACTCTATGATTTTATCCTTCTTGGCAAGGGTATCCGTAATCCCACCCAACTGGATAATGGCCTGCATATGGTTAAGGAAGCGCCTCAAAGAGGCAGCATCCCCCCCATCAAAGCTGGGCGCATTCTTTTCCCATGGGTAGGGAATCCGGAACGCAGCAACATTAGGCTGTTGGGCCATTGTGTTGTTCGTAGGATTCTGTACAACGGATTGGTCTGGTACACTGGTTGTTGCTTCGTGAGAAGACAACGAAGGCGATCCTGGTTCAGGATCTGGGGTTGGTTCAAGATCTTCTTGAACTTGTGAAGACGATGCAACTGGACGTTCTGGATTCCGTGCAGCAAGTGCCTTGGAAGCCAATGTACGTTCCTGGGTCTGCAACGATGTGTCTGCTCGAGCACGAGCAGATGGAGAGGGTCTTTGGGCTTTAGCAAGTTTGCTAAGGGAGTGCTGTTCGAGCAGAGGGAGCAACGGTTGTTTTCCGGATCTACTGATTGTGCGAGTAGTTCGAGAAAGTGGCCGTTCAAAACCTGACTCGGGTAAAACCCCTTGCCCTTGGTACGATGGACTTTCCGGATCTGGCTCCTCACGAGGTGCCTGACGCGAAATGTTGCCAAATTTTTCTGTATACGGACAGAAGGCCTAAAGTACTGTTTTCAGGATTTTACTCTGAAGAACAGCTTTTGTCTCTTGGGAAAAATCCACAAAATCGCAAGCAACGTACAAATGAACAACTGGCCCCTCGCGGTGGGCTCCAGATGAAACGTGTGCCGGCGGTCTATGGGTGAAATCCACTATAATGCAAATCCGACAGGCTGAATGCAATGAAGAAGTGCGCTCTAGTTCAGGATTCACAAATCCTGAAACCAACACAAATCCCTAAAACAACAACCAACCAAACTCCACTAGTGATTCCAGATGCAATCCCAGAGAGTGCGACCGAGTACAGGTCTTTGTGTACCGATAGAAGATACACGGGAACAGTTGTTTAATATTTGCGGATCGCAGCAAGCAAATCCAGGATCGTCCGCAGACAATGGTTCAATTTATAGTTTTGCGACTCTGGGTCACCCACTCTAACCTCGTAAGACAGGAGCAGTGAACCAATTTGACACGCAACACGCAACAAATCCGGAACACACGTAGGACACGCAAAACACGTAGGACACACACAAGCAACACGCAGGACACGCAGGACACGTACACGTACACGTAGGATCACGTAGGACACACACACACGTACACGCAGAACACGCAAGGGAATATCCCGAAAAAGCTGATAGATTGATAATAACTCGAAAATACAAGCACGTCCCCAAGGACAGCCTCGATGAATCAAGCCGGTGGTTCCGCCCTTCTGTACTCGCTGGAGCAGACCGCTAGTCTCTCCGCTTTACGTTTCCGGGTAGGAGTCCGTGCCCTCTCCCTACAAGCTGCCCACCTTATATACTGTACATCTAAAAATAACTCTACAAACATAATACATTAATCATCGCTGTAACCATGTCCGTGACTCGAGAATATGAAATAACGATCGCCAAGCTTGCTGACTGATTATTTTAGATCCTGAAAATGTTAGTTCTGGATTAGTCCCTCCAGACATTGTGGTTGAATTGGATAGCCCTTCAAAATGCCTCTTTGTAGACACCCTGAACTTGTGTGCAGCCCAAGAGCTACCCTAGACCGTCTACCCGTCGAGGTGGAACATGGTTGAGCAGGCTCCTATTTGTCTGATTTATTTCTGACGCAATCGGAGCCCTGACTTGGCACCCGAGTGGTCCTAATATTCTGGATTTCTTGGGCGCACTACTTGTGTCCCTTGACGGATTCTTGGAAATCCGGAACCTTGGGTCTTATGTCTTCAATTAGACACCCTGGTCCCCTTCATAGCTCAAGTTAGGACCTTCTTCCTAAATTGGGTTCGAACCCGGTTGCCACATTAAGCCGATCGATATTTGATGGGTGTATGACACCGCATCCGGATCCGGCTCGTTCCGGTCTGAAAGGTTCTGGGTCATCACGTGATCGAGCGCGTCGCCTCATTGGTACAAGCATGGACAAATAATGTTGAAACTCATTCAAGATGCACTTGCTTTGAGTTCCACAAATAGGCACAGAATGGATATCTTATTCCCCAATGTTCGTTTGGACTATCCGCAACCTCCTGCCCATAGTACGACAGTAGGATCCAGAACCAGCGGCATATTAGTCGGAGGCACCCAGTATGTGTGTTTTCTGGATACTCATCCGCAACCGGTTCCGGATTTGGTTTCTAGCGTGTAGTTCCAGGTCTACTGACTTGGGACTCGTCATAGACCCAGATGTGCGCGTATCCGCAACGGAAATCCAGAAAACGTTAATTTTCCGGTGTTGGCGAATTCACGGCTTATCACCGCGAAGGCCGCCTGGCGGCAAGCATGCCTGTCTGTGTACGAAACCTCAGTTTCGTAATAATAATGATATGATATAAAAGAAGGGGAAGGAAGAAAATGAAGGGAGGGATGTAGAGCAAGACAATTGAGTGGATTCAAAGGGGGGGGACAGCAAAGCACGCACCCGCATGGCATTATACATGCCCTTGATCTTGACAGTGTTGACGACGCTGGCGGCACAGCTGTGGGTTAGAGAGAGGGTTAGTATGAGTATGGGGTAGGAGGGGGAGGAGAAGGCGCGACGTGAACACTCAACGCTGGTTGAAAGAGGCTTGCTAGCCGCCATTTAACTCTTGACGCGAAATGACACGTCATCTGGAAACACAGAACGCGTAACGCTGGAGGGAGGGTACTTCATATAGGAGAGATGTTGGTTTTGTGTAGGATAGGATAGAAAGAGGGCGGTTTTCATAACCCACCTTGTGTGTATGAAAACCAATAAGGTCGAGAGAGGATCAGGTAAAAAGGAAGGAAAGTGCACGCAAGAGGATAGGATAAAAAAGATAAAATGATAAAATAAGAAATAAAAAAGCAAACCATACGTACACTAAGTGGACAAAAAGAATGACCAATGGGTGTTGGGTCGTAACTCAATGACCACGTAAGATTCCGACCCAAACTAAGATGTCAGTATCAAGAGAGCACGCACCGACATTTCTTGTCTATTGATCGTATAAAAATATCTTGATGCGCCATTAGCAGAGGCAAAATACCGAAAACGGTAATTTTCAGTTCAATCAAGGATTTTTTTGAAGAAAATCTAAATTACTCAGATTGTAGCCTGAGGTATGTAGATGAGTTTGCCAAGTTGAATGATGGAAAAATATACAGGCTATAACTCGCTATAAATTTCCTATTATAGAAGGTGTAGTTATAAATAGCTTGTTTGGTCTCTAAATTTGCTTTCCATTTACACTGGGTGTAAATCACATATCTACACTGCATGTAAATGATGGGTATTTTTAGATTAATTGTGGAGATTATCATTATTTACAGACAGTGCAAATGATGGGTATTTACTGAGAAAACTTGAAGTTTCCCTCCCATTTACATTGAGTTTGCAGGGCCTGTAATTCACAGCTTGCCCCCAGTGTTAAACATGAATCATACATGGGTCTTCTCGTACACCTTCTTTGCCTGCGTCTCGAGGCTTTTCAAAATGTTGGATGTAGTGGTCTCAACCGTCCCCAGATAGACCTTGGCGGCTTCTGCATCAGCAGGGACATTTCCGCGAGCGAGGTCGATCTCAGCTTGAGTAGGGCGCTCATCCTTGCGGGTGTACAGTGCGAGGAAGAGACGATACATGATGGGGAAGGTACTCTTCAGATGGTTAACTAATTCTATGAATTTCTCTCATTATGGTAGGTTAATATCGTCCACACCACGAATAAATTTAAGTAAGAACGTACTGGTAATATTGTATCACATTCCCTTTGTGATAGTAATGATTTTGCGATTTCCATGGTGGCATTTGTAGTGCTTATCTCCTGGGTCTCCAATGCTGCCGTTCTCGTTCTTTGGAACGGTCTCGTAGAACAGGTAGATCAGGTTTTGAACTGCACAGTATTCGAGTTAATGCTGGTCAAATTAGTTGAGAAATAACATACACTAGGGGCATTGAACATTGTCTTCATCCTCAACCTCTTCGACTGTAGTGCGAAGGGATTTCGATTGATTCTGTGCCTCGGAGATATTCAGCCTAAGATGAATCGAAATGGAGCGGAGAAAATAACGCACCTTTGCAGGTCTCTCGAGATCTGCTTCATTCTCGACCTCCTCAACAGTGGCGCGGCGGCGCTTGGGGGCAATCGGCTTGACACGGGTTTGCGGCTTGGAGGATTTCCCTGCACGAGCTGGGACTGTCTTGGCGGCCAGAAGATTGGCAATCTGAAAAGAATGATATTGGAATGAACACCCAGAGCGGAGTTAAGGATACGACAAACCTCGTCGTGATCTATTCCAAAATCTTCGCTGTCTGACTCGCCTTCATCCGAAGAGTGCAAGACATCTTCCAGCGCAGGAAGATCATCGAAATCCTCGTCCTCTTCGTCACTTGGAGACTCGGGAATGTGCTTGATGCGAGGACGAGGAGTACTCGCATTGGAACGACGCTGAAGGGGAGTGTTTCTGTCATGTCTGCCTTTTGCGCGGCAAGACTCTTGGTGAATCTGTTGGTGTTGCGGGTTCGGGCACTGCAGCGAGAAAGAACCACTGTAACACAGGAAAATGAATGAATGTGCAGCAAAAAATCAGCCATGGATGGACATACTTCCAGAGACCGAAGGAAGAGGCTTTTCATCGGATTCTGATTCATAGAAGGTAATATCGGTGGCATCCTTGAGATTGCCGTTGCTGTCGCGAGCGCACTGATCAGACATTTTTTCAGAAAAGAGATGAGGCAACCGCAGCAGTGGCCACTGTTATAACTCCCAGCCACGGAAGTTATACCGGGAAGACTGTAATACAAATGAGCCATGCTAAGCATGCAATTGCGCGTCCCGAGTGCATCCAACTCTCATATGAATTTGGGAGCATGCGGGAAACCAGAGATTGCAGCTCTGGATCCAGTGGAAATGGCCATAAAGCTGACAGAGTATTGACCAGAAAGGAAAGCTCTACATCCATGTAAAAAATTGAGTGCAAGGACGCGGCAGAGGGCACAGATGATAGCATAAGAGTGGCTCCAGTCCATGTAAAATGGTCATGACACTGACAGTGTGTTGACTGGAAAGGCAAGAGATTGATCCATGTGAATAAACGAGCACAATTACTGGGTAGAGGGCAAAAAATGCCAGCAGGCCGCATTGATTGAAGGTTCATAGAAGTTGAGCAAGTCAAAATCCAGTGCTTTGTAGCCATGAGGTGCCTTAGCCATGTAGAGGAATATACTTTCTCAACTACTATTGAAGGGCTGAAAATGTGTTCCCCATGTCTGGATGCGTAGGAGCAGCAGTGGGATGAGGTGTATAGGCAAGGGGGTCCAAAGATAAGAAAAAATGATATCACCTACAATTTTTTTTTTTTGGACAGGTTCCGGCCTTGACCTACCTACCTACCATGGGAAATTGCCTTATATAGACACCAAAACAGCTGTTTGAGATGATTTTTTTGATCAGGGGCCCTAAAGAGTATTGTTGGAGTATATTCCGCAACTCAAAATAAGGTAAAGTATGATGTTGAAGGAAAAGGCTTTCATTAAAAGTCAAGATCCTTTTGGTGATCACATGATAAATTACTGTTTTGGGACACATCAAATCTCTTATCAGGCCCGATATGGGAACAATCTTTTAGGTCAAAGGTCCATGGCAACTTTAATTGCCTCAGGATGGTGATATTTGTGTTCAGCTGGTTAAAATCTATCAGAAAGGTACCCTATGTGTGGAACTCCCAGGACCGGACCCCCTTGTGTACAGGCAAGCGAGTATCAGATAGAGATGGAATCAAAGTAATCGGACATCATACATGCCCGAGCCGCTTGAAATTAAGGTTTTTGACGTGTGAGCTGTTTATTGCGATGATGCCGGGACAGTTTGGGCAAGTTTAGCGACCCGGCACACGGCCGTAACGGCTGTTTTTTGACGGCCTGTTGAGTACCTGACCCGTCCCGTACCCGTCCCGTTGTAAAGTAATAAAAATCTCCGACGGGACGGGACGGGCACCCGTTGGACGGGTGCCGTCAAGCCGTCGAAATGGTAACGGGCGGAGATGCTACGAACATGACATTGAGGACTTTACACGCATAATCTACATGCAATCAATTATTTTTCTGTTCTGTGTATTCTCTGCACGAGCTTCCCCGCGGTTCAGCGGATCCACATTCACTAGACTATAGCACCGCACTCTGGGCGCGGCGTCATCAGTGTTATCATGTCACGGATGCAGCAGTCATGTGACCTGTACCGCGTAGGGGTCCTGTGCGCAAGTCCCCTAGGTACTTTATTCACACTCAAGCCGACCGGTGCGAAATTTTATATGCAGCATCCCGAGTACAAGGGTGCGGTGGCGGTGATGTTCAAGGCGAAGCGCGGAGATGAGCCTAAATAGGCAAGTCACTTGCCAAAATAGGCAGCCTTCTATCGTCCCTGGGAACCAAATCACCTGTAAGTCCCACGTAGCCCCTGTAGTAAGTGGTGGAGAAGGGGGGTGTCTCCCCCTCTAACTAGAGCCGTTTAGGCCGTTCTTCGAGCACGCGCTAATTCCACCTAATTATTTAATGATAATAGCAATAGCTCATAGATAATAGCAATAGCTCTGAGATATCATAGATAGCATTGATAAGACAACCTGTTATCTATCCCCTGTTCCCATCAACACCTTGTCAAAGATACGAGCGCGTCGGCGCGATTTGATGGCGCGCCGTCGGTGCCATCGCGCACCATCAATTTCCCATCACCGCACCCGCCCTTGTGTCCCCTGGCCTCACAAGTGCCCCAATAAATCTGGAAATAATATAGGACATATCTGAAGGTGTAAATCTATCCAAGGACTACTTGAATTGATTACTATTGATCTCTTAGTCTCACATTTGGTACAGTCATAAAAAACATGAATGTAAAGAGAAGGCATGCACTGTGCAACAGGTGGGTCTTGATTTCATATTTCATTGCTTTTACATGCTCAAAACCAGATTTGCAGCCCAAAACAGGTGGCACTGAAGTGGGCCACACTTTGCGCCAGCAGGTGGGTGTCGGGCTTGGCGACCATTACGCGGGCGCGTTCTGGTGTGAGGCCTCGATCCAACGGCACAAGCATCTTGAAGGGGTTTTGGAAGTCCTGGGGGTAAGTTGGTTGGAGTGATTCAGTGAGATATTGAGGAAGATAATTGACCTTTGTGGGGGCGGGATTTTGGGCGGATGTCAGGCTTGGCGACGATCGCGAGGGCGCGTTCGGGGGGAAGCCCCGAATCAATAGCACAGGTGTCTTGAGGGGGTTCTGAAGGTCCTGCAGGTAAGTTGGTTAGAGTAATTCGGCAAGATATTGAGGAAGATATATTGACCTTTGGGGGGCCGGAACTTTGGGTGGGTGTCGGGCTTGGTGACAATCGCGCGGGCGCATTCGGGGTAAGGCCTCAAATCGATGGCATAGCCGTCTTGAGGAGGTCATGGAGGACAGGTAGGTCACTTGGTTGAAGTGATTCGGAAAATTCAAGCAAGATAAATCAATATTTGCGGGGGCGGGACGTTCGTCAGACGTCAGCTAGGCAGCGATCGCGCAGGCGCGTTCGATGATGAAGACCCATTTTGTTGGGACAGACGGCTTGAGAGGCTCCTGGATATCTCACAAATCACTTGGATTGTAAGAGTGAGACAATAGTGCGCGAGAGTTTACTATAGAATAATAACTCAGTCTTCGCGCACAATAGTGATACGAAGTCTCTATTCACCTATAGAATAATAACTAATGTACATGTGAGCATAAGAACGACAAGTAAACGAGAGACGGCTCACCTCAGTCTTCGCGCACAATAGTGATACGAAGTCTGAGGGGAGACGACTCGAGTAGGAAACTATTTATCCTAAGTACGAGTGCTCCTGAATGTAACTAAAAGAATACGAGTACCTACGCGATATAACTACAAGGAGAGCAAGAGAAAATAGAAAACATATCTGCGTGTATACATCTTATCTGCGTGTCCGATTGCATCCATATGACAGCGTGAGTTCGCCGTCTATCTGCTAACACTCCCCCTCAAGCCAAGCGAAGCCCGAGGGCGGAGGCGAAGTGCTTGACCTTGGCAGACGGCAGCGCCTTGGTCAATGTGTCAGCAACCATGTCCTCAGTGGGACAATACACAAGACGGATGGAGCCCTGCTCGATGACCCAGCGGATAAAGTGAAAGCGCACATCAATGTGCTTCGTGCGCGCATGGTACTGGTGGTCTTTCGCGAGTGCAATGGCGGATTGATTATCGTTGTAAAGGGTAGTGGGCTCGGAGATGGGGGAGAATAGCTGTGCGACCATGGAGCGCAGCCAAAGTGCCTCCTTCGCAGCCTCCGTCGATGCGACGTACTCGCTTTCCGTCGTCGAGAGCGAAACAATAGGCTGTTGCTTCGAGCTCCAAGCCACAGCGCCACCATTGAGCATGAATGCGTAGCCCGTAAGGGCCTTGCGATCCTCGCTCATGCTGCCGTCCGCGTCCACAAAGCCCTTGAGATCAGGATCGTCGTAACCGTAAGTGAGCCAAAATTCACGCGTGCCCTTAAGGTAGCGGAAAATGCGCTTTGTGACGTCCCAATGCTCCATCCCAGGGTTTTTTGTGAATTTAGAAACATTCTGGACAGCATACGCGATGTCGGGGCGAGTAGCGATTGCTCCGTACATAAGGGAACCGACGGCAGCATCATACGGAATGTCACGCATGAGTGCGATCTCGCGCGTAGAGGTCGGGCACTGCAGGGTAGTGAGACGAGTCGAGGTCTCCATCGGAGTCGTTGCAGGCTTGAGGTCCTCGAGGCCATAGCGTCGCAAGATCGAGTCGATATAGGACCGCTGCGACAGATGGATGGTGCGAGCCTCGCGGTCGCGCTTCACCTCGATACCCAAGAGCCAATGGAGCTCACCAAGATCTGATACCTCCACATGCTTCCCCACTCTCGCCTTGAAATCCACCACCGAATCCATGGTCTCCGCCGCAATTGTGCAGTCATCAACATGCACAACCACTATGCACACCACACGGCGATTCTTCCGCTCGAAGAAGACGGCCTGGTCGGATTCGCAACGCAGAAACCCCATGGACTTCACAAGGATGTCGACGAGCTTCTGGTACCAGCGGCGTCCACTCTGCTTCAAACCGTACAGAGTTTTGAGCAAATGGCAAACTTTGCCGGAAGAATTAGGCGCAGCGTAGCCGGGAGGTTGGCGCATAAAAATATTCTCGTTAGCGGTGAGTTCGCCATTGAGATACGCGCCTTTGATGTCGACTTGGTGGAGTTCCCAATCGAGTTCGGCAGCTTTTGCGAGGACAAGACGAATGGAAGCGAGTTTTGCGACAGGTGCGTAGACATCGAAATAATCGACTCCGGGGACCTGTGAGAAGCCTTGCGCGACGAGACGGGCCTTGTAACGGACGACGTTGCCCGCGGCGTCCTTCTTGGCTTTGAAAACCCACTTGGAACCAACGAGATTGGCGCCAGCCGGCGGATCAACAAGCTCCCACGTGCCTTGCACACTTAGCACATTTAGCTCCTCGGCAATCGCTCTCTCCCACAACGGCCAGTCCGCACGCCGTTTCGCCTCAGCCAACGACCTCGGCTCCAACGCTTCCGCTTCGCTCATCACTGCCGCCATCGCAAATTCAATGGGACAATCCACCGCCATCATCCAATCCGCCTCACCCTCCCCCTCAAACTCGAGCGGCTCTCCCACTGGAACAGGCTCGGGAACGCGAATTCCCAAGGGCACGATGGGGTCAGAGCGTCGATTAGACGTGCTGCCACGACCGTCCAAGAGGTCCTGCACGCGTGCGCTCGGTTTACGCACGCGCTTCGCCGGTAATTCCGCGGCAGGCGGAGCTTCCGGAACTGGAGGTTCTACAGGGGGATCCGGCGCGGGAATGGGTTGAACGACGATAGGAGCAGGTGCAGGGACAACAGGAGGAGGATTCGGCGCTGAGGGAGCGCTAGCAGAACCAGGTAAGTCTTTCTGCTGAATAAAATCCCACTCATCGTCTTCGTGCCTCTGATGCGCTGCCTGGTTTTTATCAAACCAGACGTTTCGCTCCACGCGCACACTGCGAGTGTCCGGGTAATAAACCCGTGCCCCATTCTCGCTGCGCTCGTCGATTCCCAGCCAACGCGCTTCCCGCACACGACCGCCGCCGAGTTTGCTACCGCCACTGACACGCACCCAGCATGTCTCGCCCCACTCGCGCACACTCCGCAAGTCCGGCTTACGCCCGTACACGGCTTCGTACGGCGTCATGCCATCCACCGCCTTCGTCGTCGTGCGATTAAGTAACCAAACGACGTGCCGCGCCGCCTCAGACCACAAATTCCGAGGGAGGCCACTGGCATGCAACAGCGCGCGAATGCGCTCGACGATGGTGCGGTTACGGCGTTCCGCAACGCCGTTGTGTTGGGGGGTATCGTGAACCGTGAGTTTCTGCTTAGTACCACGCGACTTGAGGTGAATAATAAATTCTTTCCCCATATACTCGCCGCCGCGGTCAGAGTGCAAGACCTTGATATTGGCCTTCTTGTGCGTGGACGCCCATGCCTCGAATTCTTTGTAGGCGTCGAAGGTCTCGTCTTTTGACTTCAGGAAATGGATTTCGGTAAGTCGCGTCTTGTCATCGGTGAAAGTCACGTAGTAACGATTTCCACCCAGCGATAAATTCGGCGCGGGACCCCAAACATCGGTATGGATCTCGTCACCAAACTCGCTTGCGCGCTCACCCTCCCGGACCTTCGCGATGGGTTTACGCGTCGCTTTCGCGTACACGCACGACTCGCAGAAAGTATGTTCGCCGGACGACATGTCCAGCTGCACACCCGTTACAAAACCCTTCTCCACAAGTTTACGGGCTGTGTTGGGCGCAATGTGCCCCATGCGACGGTGCAGCTCCATCAAGGTGAGCTTCTCATCGGCGGCGTTTGCGGATTCGGGTTCACGCACAACGCGATACAGGCCCCTACGATTTTTGGGCACCTCGCCGATCTTCTCGCCGTCGGGACCGTGCATCGTGCACATCCCGTTCGAGAACGTCGTCGCAATACCGGCGTCATCCAGACGTCCGATGGAGATAAGTGTGTATCCCACTTCGGGAGAGTACAACACTTCGGTGAGATGGAGTTTCGACACGTCGACGCCATTAGGTACGTCAACTACCAAGTCACCCTTCCCAGTCGCGCTAAAACCAGATTTGTTTGCAGCGCTAAAGGAACGCGGGGATATTTCGACGAAATTGGACATTTCATCACGGAAGGGGGTAATGTGACGAGTTGTGCCCGAGTCGTACAACTCCGAACGCGGTGAGTCTTTCTTCACCTCGTCCATGATGACTGCTGCCACCTGCTCATGCGTCGCGGTATCAAGCGCATCGCGGACATAGTCCCACGACTCCACGCTGTCCGAGTCCAGGTCAACGTCGATAAACGAGCTGTGCTCGCTTTCATCGACCCCAGATAACTCCTCGGAGCCGCCGCAAACAGGCTCAAAGTCACCTGCGTCATCCCCAACCTCGGAGAACCAGTCCGAACCAGATGAGTTCTCCTCTTCCCCATTGCTCTCGGTATCCGTGACAGAGTTGGTAACCACACGCAGCGCAGGCATGCTACCATCGACGGAGTCCGAGTCGACATCGACGGCCCACACTCCTTCGCTATCGGAGTCGTAGTCCACCGCCGCAGCAGATCCACCCGCTTTCGGCGCGGATGCAGGAGGCTTCGCGTCCTTGCCTTCATTCGACTTCTTGGGCTTTCGGCAATCGCGCGAAAGGTGGCCCTTGATGCCGCAATTCCAGCAAGTAGCCTTGGTCTTCTTCCCTCTCTCCTGCGCCACTAACGCCTCGTCTCCGTCGTCTTTCCCCTTCCCGCCACGCTTCTTCAGGTCGGCTGCTTTTCGGTCATACTCCTCGGAGATAGCAAGTATGAATGGAGCGCAAGCAACAGTGCCGGTAGAGCTGTACAGCTTCGCGAAAGTGAGCTGCGTTGAAGCGAAGTCGGCGAGATATTTCGGTAGGCAAGTGATAATTGTTGACCGAAAGTCGTCCTCGCTGATGATAACTCCCAAAGTGGTCAAAGTCTCGCGGCGAACAGTGAGGTTCTCGAGGAACTCGCGAACATTCGAAGATGCGGGACATTTGGACTGCAAGAACTCCGTACGAAGGTTGGTTTGGGCGTAAGCACCCTTCGTGGTAAAGGTACTCTCGATGTAAGCCCACATCTCGCTGACAGTAGCCATCGAGTCGATAATAATAGCGATCGAGTCGGGAACCTTCTGCATGATCAAAGCCTTCGAGTTGTTCTCGGCACGGTTCCACTGCGCAAGCTCATCGACCTGAGCCTGGGTCAACGGGAAGGTGCCGGAGTTGGGCTTAGGGTCAGTGCCATCAAAATGGCCCATATACCCTTTGGCCCCAACGGAGGTCAAGAATCGGAGGGAGAAAATGGTGAAGTTCTCGCCATTGGATTTCAACGTGGGAACAGAGGACGGGAGGACGTCGTTGAGCACCGTGGTAGACATGGTGGTGCAACGAGGGAATAAATGGTACGAAGTTAAAGGCGGGGCCCAATAACCTGTAAGAGTGAGACAATAGTGCGCGAGAGTTTACTATAGAATAATAACTCAGTCTTCGCGCACAATAGTGATACGAAGTCTCTATTCACCTATAGAATAATAACTAATGTACATGTGAGCATAAGAACGACAAGTAAACGAGAGACGGCTCACCTCAGTCTTCGCGCACAATAGTGATACGAAGTCTGAGGGGAGACGACTCGAGTAGGAAACTATTTATCCTAAGTACGAGTGCTCCTGAATGTAACTAAAAGAATACGAGTACCTACGCGATATAACTACAAGGAGAGCAAGAGAAAATAGAAAACATATCTGCGTGTATACATCTTATCTGCGTGTCCGATTGCATCCATATGACAGCGTGAGTTCGCCGTCTATCTGCTAACATGGATAAAATGATGCAGCGAGAATTCAAGGAAGATACCTTGATTTCTGCGGTGGGCGGGATTTTCGCTGGTGTCGGGCTTGCCAGTGATCGTGCATGCACATCCGACTACCAAGCTCCGGGTCAATAGCATAGACGCCTTCAGAAGGTCATGGCGGTCCTGTAGGGAACTTGGTTGAGGAGATTCGGCCAGAATTTGAGGAAAATAAATCAATGTTTGCGGGAAGAAGGACCTTCAGCGAACATCGGGCTTGACAGTGATTGCGCGAGCGCGTTCGCTGACGAAGGCCCATATTGATGCCACAGATGTCTTGAGAGGCTCCTGGAGGTCTCACAAGTAACTTGAATAAAGCGATTCAGCCAAATTTCAAGGCAGATAACTTGATTTCTGTGGGGGGCGGGATTCTAGCGGGTGTCGCGCTTGGCAGTGAGCGCTCTTGTGCGTTCGGCGACCAAGCCTCAGGTCGATAGCATAGGCGTCCCGGGGGGTCAAGAAGGTCGTGTAGATCACTTGTTTGAAGCGATTCGCCGAGATTTCGAGCAAGATAAATCAATATTTGAGGGAGGCGGGACCTTTGGCGGGCGTCGGTCTTGGCGGTGATTGCGCGGGGGTGTTCGGTGACAAAGTCCTATATTGATGCCACAGATGTCTTTAGAGGCTACTGGAGGTCATTTAGGTGATTTGATTGATGCGATTCGGCGAGAATTTGAGCAAGATAAATCAATATTTGCGGGGGGCGGGATCTTGAGTGGGCATCGGGTTAGACAGCGATCGCGCAGGTATCGGCATTTAGGGCGAGTCATCCAGAGGGCATATGCCGGGAAGAATTGCGTTCTCATTTCGATGAATATACCGGCAACGCAAAGCCCACGACGTAGTGGATGAGAGGAAGAGTCTAAGAGAAGCATCGATCACTACTATATATAGAAATCATACCTGAATCCCAAACCAAATGTCAGTTCACGATTGAAACCTACGAAAATTTAATTGTAGCACTTGCCTCCATGCTTCAAGGCTCCCAAGATTTTTACAAGAGCAAGAATACACCTGAAGCTATGCCCGAAAAAAAAAACAGTGTAGGAGATGCAGTGTGAAATTTTTAATAAAATGTCTCCTGGCCAAAAAATCAAAGTTGCCTCAATATCACTCAAGATGCATATCCCAAATTTTGAGGTCAACCGGTTGAGTGGAAGTGGAGGAACTGGAGTCAGATATCAGTTCGCGGTCTAAATCAGTTCGCGACCGAAACTATCTTCCCACCATACATCAGACGCCCCGCGCTAGATTCCGATACCCGGAAGGACCAAGGCTACCAAGAATCTCTCAAGCACTACCAGGAAAATCAAGGCTTTGCGTTCTATTCTGCCTTGAATAGAACACACTGCCTGCTCACAAAAATACAGTCCAGTTCCTCTGGTTGTACTGACATCTTTATTGGCAGCCTCTGAGCTGCCGTCGAAAACTCAGACTTCAAAACACAGCAGAACTCTCAAAAATGGTAGCTTCGCACTCTGACGGCATTGGTAGGACTTGAGCAGCTCAAGGCAGCGCGCTTCAGGGATGTCCTGCTTCCCTACCCAACATGGTCGCAGTAGCCGCTCGCAAGGTATGATCCTGCAAGCTGTGTCTCCACTGACACTAGGAATACTATTGGTTCCGGACGTAGGCCTCCATCTTATCACTCACGGACTACGTTGCGCCTCACAATCACATCATGCCCCAATACCTGGGTGCAAAAGGCAGGTAGGTCCGTCCTCTCGTCCCGCACCAGGCCTATTCACACGGAAAAGCTGCCACATTGCCACATTGTGGGCAACATCGCGACAAACCCCAGCGGGTTGAGGCTGCTGCGGTATGGCTCGCTACACGGCTCCATCCTTGGCCTTGAGGTCGTGCTCCCCAAGGGGAAGTCGGGATTCGAAAATCGGATATGGGGTCGAAAAGTTTTTTTCGGCCCCAAGCTGACCCCCCCTCCCCCCCCTCTCCTGCCTTATTGGGAAGGAGTTTCCCACCCCTAGGCCGGGCCGCTTTTCCCGCATCCAGCCGCCGCTCTTCAACTCACCTCCAACCACCTCCTTAAAGTGAATCATGCTTTTTTTATACCATCTAATGAGTGTCAGTGATAAATCTGAACACTCTGCACTCCAACACCTCAATGATTTCTGACCCAAGAATCAACTACACTTGGCTTCACTCTGGCTTGGATCATGGAAGGTGTGGGCTCAGAGTAATAAATCTTCTGTATACACTCCCTGAACACTTATATGTCATTCTTACAACCAACTAACACCTCTCTCATACTCTATTAGCTGTTTTGAGCTTCTAAACTTTAGGTACCAAAAAGTTTTTTTCAGCCCGACCTGGACCCCCCCCCCCCTCCCTATATCCGATTTTTTAATCCCGACGGCCCCTTGGTGCTCCCTCATGATACCATCCTTGACCAGCTGACGTCTTGACGAAAATACAACACAGTTGTACAAAACTACTGAATGTAATTTGACTTTGGCAGGTTACGACCTCAAGCAGCTGTTCATCGGCGCAGACGGCACACTCGGTATTATAACCCCCGTTTCAATACTGACTCCGCCCTCGCCACAAGCGTCGAACAAATCCTCCTCGTGCTGCTGCATTTTGACAGCATACAGCCGCTATGCCGCACCGTCAAACACCAGCTGTCAGAGATCCTCTCCGCATTCGAGTATTCATTGACTGGACGGCGTACAATCTGGTAGTCAAGCACGGGCAGGGGCGCGCGCTCGATGAAGACGACGTCGAGGGCGTCGCATACTTTCTACACGTAGATACCTGCAGCGGGCGACGCAAGCACGATGTACACATGTTTTTTTATGACTTAGCATTGGTTTATGTGACAAAGTGTGAGATTGTGAATTAATGAGACATTTTGTCATTGGTTAAAGTGCCTCTGCAGGGGGATCAAACCTTAAACTATGTCCTATATTATTTCCAGATTTATTGGAGCACTGGTGAGGCCAGGGGACACAAGGGCGGGTGCGGTGATGGGAAATTGATGGTGCGCGATGGTACCGACGGCGCGCCATCAAATCGCGCCGACGCGCTCGTATCTTTGACAGGGTGTTGATGGGAACAGGGGATAGATAACAGGTTGTCTTATCAATGCCATCTATGATATCTCAGAGCTATTGCTATTATTGTTAAATAATTAGGCGGAATTAGCGCGTGCTCGAAGAACGCCATAAAAGGCTCTAGTTAGAGGGGGAGACACCCCCCTTCTCCACCACTTACTACAGGGGTTACGTGGGACTTACAGGTGAACCAAATATATAATCCCGATCCAAATCCAAATGCATAAGAGGTACAAGTGCAGGGTATTATAATACTACATCGATAGATAAAAGACAAATAACTTTTAAATTTGTGGGTGCAAGGAAGCTTGAAGTGTGCATCTTCACAGCGTAAAGCATTATGCATTTCAGAGACCACATTGTCGACATGGGCTATGCAATCATCAAGCGACACGACAACACGCTGATCAACGCCGGTAGCCATTAGGCAAGGTGATGTGCACGCCTCGGGCTCCGCGGGCACAGCGACGACATCCAGGCGATATCACATTTGCTGGGTACATTCGGCCTCCAGTACGGTCGGGTCACAGCGAAGGGATGCAGGACACGGTCGGGGTGTCGGGACCACGGCGGAGGCGACACTATGCTGAGTTCGTCCGTCTCGTCTCGTCTCGCACTAGTCACGATCCGCATAATGCTGCATCCAGGCAAGACCTCGCTCACCGGTAGCCCGCTGCAAATATGGTCGGTCAGAAGAGAACGATGAAAACTAAGGGCTAGGCTACGCACCCAGCGCGGGGATGACGGATGTTAAGACGGTGCCGGGGAGGAAGAAAATCGAGCGAGGACGCGAATTGAGCCCGATCGTGAGGCCGGCCTGAAGCGGAGTCAATGACCGGGGCCATCGTGAGATGCGCCGTGCATAGCAGTGGGTCATTTTTGCCTGGGATTGGGATATGGATATGGGATAGAAGAAGGTGGGCGGGATAAGCCGCGGGTACCACAACCCTGATCGGGGCGGGGCGGGGCGCGGGGAGGGCGCGGGGAGGGGGGTAGTTAATGAAAGGCAGCAAGACAGGTATCTATCGTACACTCGGGTATCGGGGTCGGTAAGTAGCGTGCTTCAGAAGCGTGGAACGTGGAATGTAAGTATGTAACATAGAGCATAGCAGGGATAGATGCGAATGTATGTAGCAGTGTAAGTACGGAGGAGTGCGTGTGATATGGAGCAATGTACGACAAATGTCGAGACGATAAGACGTATGCTAGACGCGAGATGCGAGATGTAGCGATGAGGACATGCGATGCGAGGTGGGATAGCATAATGTCATTAATTTAGCAGATCGGGAGATCGAGGGTGGAGGAGACGATGCAATGCGATGGGCCGACAGCGGGCAGGAGGGGGAGGGCGTTGGGCGAAAGGGGGGCAGAGGCGGGGGTAAGACTCCAAGCCGCGTGTCGCAGCGGAGGCCTGTGAGTGAGATTGGGTTAGAGTTCGCTTCAATCGACGAGAGGGACGGAGCGCAGCAAGTGGACCTCGAGCCAGATCCAAGTGCACGTTGATGGCACGCAGAGGGAAAGACGAAAACGAAGACGAAACACCCACCCCACTATACATCGTCCCTGTACTCCTCATCGTCCCTGGCCCTGACCCCGACCCCGACCCCGTCCCCGAACTCCGCGCCGTCTCCGTAATCTCTGACTCCGCCTCCCCCCCACACACTCAAGCTTCAGGACGTCGAGCGCGCGCACCTGCTCGTCCCCATCAAAGTCCTCGAACTTGGTCGCGAGCTCCGTCTGCGTCTGCCCGTCCGTAGTCACGAGCGCCATGTCCTCGAACACGAGCCGCCCCGTGTGCGTCTCCGTGTGCGTGCCTCGCGGCGCAGAGTGCGGGCCCGACCCAAACCGCGCACGCGAGCCCGACATGCTCCCGAGCACCGCGCGCGCATTGAGCGTCGAGAGCAGCGCGTTGGAGTAGAGCTTTGAGAGGGGGAGGTCCCAGACGAAGTTTCTGGCTGCACGGTCAGGTCAGCACGGGTAGGTAGGGTATTTGAGGAGCAGACGTACAACGCGAGGTGCGGGAAGACCATGAAGAAGATGATGTCCAGCACGCTGAAGATCGAGCTGTATTTTCGGGGGTCGGTCAGGACATGCAGGGCGAGAAGGGGAAGCCGCACGTCACGAGGCCGGTTTGGATCGTCGCTGGCAAGGCGGTCAGTATGCACCGCAAGACGCAAGGGAGAGGTACGCGGCAGGTGGGGTGGGGGGAAGGGAGGGAGGAGAGAAAGAGGCTGGCTCACTCCAAATAATCTTATCGATCACGCTGTCCGTCGCGACGAAGCCGGTTTTGCGGTGTGTCTGTGCATGTGTGCGTCAGTAGATAGCAAGTGTGCCCGAGATGAGAGAAGATGGGGGGAAGGGTAGATCTCAAATTCGCTGCTCCCCCTGCTCCTCAAAGCTCGCTCGCTCGGCCACCGCCAGTGACTGCATCTCAGTACGCTCATACCCGCGTACGTGCAGTCGGCTGCTCCTCTCCCTTCCTCCTAGCCACGAAGCCTTGTTCGTTCGTCCCCCTCTTTGCTCGTCCCACGACACCCCTCTACGACGCAGCCCTCCGTGCGCGTTTGCCCACGACTGCACGCTCGCAGATTTTCTCTCCTCTCGCTCCACTCCTCCACGAAGCACCCCGTCCGCCCATCTCCGCGCACTCGCTCCTCCGCATCCTCCTCCACACACCTAAACCCAAACCCCAAACCAACCCAAAACTCACCAACGTCCACACAAGCCCCACCGTGATCCCCACGTCCGCGGCAGACGACGCCGAGAACCACAGCAGCGCGGGTGTGTGCAGCTCGGGCTTGCGCACGAATTGCTTGATCAGCGCGAGCTTGGTCGCGGTCCAGAGGCCGCCGGCTGGGAGAGAAAAAAAAGGGGGGGTTAGTGTTGGGAAGTAAGGGTGTGTGTGTAGACAGTAGATAGATAGATGATAGATGGGGGGAAGTCGTCTCGTCTCGGCCCACCACACCCCGTTCACACCGTCAGGGGGTTCGCGACTCCCTTTCGTTCGCTCGCCACGACAACACGGCGAGCATCTCCGTGTCCCGCCGCACGCGAATTGGCGGGTAGTCCGTGCGCCAGGGCACATACACTCGTAGAATCCGCACTCGGTCGTGGCACGCATTCCGCCCCCATACACGAAATCAAGACGCGTCTGCGCACACGAAGCGCGACGCATTCCACTCGCCACGCCACGCCATGACACACGCCTACTACTCGCTACACACTGCACGCGCCGCACGCATACCGCAAGACACACCGTACGCGAGGCCAATACCGAGCCCGTGCGACTCTCCCTTACGCCGGGCGGATTATGACGCGGTGCGCGCGCGACAGGAGCTGGCTCGCGCCTTGGTCTTACTCCCCCAACTCGCTCCGTGGCGCAGAAAACACCTCCACCGACGACGACATTTGGATTTGGGTGCGGTAGACGCCACGCGACGGCACCGCACAGCGCTCTCTCCTCAGCTGCGTCCCATTACTCTCCGCCCACAAAAGACCTGCGCCGCGGACACTCCCACCACTCCCCACTCCGCGCTCCCACTTCCCCATCCTCCTCCTCCCCTCACCCCGCTCCCCACTCGCACCACCCGCACCTGCACCCGTTCCCCGTCCCGTCTCACTCGCACCCCACTCAGCCGCCTCCCATTACTCCCCTCCGCGCCCTCCAAAGCAAACCGACGCTCCTGTCCTCCCCGTTCCCCACCCCGCTCCTCTCGCTCCCACCCCCTCCCCACTTCCCCCAAAAAATTGATGCACAAAAACGAAGGAGCTCACCAAACGCGGCGCCCGCGAAGAGCGCGGCGCGGACGTGGGTGAGGGTCCAGATGCGCCACGAAGAGGAGCGGGGGTGGAGATGAGGACCTTTGGGGTGAAAACGAGGGTTAGCGGGCGAGCGAGATAGGAAGGGGGTGAGCATGGGGAGAAAAAGGGAGGGAGGGGGAGGGAGCATGGAGGGTCGCAGTCCGTATGTGGGCGCGACACGACACGACGTGCACGAAACTTGAAAGAAAAGGAAGGAAGAGGGGACGATGAGGGAGGAGAGACGTACGACGCAGAGTGGCTCTGGATGGGCGTATGAGCGGCTGGTACATCATCTGCATATCGAAGCCGGTGTTGAGCGTTTCGAGGACGAGGAGGTAGGCGACCTGGGCGGTGAGTTAATGTGAGTTGGTTGGTAGAGTGAGGATAGGGAGGTATAATTGGGCGTGTGGCCCGCGTGCAGATCGGAGGAGGGAAGGGCCAAGGCAACACCCGCAATAGCTGCAAGCGGACCCGCCATAGCGATGCGAGTTTATGGACATGATGAACATGGACATGGACACGGAAGGGAAGGAGGGCAGACGCACAAAGTATTGTCCATGAAAGCGCGTCCTCGAACGCATTGGCGCACCGCAAGTCGCCCAGGACGCGGTCATGCGTCGCATTCAACGGCACGACACCACGCACCAGACATCACGCCACCCGCCAGTCCAGTTGTGCGCGGGGGAGGAGACAAGCGCACCCGCCCGAGGAAGATCTAGCCAGCGGGGAGTAAAGATAAAACAGCGAACATCGTGTACGCCGCCAATTTCATGACAGCGGGAGGAAGCAGTTGTTGATGGCTGTTGTTGTTGCACATGGGGAATCGGCAATTCGACTCTATCTGCGGAATCAAAACGTGGAAGTGTGTCAACCTGAACTTGCACTTCGTCAACTCGTCTATAATCACCCTCGGGCCTCAGGTCAAAGCCACCTGATTTTCCCTGTCATTGAACTCAATTTGGACTAGTCACTCTACGCAGCGCCACCGTAGCGCTGTAATTTTTGCTGTTCTGCGTAGCGCCTACTGTAGCATTTCATTCAATTCGAACGGGCTGTGACCCGTGACCCAAAAATTCGAACTTGAGTATTCGTATATTGGCCCGGCGGACCGTGACACAAAAAAAAAGTTCGTATTTTCGCTAAAAATGCACCGGGACCTCTCAAAATGTCTTAAAAACAACTGTAGAATAAATGTACAACTTGCCTACAACACCATAATATACACCAAGATAAGGCTGAACAGTGAAAGCGGTAATGACATCAATGATTTTACATCAGTGGTTTTGCGCTCCAATTCACCGCCCCCGCCGCAATGAGTGGCCTTCCCGATGGCCTCAAGATCCCGGACGGGCCGGAGAAGCTTTCGTTACCGGTACACGGATTTCTGGAGACACGCTAATGACAATGATCAGGATTTGGATGTACCGGGAATTAAATAGTGTTACTTACCTATGTCCAGTAGTATCTTCTGCTGCTGCTCAACTAGTTGTCATACATGACGAGGAAATCGGGGGGCGGGGATGATAGTGTTGTATTAGTGCTGAATTCCGACTCCCCAGATTCTCGGCCCGATGGGGAGCCCAACGGAGAACCGATCCAAGTTGGGCAAGGCAAAGAAAGAGGACACGTAGTTTGAGCCGTAAAGAGCTCAAACCGGTGGGGGGCAAGCGTTGCGTCAAACGGAAGCAACTGATCACGCCGAAAGTAGCATCCGTAAGAGCGCCACGGCGTTTTGTACGGAACATGCTGTGCGCGCGCGAAATTTTGGATTTTTGTGCCCTTTCTGGCTGATTTTGTGACCGGGTTTTGAATATTCGTACATGCGCTCGGTGACCCGTGACAGCTACGATTTTTTTCGTATATTCTGAACGCCGTGACGCGTGACATACGAATTGAATGAAATGCTACAGTACTCTCCCTATACTAATAAACACGTGTTTTCTCTTTGACAGGCGGAATGGGAGAAAACTGGTTAATTATGCGTAGCGCCGCGTGTAGCGGTACGTAAATGGGGACCTTCACTACTTACATTAACCCAGGATTTGCTGATGCACCTGGTTTCACTTGTGATTGATGTAGCATTCGTGATGCAGTCGTGATGCTTGACGGTGTGCCAAATCATTGCATGGTGCATCCGCCGCAATTGGATTGCGTGCAAAGGTGAATTGTGTGATAAGACGATCCGAGTGACTTGTAGTTGAGCTCCTGACCGATTTACATAATCTCAGAGTTTACATCGTTCAGTGCCTGGATTGCACCATTGAGCGAAATCCGAGGAATTTCCCACGGCTTTCAGCAATCTCGGGGATGTTCGGACACATTGAGTTCGATGGATATTAGATTAGGGTCGCATATTTCCTATCCATGAGAAAATATGAACACAGCCCAAAGCGGCCACATATGAGGAGCAGAGCTCAAGTTTGATCCCCACCTACAAGGCTACAATGCCCCGCCAGCACACTGATCCCAAAGCTCACCTCGACCATATTACTACTTGTTTGACACTTGCACTGCCACTTCTCACTGAGCTCAATGATGCATTTGGGCCTCCATTTGTTCAGCCCATTGTGAATACTATTCAGAGCTTGATCAATTTAGTTCAGGTATATTTCATGAACCTCTGCATTGTCACTGCTCAACTATCATAGAATGTGAAGCAAAACAAAAATGAATGTGCTCAGCTCATGGAAAATATCCACCACATCCTGTATGCAGTTGTCAAGCTCCATATTAAATCGGAGACTGTTGGATCTCTCCCTCCATTGATCCTCGATAACATCGGAAAATTTGTTGAGTAAATAATGTTTAATTTTCTTCAAATGAACTTTTTGACAAAATCCATAAACAGAACACTTCACAAGATATACACATTTGTTGAAGCACAACAGCAGGGGAACAAACTCATGCACCTCTTCCACAAGAATGAGATGAACAAATTACTTCAAGACTGTCATGCTGGATTGAAGCAGGCACAAGAGATGTTTGGTGTATGCCCCATTTGTGTTTCTGTGCTGTGGATTGACATTATCTATATAGATTCAAACACAGACTCAAACATTGGATGAGATCAGGGAATTCAGAAAGACAGCCAACCTCATGCACAAAGAAATGATGGAGCTGATTGAAAATCTTTCTGAAACTACAGTGTCGGAAAGGTCATCGGTATGTAAATTGTTAGCATTCTATGCACCTTCCCTTAGCTTGAGCAGGTTTATCTGGGTATCAATGAATCGAAAAATAGGTAAATGATCAGTTTGATGATTCGATTATTCCTTACATCTTGTTTCAAGCTCAAATTCATTTTCAATGCTCCCCTCAAAGCCCAAGATTTTCCATGGTCGTGAAAAAGAGCTGAATGACATTCTTAAATTGATCAGTCAACAGCCACCTAGGATTGCTATTCTGGGAGGTGGTGGCATGGGCAAGACAAGCCTTGCAAGAGCCGTGCTTCACCATCCAGATACCTCTTCCAAATTTGAACACCGATTCTTTGTCAGTGCTGAAGCTGCAACCACCAGTGTTGAACTTGCTGCACTTATTGGATTGCATGTTGGATTAAAACCTGGCCAAGACATCACAAAGCCTGTTGTCCAGTATTTCTCGAGGAAAATGTCCTGTCTTCTGATCTTGGACAATCTGGAGACAGTTTGGGAACCAATTCATTCTCGAGCTGGAGTTGAAGAGTTCTTGTGCCTCCTTACCAGTCTTGAACACCTTGCATTAATAGTACGTCCACAGTTCTTCGGTTAAGCTCCATTTATAACACCCTCCAGATCACAATGCGAGGGGCTGAGAGGCCTGCCAAAGTTGGATGGACCCATCCATTTTTATTGCCATTACAACCTCTCTCACGTGATGCTGCAAGACAAACCTTTATTGAGATTACAGACAATTCCAACACACTCGAGGAAATGGAGCAACTTCTGGGATTCACAGATAATATGCCACTGGCAGTTGATCTCGTTGCCCATCTGGTTGACTATGAGGGCTTCTCTAGTGTTCTTTCACGTTGGAAAACAGAAAAAACATCTCTGCTTTCTGTTGGTTTTGATCGGCAATCCAGTGTTGATACATCCATCAGCCTTTCTCTGTTGAGTCCTCGAATCACATCTGACAGCAAGGAACTTTTAAGTCTTCTCTCAATCCTCCCAAATGGACTTTCTGAAGCAGAACTTGTGCAGGGCAAGCTTGGCATTCCAGATATTCTCACTTGCAAGGCTACATTGCTGGCCACTTCATTAGCTTATAGGGACACCAATCAGCGATTGGTGCTACTGATGCCTATCAGAGAATATATCCAGCAGGTCTTGCCTCCTTCCCAGTCCCATATACAATCCACTCACAAGTATTTTCATGCACTCTTGCTGCTATTCCCCAAATATCAGGGAGAGCAGCAGCAACTCTTGGTCCATCAAATAACCTTAAACCTGGCAAATTTGCAGAACATTTTGCAATGGGCATTGCATGCCGATGCCTCAATCATTGCAGATACAATCCAATGTGCATTGATCCTGAACAACTTTTATTGTGTGACTGGACGCAGCTATTTCCCGCTGATGAATGATATTGAGTCTCCTTTGTCTCAACTCTGTGATCACCGACTTGAAATCACATTTCTCATTCAACTCCTCAACACCCAACATTACTGGCCAGTTGTATCAGGGGAAATGATAGCACAAGCCATAAGTTATGTTGAGCATACAAAAGATCCTGCTCTTGAGGGTGAGCACCACTCCTTCCTGCAAACATTTTACCTCTAATAGCCATTATGATAGCCAACTTCTATGATGCTGCAGGGTATTATTTCTTTTACCAGAAAGGGGATGTACAACAAGCAAGTCAATTTTATCACAAGGCACTAGAAAAATCAGAGCTTTGTGAGAGCAGCAAATGGCAGTGTAATGTCATGCTTAACCTTGGTCAATTCAAATTGATGACTGGCAATTACAATGCTGCTGTGGTATATGCAACTGCAGCACAAAAGATATCCAAAGTAGCAGGAAATTTGTATCAGGAGGGTCGGGCAAATCACATAGGAGCCATGTTGCATTGCCTCCTTGGGGACTACCAAAAGAGTATGGCACAATTCCACAGGGCTGCAGAGCTTTTGCATATCTGTGGCCTGTCAGGAGGTTATCTTTCTCATCAGATAACATTGGCCCGGGCAGAAATCCATCTAGTGAAATCAGAATATACGGAGGCGAGACATCTTTTCTGTCAAGTCACTGAAACTACTTCTGCTGAAGACAATTCTGGTTCCTATGCAAGTTCACTCCTCAATGTTGGCTTTATTGACACAATGATTGGTCAGGCTAGAGAAGATATTTACCACAAGTTGCAAGTAGCCCAGGAGATCTTAAGGAGGAATACTATAGATGCCCCTGCCTGTGGCACAGTGCAAGCTATGCTAGAGCTTAGAGATGAGAAATTTGACTCAGCAAAGGCCAAATTGCAAGAGTGTCTTTGCTTGTCCTGGGGAAAAAATGCTCAAGCTAGAAATTTCTGCCTGGAACCATTAGCCAATATCAAGGCCTGGCCTGCTAACATGTGGGCATACAAATGGCCCATTATCTATTTGGCATCTGCTGCCAAAGTAAAAGCTAAATTACACCTTCACAAAGCACTTCTCTTTCTCGGAGATGCATTTAGTGCCAACCATGATGAAAATTCAGCCGCCAATCTCTATCAAGTGGCCCTGGCAGGATTTACCCAAATGGATGTGCATCACAGTCAAGCAGAATGCATGCTACGTCTTGGAGATCTGGCAAGCAAAGATGGATGTACCTCTGAGGCACTTAGCTTCTGGGAGGCTGCTCGGCCGCTATTTGAGTGGGCGTCACAGACCAAAGATTTAGCCCAAATTGACTCCAGGCTTGCAACCTGGGAGAAAGGCCATCACCAAGCTCTTGTAAAACTAGAAACTTTGCATGCACCTATTCAGCTGGGGAAAGAAGAAACCTTGGAGATTAAAGGTGAAGATTCTGCTGATGAGGATGCTGAGGAGCACACAGTCCCTATCACAGTGTGATAGGTGACTAACTCGGCCCCTTTCTGGCCTTGTATCAATTTCTTGCTATTGATGTTTGATCTCATTTATTTATCAATGACTGCCGATTTTGTTTTTCCGAAGCCTTGTCCTGTATCTATTTATTCTCCAGTTCAGTAGTATATTTATTTATTGTTTGTATGTTCGGAGTTGGTTGTTTATTTATTTATTTATCAACACACTGGTTGCATTTTTCAGAATGAAATACCTGGGTCAGCTGGTATAACCACAAGGCTTGTGAAAGGACACCATAAAGACAGAGAATGAAATACATACATGAGCACAAGTAATGGAGTGAATTCCCCTTCCTCATTTTACTCTCAGGCCCTTTTATAATATATCCATGAACTGCTTTATCCATCTCAATCCCTCTCGCCTGTTTCGCCAAGTTTTGTTGATGGGGAACAAAGCCAAAACCAACATGAACATTGCCTCTTTTTTTTTTTTGATATTCCTCCCCATAAAATGAGATCTGTCCATCTCAGGACGCTCAAATTTATGTATTCATTTGGTTTGGATACAGGAGTGCCAGCCATAACATAGCCAAGTTCAGCTGGTATATGTATCCAATGTCCATACACATCTCTCCAGTGCAAAATTCAACAAAAGGAAGACCTCTCAGATGAGTCTTGAGCGAGCTTTGAATTCAGCACTCACTCAAATAGCCGCCCCGCAGAAACTCTTTCATCACAAGTTCTCAATCAAAAATTGAATGGATATACTTCAGTCATGAGATCTGTGCATTATAATATTTGTATTGAACCAAAGTGGTGGGCTCGAGGTGCTCTTGTGGATGGATGATTCAGACAGAGACTGAGTCAAAAAAAGCTTTCAAGTAAAGTTATCTGAGAACTGGATGTGAAATAAGGAATAAGAGAGGGGGAACAGAAACAGTGTTAGATTCCATATACATGGATGTAGAAATCCATTGGGTGCTTCGAAGTGGGATTGGGATGGATGATGTCCAGACTTCAGGTTAGATACACACAATAAACTGCAGATGTACATAGAGTATTGTATATTCCCGCTACCATAAGGTACGGACGGGTCTTAGAGAGCCCCTTCAAAAAGTTTTGGCAGTAAATCACGGTGGACAAGGGAGAAAAAGATTGGGGAGCAGATGGATGCCCAACCAAAAACAAAGAAAACTTTGAGCAAGATACCCGACTCACCCCCCGAAATCAATCAAAAAGCCAAACGGAACCAAAAAGAGGGGCCTCACCGGGAATCGGACCCGGTCACTTGCAATTGCTCACATCACCACAGCCCAAAGCAAGTATCATACCTCTGGACCATGAGGCCATGATGAAGTTCGCGTAGTTTTGGCCCATACTCAATCTCTCCTGCTCTCCGGTTCTCATCCTTGACTTGACTTTTTTGCGCGCGTCAGCAGGGGTGACTGAATCCAGCGAGGTGCGTAAACTCTAAATGTAAGCGAGAATCGTACGTAAGCGAAAGCCCGTCGGGCGAACAGTACTTACCAGTACCACGTCGACGTCGACATCTGTCGCGTTCAACAGATAGCGCCACCTTTCGCGCGCGCTCTCCCCCGGCGCCGTACGTATTGGCTATCACCGACAAATCACGGCGCCGTCTTATTTCCCACCGCGTCCAACCTGATTGGATTTTCCACTCTCGGCAGCATGTGATCAGTTGATGGTGCCGCTTAATTGATTGGCTCGGTTAATTTTGGCTTTGCTTCAAAGTCCTTCTTCTTCTTGTTTGCTGCGTCTTTTTCTTTGCTTGTCCTTGTCCTTGTACCCTCCAGTCGTTGGCTAGGGATTCGGAGGACTCGGAGGATTGTTGTCATTTGGCTCGAAAACGACGATGACCAGGACGCTACGGACTCTTCTTCTCGTGGTGAAAGGAAAGAAGGACTAGGAAGGAAAGCAAGATCTAGAAGGAACGAAGGCAAGCAGGCACGAAGGCAGGCAGGAGGAGGGCAGCACCCACACCCTCGCGCAAAAGCCGCACCATGGCGCCGCTCCCGGACGTGTCGCTCTCGTGCGTCCATTAACTATCTACTGCACATGCTGAGCTCAGATGCGCCTGCGTGTGTAGGTACGGTCCGATGCTCATAGGTGAGTTGCACACCCGCTCGTTCGTTCGTTCGTGCGGCGGGCTGATCGACCCCGCACGCAGGTGTCTTCATCAACCTCATCATCTACGGCGTGCGTCCCGCTCCTTTCCCCTTCCCTGTGCCACCAGGCTGACTCCGCTTGCTTGCTTGCTAGGTCTTCGTTTGGCAGGTGCGCGCGTCTCTGTTGGGCGCGGAATGAATTTAAGAAGCTTACCGATCGTTACATCGCAGGCGTTGACGCATTACCAGCGGTACCGCAGGTGCGCATTATTATTTATCTTCTTCCCTTCCCTTCGTTCGTCCGTTCTACGTCCATGCAAACGTTGCGCTGCTGCCGTGCGTGAGGACGACGACGCGTAGCTGCGATATTTTGTGCATCTGCCCTCCTTCCGACCCATCGCGTCCATGCATCCATCCCCGCGCCCGCCCGTCTCCCATCCGCAGTGTATGACGGGTCCGCTCTGTGGCCTTGCCTTGCCTTGCCCTTCTCCCCTTCTCCCCGATCTGCATGCGGGCCACTTCACCCTAACACCCACGCCAATTCCAATTATACCTCCCTATCCGCACTCCACCAACTAACGCCCCACGCAGGTCGCCTACCTCCTCGTCCTTGAATCGCTCAACACGGGCTTTGACATGCAGATGATGTACCAGCCGCTCATCCTGCAGTACGGCCAGGTCCTGGACTATTTCCCGACCGTGTTTGTTTCGGGTGCATCTTGCGTTACATTTATACTGCGTGTGGGCGTGCGCTGATTTGGATTTGGATTTGGATTTGATTTTTTGCATTTTCTTTCGCGTGGACTGTCCGTCTACTTGCTCTTTGAAAACACCGTCCTACTCACACCTCCGCCCGCCCACTCGCCCCCCGCCCGCTCCCTCCCTCGCTTGTGCATTCAAAACTAAAAACTAAACTGAAACTACGTCTGCCCATCCAGAGCCACTCTGTCGTACGTTCCTTCTCCCTCTTCCCCTCTCGTCCCCTCTTCCTTCCTTCCTTTTCTTTCAAGTTTGGTGCACGTCGTGTCGTGTCACGCCCGCAGCCGGACTCCCCCCCAGAGGTCCTCGTCTCCAACCCCACCCAGCTCCTCTTCGCGTGGTGCATCTGGTCCCTCACCCGCGTCCGCGCCGCGCCCGTCCTGAAACCATTAATGCGCGCCATGATAACAAAAGTAATTCAAGTTATTAGAATAAGGTGCGACTCACCAAAAATGATTCTTCCCCTATTATCAGCCACATACTCGTACGCGCCCGCTGCAGCGGCCCCGCGTAGGCGCCAGCCTTGGCACGCACGTGTGGGGCCCCCACGCGGGGTTTCGCATGTGTCTGCGTCGGGTTCCGCTGGCGCATCAGCAGAGGACGGGTTCGAGCTGGTGTTCGTTAAGAGAGGCATCGACAAATACCTCGCATCGGAAGAGTGGACTTAGTATAGAGACAACGCAACTTGGCACTTACGTTAAATCGGAATTCGAATTCAATTTGTAGTTTTTTCAAGGCCGGTTGTGAGAGAGGGAGGTGCGTCGCCTTTCCCTGCAGCTGGTTGAAAGCAAATTGCATCAGCGCATTGATGGAGAGCAGTTCATGTGTACCTTGATGGGATTTTTCTGAGGGATTGCTCCCACCAACTCCGACTTTGAATGGCGCCGGACTCGCGGTCAACACGAACCACGCGGCAGGGTGCAGCGCTGCAAAGGCCACTTCGGCGGCTCGCATGCCCGTCTGTGGGGGTGGAGCACCAGTTCGAGGCTCGATTCTTGGTTTGGAATGATGCAACGGGGAAGGGAAGTGCGTATCGAGGATTGGGATTGGATTCATCGCAAAGAGCGGGTATCTTGCGAAGGAGTATCGAGCTGGAAGAATCAGGAAGACGAGACCAAGCGACTGAGTAGAGAAGGGGGGAACGAGGGATAGAAGGGAAGGAAGGGAAGGAAGCTGGATCGAAGAATAACCAATAAACCAAAGAATAAAAAAGCGGGAAAGGGAAGGGAGGTGTATTGAACGAAAGGCGAAAGCTAAATAAAGAATATAGTGAGAGAGCTACGCACCCACATGGCATTGTGCGTGCCGTGGTTTTGGTGGTGTTAATGACGCCGGCGGCACAGCTGTGAGTTGGGGATAGTGTGGCATAGTGCAGCGAAGAAACAGCGAAGGAGAGACGTGTCATCTCGAACGCGAAGATGGACGTGGACGCGCCGCTCGCCGCCGCCACACATAATTTTCGAACGGGTATCGGCAGACAGTATGCGGATTTCAGAAGGCCGAAGACGAACGCTGAGGCGAGTCAACTCGAAGACACGATATGACGCGCGGACGCCAATGCATGGGGCTATTGAGGCCATCTCTCCGTTCCGGTCCGAACCATAGGCCGCACGCTCGGTCATTCTTTTTTTTTTTTTTTTTTTTTTTTTTTTTTTTTTTGTGGTGTTATATAATATAACTCAGTCTGCAAAGCATTCCGAGCATATCTGCAAATTTAATTGGTTTACCCAATATTGCCGGGGAGATAATCCAGGAGGAAATGACATTACGCACAGGTTTCAAGCCTTCGTGTGGGACTCTGGCTAAGTTGGTTTATCCAACTCCACTCTTTCGTGTGATGGGCCGTATACCCACTAAAACTCCCTTTGTTCTAGTCCAGTCATCCAGCAGGGAATCTTCGTCAAACAGTGTGCCGCTCCAAGTATTTAAAACCAGTTGTTTTTTGATGGCAAGGTCATTGAAACGGCTTGTGTTCGTAAGTAACTGGTCCTGTCTCAAGGCGGCATTTATCATTGACACCCAACGATTATGGATCTCTCGTTCAGAAGGAGACAAGTGTGTTTCAAAGACCCTTTTATTTCTGAGGTTCCAAATTACCCTCATCGAGACTGATACAATAACAGTGAAGAATCTGTTTTTTTGCAGGAATAATTTTCCCTTGGGGGGATCGGAATCTTGCCAAGCCACATCCTAAGAGCAGACCCCAGTTTAATTTGGGCCAGTCGGAGTATCGGAGTTGCCATAGATTTTCAGCTAATCTCCACACTTCACGCTGACCAGGTTTTTCACATTCGAGCAGTATGTGCTCCATTGATTCGGGTGCTTCACATACTGAACATCTTCCCAAGATTTCGAGGTTTGGTACTTGCTCCCAGAAAGAGCCAACACGATAGATATTAGAGAGTTTGCGGTGAGCCACCAGTGGCAACTCGTGACTCCTGTTGTAGATTCCCTTCAAAGCCATTTAACTTGAGCTGGCCACTATTTCATCGTCCCATTGGGAGCTCTAAATAGTGGCTCCACTGGCCCGTGATGATTATGCTTGGCTGAGAAAAATTAGCCACCAGTTGATCTGGTGGCTCACCGCAAACTCTCTATTATGTGTACATTTCCACAAGAAATTACGAGTGAGACGAGGAATAGGTTTACTTCTTATTGCAGACCACATTGCTTCCGTTGTAGGTTGGACATTGAATATCTCGGAAATAGAGCATTTGATTCTTTCAAGATTGATTTCGGCTGACTTCCGAGTGGGAGGGTGTTGGAGGGACATAATTATCTTCCTAAATGACTGCTGTGTTCCTTCTTTCAGTAGTATCCCCGGGTTGACAAACATAATGTCAATGTCTATGTCACAGTCGGAGTGCTTGCCGTGAGACTCATCGCAGGATTTTCTGGTGGGATTTGGAACCGGGTTCTACCAGTCCTTTCCTGGAGGGCCGCAATAACACATTTTATGATTTTGTAGTTTTTATTTAGAAAGTCATTCTCGGACTTGGTTCGCTCAGTCACCAAAGTGTTTCCCAGAAAAGCAGATACTGTGTAGATGTCAAGTGGAGCACTTTTCGGCTGCTCTAGTAGGACATGAAATAGACCACCCAAGAGACAAGTGTTAAAAGAGCTATGTCCTGTATGAATTATTGAGGATTCAGAGAGTTCAAGGGCATTTTTGGTTTCAACACCCGCATTGTTTTGTGTGAGGATTAGGGCGATCATTTTTGAGCATTCTTCGCCAGGATGCAGCTCGGTCATTCAATCAAGCGTGTATCGAGTAGCATAGCATGCAGAACCAAGCGGACGCCGCTCGTGTGTATCATACATCGAAAAATCAAACTTCAAAGAACCCAAAATTCAACCAACCAACGTCTCGGCCCGGAAAGTCGAGCCGCAGCAAAGACTGGAGCCCGCCTTCGGTGAGCGTGCGCGCACCGTACGCGAGGCAGGTGCCGGCCCCGAGGAGGACGCGGAAGAGGGTGATTTTTCGTGCGCTGGACGAGAGATAGCGTCGAGTGTTAATTAATAAAACAGCGAAGCGAGCACGAGGAAAGAGTGTTAGGCTTCATAAGAAAAAGGAGGAACGGGAGCAAGGAGGGAGAGAAAAAAGGGATGGGGATGGGGAGGAATGGAGAAAGGAACTAGGAGGAGGAGGGCGAGCAAAAGCAAGTGTCATACCGAACGATGGGTGAAGAGATGGCGAAGGGGAAGCAGGGATAGCAGAGAACAAGACGAAGATAAACATAAGACGCAACGCGCACCTGAAACGCACGATGTGCGGGATCTTGTGGTCCGGCCCGACGATGAGGCTTATGCTGACGGGGCCGTCGGCCATGTGGTATACGGTACCCACAGCTGCCACCTTTGGTGTGCACGGCCGAGGGTGTGTACTTTGTCTGCGAGCGCGAAAAAGTCCAATCAAACTCAAAGGAGAGACAGACGCGAAAGGACACACCAGGAACATACCTCCTCGACACGCCACACCTCCTTGATCCCAATCTCATACGTCTGCGCCTCCTTCCCGTGCCTCAAGTCATACATCGCCACCGCCTGCCTCGACAGCGACCCGTGAGCGCCTTCAGCGAGAAGGGTGGCCCGTGCGCGGAACACCACGCCCGGGTCGAAGCGCCGGCCTTTCGTAGGACGCGTCGAGTAATCTCGGCCTACAAATACTTATTGTTGGGTGAGGTTACCAAGGGAGCTTCTGGCGAGCTAGAGTCCGAAGAGGTGTTTCGGCAGCCAGTGACCCAGCTAATGCTTTGGAAAGTCCTAAGCGCTGGATCTCTGTGCTCGAAGGGAATATCCGTTCGAGTAGCCAAAGAGCACGCGTATTGCCTAGAGCTGAGAATCCAGATAGCTAGCAGATATCTTGCGTTGTTGCTTAGACTGATACTTATCGTCCCTCGAGATAGCGCCCCAGCATCCGAGACCGTTAAGAGGGTCAATGAATGCTTTAAGCGATCACGCAAGTTTAGAGTAAGAAGAAAAGTATCATTCCGGACCGAGTCCGTGATCTATATACTGTTACATGTGACTATCTGTGACTAGCGCGCGCCTAAAGCGCGCGTGACAAACGAGAAGCTAAGGACTACGTACTAATACATCCCACCGGTTGAACGGCGAGTTATACCAGTTGAACGGTAACTGCTACTACTTGAGTATATAAGTGACTAAAATGGGAGCCGTTACACCACGCCCAACGATGCACACGTCGACGACCTCTCCTTCGCACGGTTCGGAGTTGGCGTCGTACGGCGTGCACGAGCTATGCAGGCGGATGCGGAGGCGTGTAGAGAGCGGGCGGGACGTCTCGGGATGCAATGGCGGAGTCAGGCCAGCGTGGAGAGAAATGCGGGCGTCGGGCCGGTGGTCCTGCAAACCCAGCAAAGAAAGAGAAAGTTGAATGAAGAAAGATACGGTCGTCGCTAATAGAGCCCGTGAAAGCCTGGGTCCGCTCGCGCAAGATCTGGCCTAAAGTTGGCATGGTGGACGAAGCAGAAAGTACGCGACGCTTCAAAATGACCCGCCGCCGTACTGATTGCGGCGTTCGGCGTTGTGATCCGAAGCTTTCCTTCACAAGCGCCCCTAACCTCACAAGTGACGAACTGGCAGCGGAACACATGAAAATTAATTAAAACCTATTGACCGGCGCCCCGTTCACCCCGTAGCCCCAGTTGAAATCCGTGGGGTGAATTTGCGTACATATCGCTCTCTTCTTACCGGGGGAGCGTGTGTACACGGTTGCTGCACGTACTGCCGAGATGCATGGGCGCAATCACTGCATGACGTGAGATTGTGCCGGTATCGGTGCCGGCCATTGTGTTACTTTGGCAGCATATAAACCCTCTTCACAGCACACATCTGTCCTCCAGATCCCTCCACCTCCCACTCCCACTCAAACCTTCACACCAAATGTGCGACACCGCATCTGTCTCCATTTTATTCGGAGCACTCTCCCTCCTGCCGGACAACTGCTATATTCTCCTGGGCCTCATCTTCACATCCGGGATCATCTACATTGTCAATGATCAACGTCCATCGAATCGACTTGGTCGAGTGAAAGTTGCCATCAAATCGGTGGAGGACACCTTGAAGCACGCGAACGCGGGTTGGCGGAGGAACCACCTCGAGTTGGTGGGTCTCGCTGTAGTAGGGTGTTCTGGCACGCTAGCATACCATCCCCATGTAGTAGCTTAGTCATTCATCCCACTTCTGTCCGCTACCGCCATGTCGCTCTTTGAGATTGCCAGTCCTGGTGTCTCCATCGCCACTGCCTTGTTTGAGTAAGTGCCGGTCGCTGTCCCACAACTGAATGTCAAGGAAATATTCTCGTCCAGAGCTAAATTATCCGCGTCTGTCAGGGGAACCACCCGTCCGTCCGTCCGTCCGTCCGGCTCCGGCCCATCGCACCGCCCCACTTCCTCGCCCGATCCTTCGTCCGGCCTCGTCCGTCCATCCGGCCTTCGGTCCTATGCCCCAGCCTACGCCTCCGTCTGGAACGTCGCCCTCCGTCCCTCCGGACTCCGACCCCCTCCGACCCCCCGCGTCCGGTCGCTCTCACTGGCACGTGCTATGTGATCAAGCTCGAGACCACTGCCGATCGATCCGGACACGTGCTACTGGCTAGTACCTATAAAAACCTCGCCTAGCGTGGGAATCCTTATCCTTTCTTCTCTTCGGATTCTCCCGCTAGGTGCGTATTCTAGAAGCCTGTATTTAGTACTGTCAATTGAGTTGCTTCGGATTCTCCCGCTAGTCTCCCGCGCTCCCGCGCCGAGCTGAGGTTGCCCTTACAGCAGAAGAAAGGATCTAAGGGATCAACCGGTCAAGATTGCGAAGTTCGGCGTAGACTCGGACTCGGACCGCTACGCTAGCGCTCCGGCCTCCCCCACTTCCAATCTCGACCCCTCCTCCTTGATGGACGCCCCGACGCCCGGAAACGGGTCCGCGCCACCCGAGCTCCCGGATGTTTACATCCCGGACCCGGCTGCCGACCCCGAATCCCGGCTGACAGCGGTAGAAAGCTCTCTCGCGAACATCGAAACCCTACTCCTCCGCGTTTTACACAACAACCAAAATCCACCCGCGACTGCCCCCGTCCCTGCTGCTCCGGCTCCGGCGGTGGGTCCAGACTTCACCACCCTCACCCCTGCAGCAAGATCGGTTCTCCGACCGAACCCCCCAGCCGTTTTCGACGGCGACCGGACTCAAGGACGGATGTTCCTCCACTCCGTCCTCACATACCTCCGACTAGTTCCGGAAGCCTTCATGGTCCACGGACAAGTCGTCGAGGAAAAACTCGTGCGGTACGCCATGTCCTTTATGGCGCGAGACGCGGCCGGACGATGGGCCGAACGACAGTCCGCAATCGTTCCGTTCCCATTCCCGTCCTGGGCGGAATTCGAGTCCGAGTTCCGGCTCCGGTTCGTGGAGGAAAACGAGCAAGACCAAGCTCTCCTCCGGTTGGAGACCCATAACTACTACCAGGGCTCCCGCGACGTTTACCGGTACATGGACGACTTCGAGGAACTCGCCGCCACGGCCGGGTACACGGACCCGCTCGTCCGTGTCACCAAGTATCGCGCAGGGCTCGACCCGCGGATTAACGCGGCGATCACCACGTCCGGGACCGCTCCGGCGCTGCTAGACTACGCCGGATGGCGCCTCCGCGCCTTCCGCCAGTACGACGCCCTTGCCCGTGTCCGAGCGGGAGCACCTCCGACTCGCGCCCCGGCTCCGGCCGCACGCCCTCGCACTGGGACGTTCCTCCCGGTCCCCTCCTTCACGCCTGCTCCCAAAGCCGCGCCGGCGCCCGCCCTTCCACCTGGCATTCCAATGGATGTCGACCGGACCCGCGCACGCTTCACGCCGCGCACTTGCTTCCGTTGCGGCGCGGCCGGACACCTCGCTCGAGACTGCCCGACTCCCTCGGATGTCCGGCATGCGGACATCCTGGACGAGGTCGTCCGTCAACTCGGTGATGACCTCCTCGGAGAACTCTTCGCGCGCCTCTCTACCACCGCTGGGCTTCCGGCCGAGCCGGACGCCGGAGACGCGGAGCCAGAGGGTTTTCCGGACCTGGCCGAGTGAGCGGTGCGCCCTCGGTCGCGTCCCCCAATCGTTACTCCTGCTTGTACAAAGATATACCCAATAAATCAGCAGTTGATACGAAAGGCGCACCCCCTATTCCCGCCCCGGAGGCCAAGACTGAACTTCCCCCTTCCCTTCCCCGCGTCCGCCGTCCGAGGTGGGAACGCAAACTACCCCGGCGGTACGTTATTGATTCCGTAGAGGGCCGGAACTCCCTGCACATTCCGTTGGAGATGCAATCGGTAGAGACCGCGGCTACGATGTCTGTGAAGGGTCTGGTTGACTGCGGAGCGACCGGAGACTTCATCGACTCGGAGTACGTGATCTCCCGCAACCTTCCCGTCCGGAAGCTCTCCCAGCCAATTCCGGTCCTCAACGTCGACGGCACGCCCAATGCGTCCGGAGGCATTTCCGGCGTAGTTGATATGGTCGTCAACTACAAAGGACACTCCGAACGCATCCAACTCGCGGTAACGCGGCTCGGAAAGCAGCACGTCATCCTCGGTTACTCCTGGCTTCAGAAGCACAACCCGGAGATCGACTGGGAGACCAAGGAAGTCCGGATGACCCGCTGTCCGACCAGCTGCAGCACTTGCCGAGAGGAGCTCCGCGCCGTCCGTCGCAACGCGAAGATCTCCGCCGCGATCCTCCGGCAGCTCCGCGAAGGTCCCGTCCCGTCTATCTGCGCCATTGACTCGGAGGAGTGGTGCGGAGATGACGGGTACGATCCGGACGACGACGGAGACGACTTCCCGGACCTCACTCCGGACCCGGACGACGATGACGGTGACGAAGACGACGAGCTCGAGGACGGCGACCGGATTCTCTACACCGCGTTCGCTCCGGCGGAAGAAATCCGTGCGGGCAGCACCGTCTCTCAGAGGCTCGCGGAGGCCTACGCCCGGAACTCGGCCCCGCCCGGGACCTCGGTTCCGGCCTGGGTAGAGGATTTCTCCGACGTTTTCGATAAGGAGTCGTTCGATGCGTTGCCGGAACGTCGGACGTGGGACCACGCCATCGAACTCGTCCCGGATGCGAAACCGGCCAACTGCAAGGTCTACCCGATCTCCCCCCTCGAGCAGAAGGAACTCGACGCGTTCATTGAGGACGGGTTGAGCACCGGCCGGATCCGCCCGTCCAAATCCCCGATGGCGTCTCCGGTCTTCTTCATCAAAAAGAAGGACGGAAGCCTCCGGTTCGTCCAGGACTATCGGGCGCTCAACGCGATGACCGTAAAGAACCGGTATCCGCTCCCGCTGATTAACGATCTCATCAACCGCCTTAAGGGAGCCCGGTTCTTCACAAAACTCGACGTCCGGTGGGGCTTCAACAACGTCCGAATTCGGGGAGGCGATGAGTGGAAGGCCGCGTTCCGTACCAACCGAGGGCTCTTTGAGCCCCTGGTGATGTACTTCGGCCTCACCAACTCTCCGGCCACGTTCCAGACGATGATGAACGACATCTTCCAAGACCTCATCCTCTCCGGAGATGTCATGGTATACCTTGACGACATCCTCATCGCTCACTCCGATCTCGCGCGCCACCGAGAGATCGTCCGAGAAGTCCTCCAGCGGCTCCGAGCGCACAAGCTTTACCTCCGGCCGGAGAAGTGCGAATTCGAGAAGTCGTCGATCGAGTACCTCGGCGTCATCATCTCGCACAACCACGTCGAGATGGACCCGGTCAAGGTCGCCGGAGTCGCAGCCTGGCCTGCTCCGGAGAACAAGAAGGACGTGCAGCAGTTCCTCGGCTTCACGAACTTCTACCGGAGGTTCATCCGGGCGTTCTCGGACATCGCGCGGCCCCTCTTCGACCTCACAAAGAAGAGCGTCGCTTGGACCTGGACCGCTGCCGCCGCCGCCGCCTTCCAAGCCCTCAAGGACGCGGTGACCGCGGAGCCCGTCTTGGTCCTACCCGACGAGTCACGTCCGTACCGGGTCGAGGCGGACAGCTCCGACTACGCTACCGGGGCCGTCCTGTCCCAGCCGGACGCGAACGGAAAGTGGCACCCGGTCGCGTTCTACTCCAAAAGTCTGAGTGACGTCCAGCGCAACTACGAGATCCACGACAAAGAGATGCTCGCGATCATCCGAGCCCTAGAGGAGTGGCGACACTTCCTCGAAGGTACGCAGCATCCAGTCGAGATCTGGACGGATCACAAAAACCTGGAGTACTTCCGGAAGGCACAGAACTTGAACCGGAGGCAGGCGCGGTGGTCCCTGTACCTGTCCCGGTTTGACTTCGCGCTCCACCACCAGCCCGGACGCCTCATGGGCCGTCCGGACGCGCTGTCCCGTCGCCCGGACCACGGGGTAGGCTCGGACAACACAGACGTTACCCTTCTTCGCCCAGACTTGTTCCACGTCCGTGCGCTAGAAGGCGTCGTGGTGGCCGGACCCGAAGTCCCCCTCCTCCGTGACGTCCGGGAGGCCTTCGCGGGTGAACCGGACCTTGAGGACCCCGTCGCGCTTGTCGCGCGAGAGCTCCTCAAGAACCGGAACGTCCGCCCCCCCCGGTCGTCCGAGTGGCGTGTCGCAGAAGGGCTCCTCTACTACTGCGGTAAGATCGTCGTGCCGCGGAATAAGGACCTCCGACGCCGGATCATCGCCCTGCACCACGATACCCGAGTCGCCGGACACGCCGGACGCTTCAAAACCCTCGAGCTCATCTCCCGGAATTACTGGTGGCCCCAGCTGTCCCGTCACGTCGGCCAATACGTCCGAACCTGCGACCCGTGCAACCGGACGAAGGCGCTCCGGAAGTTACCCCACGGAGAGCTCCACCCGACCGAGATTCCGGAAGAACGCTGGGACACCGTCTCGGTGGACTTCATCGTCGAGCTCCCGGACGCGCACGGCTTCGACGCCGTTATGGTCGTGGTCGACGTCCTGGGTAAGCGGGCCCATTTCAACGAGTGCCACACCGGCCTTGGCGCGGTCGGAGCCGCTCGGCTCTATTACCGGAACGTCTGGAGGCACCACGGAACCCCCCGGAAATATATCTCCGACCGCGGGCCGCAGTTCGTCGCGGAGTTCACCACGGAACTGTGGCGCCTCATCGGGGTAGAACCAGCGACCTCCACCGCCTACCACCCGCAGACCGACGGCCAGACCGAGCGCGTCAATCAGGAACTCGAGCAGTTCGTCCGGATCTTCACGAACTACAAACAAGACGACTGGGACGAGCTTCTCCCGGCCGCGGAGTTCGCGTACAACAACCACGTCCACTCCTCGACGCAGCAAGTCCCGTTCATGACGGACACCGGAAGGCTCCCCCGGATGGGGTTCGAGCCCAACGGACTACGCTCGAAAGTGGAGTCCGCGAACGAGTTCCGAGACCGGATCGCGTCCGGAGTTTCGGAAGCCAAAGCCGCGCTCGTTAAAGCCAAGGACGAGTTCAAGCTGTACTATGATCGAAGGCGCACGCCCGCCCCAGAGATCAAGGTAGGCGACCGAGTCTGGCTGGACGCCTCCGACATCCGTACGACCCGTCCGTCCGTCAAATTTGCGGACAAACGCCTCGGCCCCTTCAAAGTCGCGAAGGTCGTCGGAAAGGGGGCGTACAAACTCGAGCTCCCCCCCGGTACTCCCAGCTCCACCCAGTCTTCCCGGTGGTGAAACTCCAGCTCGCGGAACCGGATCCATTCCCCGGACGCCCCCGGAACGACGAACCCCCGCCCGTCCTTCAGACGGACCACGACGTTCAATGGGAAGTCGAGGAGATCCTAGAAGCGAAGGTCCGTTATGGCAGCCTACATGGTGCGGTGGAAAGGCTACGGCCCGGAACACAATAAATGGGTAAAGCACTCCGACGTCTTCGCCCAAGACGCCATCGATGCCTACTATCGCCGCTACCCTAATGCCCCGCGCCGGATCGCCTCAGCCGCTTTCGACTCGCTCTCGTTCCGGAGGCGCGACGCCCATGTCCGATTCATGCGTCGGGACGCCGCATTCCAAGGGGGGGGTGATGTCAGGGGAACCACCCGTCCGTCCGTCCGTCCGGCTCCGGCCCATCGCACCGCCCCACTTCCTCGCCCGATCCTTCGTCCGGCCTCGTCCGTCCATCCGGCCTTCGGTCCTATGCCCCAGCCTACGCCTCCGTCTGGAACGTCGCCCTCCGTCCCTCCGGACTCCGACCCCCTCCGACCCCCCGCGTCCGGTCGCTCTCACTGGCACGTGCTATGTGATCAAGCTCGAGACCACTGCCGATCGATCCGGACACGTGCTACTGGCTAGTACCTATAAAAACCTCGCCTAGCGTGGGAATCCTTATCCTTTCTTCTCTTCGGATTCTCCCGCTAGGTGCGTATTCTAGAAGCCTGTATTTAGTACTGTCAATTGAGTTGCTTCGGATTCTCCCGCTAGTCTCCCGCGCTCCCGCGCCGAGCTGAGGTTGCCCTTACAGCGTCCAAAACACAGACGCGAATGCTGGACACGCCCAGTGCTGCAACATGCACAGAATTCGTACGATACCTGCAGTACGTGTGGGACACCATGCAGGATATTACCAAGTGCGCAAAGAAAGTGGAGGAAATCCGCACAAAGGCATTGGTGAGCGCGCATTTCGATATGGAGTGTAGATGATGGTTGTTGATTTGAATAAATGAATTTCAGCGCATCATCGGGGCGGAACAGCAGCACCAGTTCTCCGCGAACATCCGGGAGTCCCCCGAGATTTTCAGCGTGGTTACTTCTTCGTTGACGCATACGTTATAGGCCAGGGGATTTTGCCGCCAAGTGCCGCCAAGTGCCGCCAAATGCCGCCCCTACCGCCAGTGGCGGCAATATGGCGGCAATTCAACAGAGTCGTGCATAACAACGGCCCAAGGCTAGGCCAAAGTAGATCTCCCATATCCCGCATAGATATAATGCAATTCAACTCACATTTATCCGTACATTTAAGAGGGTTTGATAGCTGTGAGTCATATTTTTGGTGCTAAGTTGGCGGCAGTCTGGCGGCAGTTGGCGGCCATGAACATATTTTGTTGGCGGTAAAGGCGGCAGTGGCGGCAGTTATGAGCGCAATTCGGCGGCAGTGTGGCGTCAAAGTGGCGGCACTTGCGTTTGGTTGGTGGCACTCTGGCGGCAATTTGGCGTAAAGTGGCGGCAGTCATAAGTGTGACTTGGCGGCAGTGTGACAGGCTGGCGGCAGTTTGGGTGGCGGCAATTTATCATGAAATCATTATTTTGAGATGGACATCGTGGTATATAGCGTGGACCGCCTAAAGTATGGTCCTGAAGGAGGTTCCACGCGATTCTGTGCGGAAATTGAGATATATGAAAAATAGTGATCTGGTAGGATATTGTGTTTCCGCCAGCATGCTGTCATCCTGTTGGTCCCTTCGAGTCCGAAAGTTGGTGGGAAGTTCTGCTATACAAACAAAAGTGATTTGAACCCTTGGCGAAGCCTCAGTCCTATTATCTAAATTCATCGATATCATGTTATTCTGTGCTTCAAGAGCGAACATACCACAAATGAAATATACCGATGTGTTGTTCAAAATCCCATTTTGATTCGCTCACTACACTGAATGCCCTCCCACCACAATTGACCGGTTGAGTAATTTGGTTGAAAGTGGAAGATTCAGAGCTCTTCAACTACCGCATTGAGCCATGATGTGCGGTCAATGAACCCAACATGAATCAAATGGTCTGGAGCTCATTGTGAACATGTGTATGGAATTTGAAACAAGCTATAGTTAATTTGGTCTTCATGTCCAGACATTGCGCACGACACGGTACTATTGAACTCAACCCAATTCAAATTCAATGTCAAGTACATTATTGGTTTCAAGGGGCATGACATGCAGTTCAAGCTGTGCTTGACACTACTATGGAAAGTGTGGCTGCATATCCCCTCGCTTACTTTTTCCACGGAGTTATAGTGTAGTTTTGGCGGGCTTGGCGGCAGTCGTGTGACATAGCGACAGTGTGACCAAAACTGCCGCCAAATGTGGCGGCACTTGGCGGCAGTTTGAATTTTTTGGGCGGTAATTTGGCGGTAGCGTGGCGGCGATGGCGGCACTTGGCGGCACCTGGCGGCACTTTCACCGTGCCCGTACGTTATCAGCCTCAATAAATGTTTTTTGATTTACATACCTTGAATCATTTAGCAGGTCCTACAGCCCCAAGCCGTCGTGGTTTTGGATCGGGAGTCGCTCTCAATATGTCTTCTGATTCCATGTGAGTACTGCTGCTTTCAATGGATCAAGTTCATACTCAGGCATGAGCAGCGTGTAGGTCCACCAGACCATCAAACAGAGGCTTGCGTTTCGTGTATTCTGTGTGTTTGTCGATTTTCTCATATTTTTCTCTCTGTGGTGTAATGGATTTCTTTGCGTTTTCTATCAACAAAGGAGAGAGGAGGAAACAGACAGTTGAACTTGCAAAATGAGTCAAGTGCATAGCGACTTTGTCCACACATCCCCGCACAGGCTCTTTGATCTCGAGATTCAGGGAAATTGTGTTTATTGGTTCGCACTGCTTCGAGCCCCGTTGGAGCGCGCGTGCTCAATCAGGTCATGTGATCGCGTCTTCGACATCAATCACCATTTCACTCACTGAGGTTCCAATGAAATGTGGTGATTTGGTGCTTTCAATGAATCAAGTTCATACTCAGGCATGAGCAGCGTGTAGGTCCACCAGACCCAGACAGAGGCTTGCGTTTCATGTATTCTGTGTGTTTGTGAATTTTCCTCATATTTTCCTCTATGTTGTGTAATGGATTTCTTTGCGATTTCTATCAACAAAGGAGAAAGGAAAGAGACAATTGAACTTGGAAAATGAGTCAAGTGCATAGCAACTTTGTCCACACAACCCTGCACAGGCTCTTGGATTTCGAGATTCAGGGGGATTGTGTTTATTGGTTCGCACTGCTTCGAGTCCCGTTGAAGCGCGCGTGCTCACCAGCTTAATCAGGTCATGTGATCGCGTGTTCGACATCAATCACCATTTCACTCGCTGAGGTTCCAATCGAATTTGGTGATTTGGTGGCGTCCGCGATGCAGATTCACAGACATTACCCCGACAGGAGGCTGGGGGGAAAATGGTGCATGTGAATGTGATCTCCGATTTGGCCTGACTTCCAAACGGGTCACTATTTTGGAAATTCAACCTTGCGCAAATCTCCAGGTTCGAGATGAGCTTTTGAGTGACGCGGCAGGGTCTTTCATTATCATATATGCCCAATAGTCAATGTATGTGAGTGGCTCCGAGTCGCTGAATCCATAACACTAGGCTGATAAGGCCGTGGAAGAAAAGTGTTCCAATCAATCATGCACTGAGGTTGGAGTCGACATTTCCACTTATCTTTATCAGCTCGAAACACCTCAGATCCAGAGACGGCTACGGTTTTGGTTTCATTATTAAACTTAGCACAGTCGCAGCGCCCAGTATGAGTGATCTTTCACCGCGGCCGGATTTCCATCGACTTCAGAGGGCATCATGGCAACCTTCAATGTCCGGTCCTGAAGTCGCCGCAAACAGACATGATTAACGCCGCAGGCCCGAGCCAGAGAATTGAGATGTTCACGCCTTTGGCATCGGAACGCTTTACTTCTCGTTTTTCAATATTTCCTTCCATCTTAAATTTGACTTCTCTCCTGCGAAGGACCACCGCGATTGAAATCAAACGATGCAAGTTATCTCGATCATGATATCCTCGTGAACCTTGTTTTTCAATTGCTTTTCATAGAATATACCACGGTGTGTTGGAATTATTACGACCACACTCCATTATGTACACCGGAAGCGACACACCAGAATGGATACGAAAGCATGTGGTTCAAGAAATGAGCCAATGGTAGCTCGATGGCGGTTGAATCGCTACTGCATCTCCCGGTTCAAGAGATGCTGGTGTTATCCAGTTCAACGCTGGCTTCATTTTGGCATTTCTCGCAAGCAACAATTAAAAAGTAACAAGTAAAAAGAGGGAAAAAAACCAGAACCGCGAGCGATTTTTCGAGAAAGCTTGACCTCTGAGTCAAACAGGTGACCATACATTACGGTTCGCGGCGCAATGGGCGAAGGTGAGGAAGAAAAGAGCAGCCTACGAGCGCATTGTGTACGGGGCCGTCTTTTTTGTTTTCTGCCAACCTAAAATAATGATCCAGCAGTTTCTAACACACGTCTTAGCTATTTTCTCTGCTGCAATGTAACACGGTCTACTACAACTTGCCGCGAATATCGGATTTGATTGGATGTGGTGATAGGCCGGCTCTTGCCCGGCGCGGCCCTCCGTCCGCTCCTCGTCCATGCCGCCTGCGCCAGAACCCAGCGAGCGCCTCGCCGGGAACGAGAGCCCCCGCCCAAGCCGAAGTCCTGCCGTGGTCCTGCGCGCGTCGCCACCCAGCGTGCTGGCTATCTTCTGCGGCGCCCAAGAACTCATAACCTGGGAGAACATCTTGGAAAGCGACTACGACGAGCACAGACCCGGGATAATTCAAATCCTGCCAGAGACCCTCTCATTTGTCTCTCCTTCTATCTACAAGGAGGCTCGGACGACACGCTCGAATGGCTGTGGTGCGCCCGTGCACGGGGCGGTGTCCTTGCCTTGTCAGTCGCGGACTCTGAATCGGCTACAGTGCTGGTACGGGGCAGAGGAAAATTTGGCAGAGACGGTGGTGCCGCTGGAAAGAATGTACTTCCCTCGACACTTGTGGATGTGTAATGAAGGGCGTGGGGTGTGCAGTGTGGTGAGTTTTTCTTCCTCTTTTTTCTGTGCCTCTCATTCTCTAGATCTTGCGTTCGATCTCTCGGATCGAACGCGCTGTCCCTCAATCGTTTTTGTGCCATTTGGGGCATTTTTTGGGCAGGATCGTTTCTGCGATCTGCTTTCCTCTTCGATCTGACTGCGTTACTTGGGCTCTGCCCGTGGTATTCGTGTTCGACGAATTTCACTTGCTTTTTTGACCTCTGCAGGGCGGGACGTCCATTTTTCTTGTGGCCTGCTGTAGTCGCTCTCATTCTTCATTCTCTTCGATTCATCTCCTTGCCTCACTCCCTCTTTCCCGGATTTTTTCTTTCACTTCTGCGATGTTTGGGAGGACTTTTTCTTCTTCTTGTGGTGATCAAGTAGATAGAGCGAGTTTGCTTCGGTTTCTTCCTTGTAGCTGCATTGTACGATTCGATTGCGATACGCTCTTTCTTTATTCTCCTATCTTTCTTTTATTCTGCCACTTTTGTGCGGAAGGATCCAAATGCTCGTTTGCACCCTCCGTTCTCTCGATAACCCGGTTGGATTGGTTCCACAATTCATTTTCGCGCTGGTCAAGCTCCATGTCTTGGATGCTATTGCCTTGTGGCAACTTCCATCATCATCATCTGTTTCCTCGATCCCTCCTCGCCCTCCGTCTTGATCCCTCGCACCTTCATTTGGTTTTTTCAAGTTCCTTTTCCTTTTCTTGTCGTATCTAACTCTTCTATTTCCAGTGGCAACCCCCTCGGCGCCGTCCAAACCCACTGTTCTACCCACTCCTTTCGCGGCTCCACCGCTCCGCCCAAGAGCAGCACTTCTTCGGACCCTCCGCCGTCACGCCCACACCCTCCTCACTGCCTCAAGTCCCACATTCAAATGCCCCCTGCGTCTGGATCAAGCACCAGCGCAGTTGAGCCCGCGCCCCTCGCAATGCCGCTGCCGCCCGCCCCGCCGTCGGCGGTGAACCTCTTCTCGTCCGAATTTATCCAGAGCGTGGCGAATGGGCTGGATGAGTTTGTCGACGTGGGTGTCCGCGGGGACGCGGACCTCAACCCCGAGCGGGACTCTGCGCAGTGGTTTAACCCGGACGACGTTGGCGTGCCGGCTGGGTGATCTCATCCCTTCTTCTCACTAACAACTTGACCAATGCTGCCCTTCTTTCAGTGAACAGACCACGCCCACCATGCTCATCCCCACCCCCCAGCATCCGCTTCCCTTCCTCGCTCGTAAGCTCAGCCCGTCCCCCGCCCGCGCTACCCTTCCGCCGTCCGGCGTTGTTGCTGCCCCCGTCCCCGCCGCCCTGGTTCAGAGGAGGAAGACAAGTACCCAAGGGTCCGGAGACGGATGTTCTTCGAGCGCTGATCCCATTCTCTTTCACCGTATCAATATCCTTTTGACAATAATAATGTGTAATGTGCACAATAAAAGGCGCGCGTCAAGTACGCCCTTGGGCGGAAGGTCTCGTTCGACCGGAAGGTGTTGGTGTTGCAGGCGGGAGAGGTGACGTTCGCGCGGGACCAGCTCGTTCAGGTGTACAGCAGTCAGTGAGACTACACCTTCCGGAAGGTCATCCGCCACGGGTCGACACCATATCGTGTGTGCGAGCGCATATCGCAAAGGCCATACAACCTCGAGAAGTTACAGGGCGTGCTACTGGAGGGGAGTACAGCTCGAGACAACTACGGGCGTTCACGCCGGAGAGGTAGATTTCGGTTGTAAGGGGAGCAGAAGGCGTTCGAGGAGAGGATGGGCCGGTACATGAGGGAGAGGAGCGTGCGGGGCGGGAGGCGGACGGGTCATGTGACTGAGGTTTCAAATCAAAGATCTTAGTGAATATTCTGTGCAGGGATTCATTCAGTTTGACAGACCTACCTTTCACATAAATGCATTACTACATTTTTGGGGCCTAAATCGGAGGACGAATTCCTTCTATTGCGATAGTCCGCAAAGCCCGCAAATGATTGCCGAAGTTCAACTCAGCGGTTGTGCGGTTTCTTATTGAAGGGTCAGTGAGTGCGGGAATGAGAAGGGGACATTGAATAAATGATGTGCAAAACGAAATGCATCAGTGTGCGAGTGAAATGTAGGTTGAGTAGCAAGAAACAATCGGAGTCGACCCGTTACCGTTTTTACGGCCTCGTCCCGTCAGATACGTAGTTGCAAACGAGAAAGACGGCTGTCGAATCGACGGCCGTTGCTATGACAATAATGGGCGGAAGCTCTAGAGAATTCGAATGCTCGTTCATGGAAGAAACTGGTTTTGAATGCCCAGCCGCGATTGACGGACGGCATCACCGGCCCGACACCCGGCGCAATCACGCGCTTCCTTCTTTGATTCGTTCTTTCTCTTTCCTCGAAGTGCGCGTGGTCCTACTCGAAAACTGCTCCGAAATCAGGTCCCACATCCCCTCAGGCGCGGCCATGGAGCCCTCTGCCCTGGACGCACTCCTCCTGGACCCTCAATGGCGCGAGACGTACGCGGTCCATCCGCTTTTGCAGCCGGTGACGAGCTCAGGGCGCCTGCTCACCGAAGTTCCCCATCCCACACCCGCCGCAGATGACCAACATGGGCAACTACATCGCGAGCCTACATCGCGTCGCTGCCTGGCTCGGCGGCATCGCAGAGAGGAGCTGGTCTACCCGGGCTTCGCCAGTGCCCAATTCCTCTCTCCCTTCCCCGATGCGCAGGGGAGGAAAGTTCGCAGCATGGTGACGCACGGCGCGAGACTGATACGCCAGCACACGAAAGGCCCACGCTTCGAGCCGGGCATGGCGTTCCGCGCGCGGGCCACTGCCCTTCTAGCTAAAAGCGCGCACGGGTCGCTGTTGAAGCAGGCGGTCGCGATGTATAATTTGAGACGCGGGAAGGCGGCGCAGACGTATGGGATTGAAATCAAGGAGGTGCGGCGCGTCGAGGACGGCAAGCATGTTCCTGGTGTGTGGCCCTCTGCTTCTATTCTTTCGTCCTTTTCTTGTCGCTTTTTTTGGTCCTTCTTCAACTCAGTCCTCGCAGGCCAAGTCCGCACCCTCGGCTGGCCGCTCTCCGCACACACCTACGGCGGCGGCTGGGAGTACCACATGGCCGACGGCCTCGGCAGGGGGGGCAGGGTGCCGTGGACGTTGAGGCATCATAAGGAGGTGGGTGTTACTTTTTGCCTTACACGCCATCCTCTCGACCTTGTCGGTTTTCGTATACACGGGGTGGAGAATGGAAACCGACAGCGCCGCCCTGTCTTACCTTACACGAAACCACCCTCTGGGTTCTATGTTATACAAGATCGAGCCCAACTAAGCGATCTCCCCTTTCCCTCCCCTCAATTCTTCCCGATAACCTCCAAAAACAACCCACAAACTTCATTCTGTTTTACTTCCTCCTCTCACAGACGTCTCTCAACTCCTCGGCCTCCTCCCCCGACGCTCTTGTCACGCTGCCCACCGCGTCCTTTTCGCCCATCGCGTACCCGCCGTTCGCGCCCCCGCTGAGCACAGACCTGATGAGCAGCGTCGCGCTGACGGGGACGAACCACGCGGAGGGCGAGGCGGTGCATTTGCGGGTTATGCGCGGTGCGTTACGCGTTCTTCAAATCATAGATTCATCCTCTCGAATGCAATTTGATGCGCGTCCGGTGTTAATTCGATATTCGTTCAGATCTGTTGGGATTCGATTGGATTCAATCGCATTCGAACTCAAGGATTTCCATCTCCTCCTTCCTCATTCGATTCATTTCAAACTAACTCGAATAATCTTTTTTCCTCAGCGAACACCAGCACCCAAACTTCCTCGGGGGCTGAAGCTGATGGAGACGCGCCGCCCGACACCGACGCACACAAAAATCCCGCCCGGCGGCGCGCGCACATGCACGCCAATGTCGGGACCTACGCGGGGCTGCTGCAGCGCGCGTGCCCCGCGAGCGTGTACGAGTATGTGGCTGATGATGGGGGGCGGGGTGTCCTGGTACGTCACATCTGGTACGTCACATCTAGCTAGAGCCAATCTCATTCCTTCTGTCGCCTTAATTTTCATGGCTTCCGTCGCTGGGATGGAGGGCAGTCATGCTGATCGTGATCCATTCAGGTAATTCTGAAACGAAGGAGGAAGAAGGATGGGAAAGGACGAAGCTAGTTATCAATTCGCAGGTGTGTCTCAGACACCTCCTCTTTTTGCGTTTTGAACTCCTCGCTGACTCGCTAACTCGAACACGGTAGAACTGCATCCACTGCAAGCTATGCGACATCAAGGTACCGACGCAGGATATTATGTGGACGACGCCCGAGAGCGGGGGTGGGCCAAAGTATAGTGCGTGTCGTTCTTCTGTTTCGATCGTTTATGGTTTATCCGGGGCGTCCCTCTGCTCACTCTCTTTCCCAGCTTTCACCTAAGTAATTAATATTCCTCCCACACCGACCGCGAAATTCAACAAGCCCCGCCGCCCAAAAAAAAGCGAAAATAAAAACAGCGGCGGGATTCAACAGCCGCAGGCGACAACTACCGAAGGCAGAGGGGAGGGGAGGGAGGATATCATACACATATAACCAATACGTACGGACCCGTAGCATCGCACCTCAAGCAATGTACGCATACACGAATTTGAGATTGTTTCAGTTTGCGTCCCAGACAAAAAGAAGAAACACGACGATGGCCTCTCCGGTTGCTTGCTTACGGAGATGTTAGCTGATTTCGGGCTTTAACTTTGCTTTAACTGCGATTTTCCGTCGATGAGATGAAGAGTGCGACAGCGGTGAGAACGTGAAATCACTTCTTTGAGTTTCCCGGGTGTGTTTCGCTGGAGGAGCTTCGGACATCGCAAAGATATTTTCGCCAAGGTCAACGCATGCGAGGATTTGTGTTTGAATTTTGGGCGTGAACAGTTTGGCTTTGAAGATTAGACTTTGGGCAACTGTCCGTGCGACTAGGAAGGCGGTCTCAACTGATTTGAACAAGTAGTTTCTCGTATGTATTCGCATCCTTCTTCACGTTTTCAACTCGGCCAAGTTGATGCAACAGATGCTGTCTATTGGCAATGGAAATCATTCCATAGGCTGAGACTATGCACATGAGAATATAGCAGTTATCTGGAAGAAGGGAGAGCCCTGGAAGCAAAACATAGATAGAAGTGTCACAAATACATCAGTAGGAGTAGCGGCAAAGCATGAAAACCATAGGCATGGGTTTATATCTATACATCTCCGCAGACGCACTTAGCTCCCCCGAGGCGCGTGCGCTATATTTGTTTGCTGCCGATGTTTGGTAAAATCGGGGTTCAATTTGATTTCATCCTAGTAACCCCGCTTCTTGTTGACGCGCCACTGAATCTGCTGCCGCGGGTTTATAAACGGATCTGCGTAGATGCACTTATGCTAAGCCCGCTTCCCTGCGGTGCGTGTGCTATATTTTGTGGTTACTGGTGTTCAATTAACTCCATCATAATAACTCCGCTTCCGCCGGCGGCCAGATTTTGATGTTGCTGGCGTTTTAATTTGACCTGAGTAATCTGGCTTCGAGTATGCCTCTTTCCACACGCACTTCCCGTCGGTGTCCCTGGGGCTATGAACTCAGAGCCTATGGGGCACCAGCATTCAAACATGATGTTCACAATTGAATCTGCTATTCGGACTTATCGGCAACGTATCCGGTTCACTTCGCGCAGATAGTTGATAATGGCGAACCCGGGAGATTGGAACGAGAGTGACATGCGTGAGAAAATCTGAACACAGCCCGGAGAGGCCATATATAAGGAGCGGAGCTCAAGTTGGATCCCTACATCCACAATGTTGACGTTCCGCCAGCTCACTGGCGCCAAAGCTCACCTCGACCAGATCACTACGTGTTTGACACTCGCACTGCCACTTCTCAAGGAGCTCAATGATGCATTTGGGCCTCCATTTGTTCAGCCCATTGTGAATACTACTCAGAGCTTGATCAATTTAATTCAGGTATATTTTATGAAGTTCTGCATTGTCACTGCTCAGCTATCATAGAATGTGAAGCAAAACAGGAATGAATGCGCTCAGCTCATGGAAAACATCCACCACATCTTGTATGGAATTGTAAAGCTCCATATAAAATCAGACACTGTTGGATCTCTCCCTCCATTGATGCTTGATAACATCGGAAAATTTGTTGAGTAAATAATGTTTAATTTTCTTCAAATGACCTTTTTAACAAAATCCATAAACAGAGCACTTCACAAGATATACACATTTGTTGAAGCACAACAACAGGGAAAGAAAATCAAGGACCTGTTTGGCAACAATGGGATAAACAAATTACTTCAAGACTGTCATGCAGGATTGAAGCAGGCACAAGAGATGCTTGGTGTATGACTCATTTGTGTTTCTTTGTCATGGCTTAACATTAGCTATATAGATTCAAACACAGACTCAAACATTGGATGAGATCAGGGAATTCAGAAAGACAGCCAACCTCATGCACAAAGAAATTATGGAGCTGATTGAAAATCTTTCCGAAACCACAGTGTCAGAAAGGTCATCCGTATGTAAATTGTTAGCACTTTATGCACCTTCCCCTAGCTTGAGCAGGTTTATCTGGGTGTCAATGAATCGAAAAATAGGTAAATGATCAGTGTGATGATTCAATTATTCCTTACATCTTGTTTCAAGCTCAAATTCATTTTCAATGCTCCGCTCAAAGCCCAAGATTTTCCATGGTCGTGAACAAGAGCTGAATGACATTCTTAAATTGATCAGTCAACAGCCACCTGGGATTGCTATTCTGGGAGGTGGTGGCATGGGCAAGACAAGCCTTGCAAGAGCTGTGCTTCACCATCCAGATACCTCTTCCAAATTTGAACACCGATTCTTTGTCAGTGCTGAAGCTGCAACCACCAGTGTTGAACTTGCTGCACTTATTGGATTGCATGTTGGATTAAAACCTGCCAAAGATCTCACAAAGCCTGTTGTTGTCCAGTGTTTCTTGAGAAAAATGTCCTGCCTTCTGATCTTGGACAATCTGGAGACAGTTTGGGAGCCAATTCATTCTCGAGCTGGAGTTGAAGAGTTCTTGTCCCTCCTCACCAGTCTTGAACACCTTGCATTAATAGTATGTCCACAGTTCTGTGGTTAAGCCCCATTTATAACACCCTCCAGATCACAATGCGAGGAGCTGAGAGGCCTGCAAAAGTTGGATGGACCCATCCATTTTTATTGCCATTGCAACCTCTCTCAAATGATGCTGCAAGACAAACCTTTATTGAGATTACAGACAATTCCAACACACTTGAGGAAATGGAGCAACTTCTGGGATTCACAGATAACATGCCACTGGCAGTTGACCTCATTGCCCATCTGGCTGACTATGAAGGCTTCTCTAGTGTTCTTTCACGTTGGAAAACTGAAAAAACATCTCTGCTTTCTGTTGGTTTTGACCGGCAATCCAGTGTAGATGCCTCTATCAGTCTCTCTCTGTCAAGTCCTCGAATCACATCTGACAGCAAGGAACTCTTAAGTCTTCTCTCAATCCTCCCAAATGGACTTTCTGAAGCAGAACTTATACATGGCAAGCTTGGCATGCATCAGACTTTCGACAAAAATCTTGTGATCTTGTACAAGACCTCACAAGACCCAACAAGACCGCAAGACACAGCCAAAGTGCTGCAAGATCGCAAGACCGCAAAGCCAGAGATCATTCTCACAAGATCACTCGTTCGACTCTGGCTGGAGGCTTTAATTTTAAAAATTGAAAAGCTTGTGGGCATCACACGGTTGTTATAATTTTTTAGAGGACTCCTCGCGACTCTCACAGCCCTCTTGTCTCTTATTGCTACATTTTTCGAAAGGTTTTGCTTAGATTTTCTTGCACTTTGACCTTGTGAGCTTGTGTGGTGGCTGTGCCACAAGGTCACAAGGCCCGAAAGACCGCAAGATTTTTGTCAAATGGCTGATGTGCCAGATATACTCAGTTGCAAGGCTGCATTGCTGGCCACTTCATTGGCATACAGGGACAAAAATCAGCAACTGGTGCTACTGATACCCATCAGAGAATATATCCAGCAGTTCTTGCCTCCTTCCCAGTCCCATATACAGCCCATTCACATGTATTTTCATGCACTTTTGCTGCTATTAAGCAAATATCAGGGAGAGCAGCTGAAACTATTGTTCCATCAAATTACCTTGAACCTAGCCAATTTGCAGAACATTTTACAGTGGGGATTGCATGTCAATGCCTCAATCATTGCAGATACAATCCAGTGTGCATTGATTATGAACGGTTTTTATAGGCTTACTGGACGTGGCTATTCCCCACTGATGAACAATATTCAGTCTCCCTTGTCTCAACTCTGTGATCACCGAGTTGAGACCACATTTCTCATTCAACTCCTCATCACCCGATATTACTGGCCAGTTGTATCAGGGGAAATGATAGCACAAGCCATAAGTTATGTTGAGCATACAAAAGATCCTGCTCTTGGCGGTGAGCACCACTCCTTCCTTCAGGCATTTCACATCTAATAGATCTCTCATTATGATAGCCGAGTTCTATGAAGCTGCAGGGCGGTATTTCTTTTACCATAAAGGGGATGCCCAACAAGCAAGTCAATTTCTTCACAAGGCACAAGAAAAATCAGAGCATTGTGAGAGGAGCACATGGCAGTGCAGTCCCATGATTCAACTTAGCCGTTTCAACTTGTACACTGGTAATCACAGTGCTGCCATGGCTTATGTAACTGCAGCACAAAACCTACCTCAAGTAGCAGGAAATTTGTATCAGGAGGGTGTGGCAAATTACCTAGGAGCCAGGTTGTATGGCCAACTTGGGGACTACCAAAAGAGCGTGGCACAACTTCAAAGGGCTGGAGAGCTTCTGCATATCTATGGCATGTCAAGAAGTGCGCTTGCTCATGATATAATATTGGCCCAGGCAGAAATTCATCTCTTGAAATCAGAATATACGGAGGCAAGACACCTCTTCTGTCAAGTCACTGAAACTACTTCTGCTGAAGACAATTCTGTTGCCTATGCAAGTTCACTCAATGTCGGATCTATTGACATAATGATGGGTCAGGCTAAAGAAGATATTTACCAAAAGTTGCAAGTAGCCCAGGAGATCATGAGGAGGGATAGTCCCATAGATATCCCTGCCTGCATCACAGTGCAAGCAGTGATAGAGCTTAGAGATGAGAAATTTGACTCAGCAAAGGCCAAATTCCAAGAGTGTCTTTGCTTGTCCTGGGGAAAAAACCCTGGAGCTGAAAATTCCTGCCTGGAACAATTAGCCAATATCAGGGCTTGGCCTACCAACACATGGGGGTACAAATGGCCCATTGTCTATTTAGCATCTGCTACCAAATTGAAAGCTAAATTGGACCTTTACAAAGCACTTCTCTTTCTTGGAGATGCATTTATTGCCAACAATGATGAAAATTCAGCTGCCAATCTCTATCAAGTGGCCCTAGTGGGATTTACCCAAATGGACGTGCATCACAGCCAAGCACAATGCATGCTACGTCTTGGAGATCTGGCAAGCAAACATGGATGTACCTTAGAGGCAATTACCTACTGGGAGGCTGCTCGGCCACTATTTGAGCGGGCATCACAGACCAAAGATGTAGCCCAAATTGACTCAAGGCTTGCAACCTGGGAAAAAGACCATCACAATGGTCTTGTAAAACTAGAAACTTTGCATGCACCTATTCAGTTGGAGAAAGAAGAAACCTTGGAGATTAAAGGCGAAGATTCTGTTGATGAGGATGCTGAAGAACACACTGTCCCTATCATGGTGTGATAGGTGACTATCTTGGCGCATTTCTAGCCTTGGGTCAATTTTTTCCATCATTGCTTGATCTCATTTATTTATCACTTGTTTTTTTCCACACCTTGTCATGTATCTATTTATCCTCCAGTTCAGTAGTGTATTTATTTATTGTTTATATGTTCGGAGTTGGTTGTTTATTTATTTATTTATCAACACACTAGTTGCATTTTTCAGAATGAAATACCTGAATCAGCTGGTATAACCACAAGGCTTGCGAAAGGACACCATAAAGACAGACAAGATATGCCGGAGCTACACTCCGGCTGGTTATAGTTGTATAGGCAATAATGTGCGTGACAGTGCGCCAGTAGGCAAAATATTGATCAGGTGAACATGACAGCCAAGTCCCAACTAATTCAACTCTGCGATGATAGATGACCCAATGTAATTTTTGTGCTCAGTGGCAGAGTAAATATGTTAAATAACAACCTTCTCCTGTAAGGGAACTTCAAGTACCAACTCACAATAACATTTGCTGGTAGATTACTATTGGTTTTCACACTCGACGTTCTGTAGATTCATTTGCGTCCAATTTGAAGTTATTTCGAACTCAGGTGCTGGTTGGTAGAAGGAATTGAATCGTTAAAAGCCACTACAGCATTATATACTATTATATACTATGAGGTCCTCACGCAGTGAGTTACGCGCTCCCATGGGCTATAAAAAACCAGACAACCAAGAGAAATACCCCTATCAATGAATTGGCTAACACAGAGAATTCTCTATGCGAGTCACAATACTGTGATGGCAATGAACGGGATCCTGCACATGCCGAAGCAGTGCGCACATAAATCTGCCAGTGTGACACATCAGGCTCGGCGAAATCAAAAGAGCAGCAGACACACCTTTTCTGTCTCGCGAGTTGGCGCAGATATGCATACTCTAAAACGCAAACCACCGAGATGGAGAAGAGCGACAAACCTCCTCGGGGGGACATGTATCCTACTCATGATGTGTGAGCGGATCAAGCGCGCGATGATCAAGGTGTACATACAGGCGCAAGTTTTCCATGGCGATGCCCTGAGCTAGGTGCAGAAGCCTCAGTTCGTACGTTTGCCGCAAGGTATGCACCTGTGCTCACCCAATACAATCATTTTTCCGACAGCGCAATATCACCGCATCTGCCTTGCTGGACGCCCAGACGAGGACAATCTGCGGGATGGTGTCAGGGCGAGCAGGGGGACGCTGAATTGGTATTGAGATGTGCTTATGTCGTGCTGCGCAGGACTTGTGTGAGAGTGGCGAGGCGAAGATGATAGGGGGGCAGCGGCATCTCGAAGCACCAAATAGAAGGTCAGTAGGCTCAGGGCTGCAAAGGGGTGGGTCCCACATACCTGGTTCGGTGCAGAGCTGATTACGCTGGAGGCACGTTTGCGGGGACGAGATCAGTAAATATGGTCCGTTGCTGTAGCGTTGAAACTTGAGCTCCAGGTGATGCAATTCCTCAAAAATCTTGGATGGGGCGAGCACTATGAGCATTAATGTGTGTGTATGAAACCGAGTGAATACCCCTGTGCGTCCACCACCGTGAAGCGAACGTGCTTCGGCACAGGTATCTTCTCGTTGGTGAAGACCAAGACACAGGCCGCGAGCCTGTAACCTGACCTCGAAGGGGTGACAACTCAAGGCGCTCAAGCCCACTGGTCCAGAAAAACAGGCACCGCAATCAGATCCTGCAAAATTTCAAGGCTTCAAATGAACACAGATTTTTCACGTTTCTGAAGGTCTATGGGGGTCTTCATCGAGTTGGTTGAAGACCTTAACGCCATTGAATGTCTTTCCATGGACCACGATGTCACGCTGGCAGTCTCTCTCTGGCAGAACTTTTTCATCACTCGAGACCCCCACCACAACACATAGACGGGATTCCTCATGACCAAAACTGGCGACATAGTCGCGCCGGTGGCTCTTTATTACCTCCAACCGAGTCCTTGGGTCGGGCTTCCTTTCGACAACTATTCAAAAACTTATAGAATTCGCCCTTTTCTCGAATCCTGCGCTACGCTCTCGGGATGGCCAACCTCTCAGCGCAATCTTCGGACTCGGACTCCCCGTAGTCATCCGCCCCCGCGAGAGGTCGGGAGTTTCAGCGCGACACTTTCTTGTCCCTGCTCAATCGAACCACCATGTGCTACGTTGGATCATCGAGTAAGCCGCAGTCATTTTCAAATTACTGACGCTATAAGTACCCCTCATTTACGCCCCTCCCCTCCATTTCGAGCCCTCCATGGCAACAGCGGGTGGTAAAAAGGCTTCGACTCCCTTGGGACTCGACGATAAACTGGCCTCTCGCCAGACCCAAGTCAAAGTCACTGGCGGTGACGGCTACGGTGCTTTGTCTCGGTCTGCATCCGCGACCTCTCCTATTCCCTCCACTCACTCCTTCAATTCGGTGATGGCAGCTCGCCGCGAAGAGAAGCTTGCGGCAGAACTTCGAGCTCGGGACGAACGTTTGGCTGCTGATTGTCAAGCTCATGAAGCTCGACTGGCAGCTCGCCGCGCAAAGACACCGGGCTCTGCAAGTGCCGACGGTCTTTCTACCCGCAGTCCAGGTCAGGGAAAACCCTCAGGCTCGGTCTCGTCGACCCCAGCCAAATCCAGTAGTGAAATGGGGGGCGATGAGCCTGCCCATGAGGGTCTCTCCTCCCAACACCAGATCTTCGTCTGGAGAAGGGACAGCCACGGCACCGCCGGTCGCTGGCTCAGCGACGACGGAGGCGTTCTCCGCGCAATCTCAGACGCCTTCTCTTTCATCGCTGATAGACCCCTCTTCATCGGTCTCTGGTGGGCAATCACTGCGTTCAAGGGCCTCCTAGGCTCAGTGAGTTTAGATGTGTGTAGGTCTGTACAGGTGAGTGTAGCTGGGTACAAAGGCCCTGTCTAGGAAGACTACACACACCTAGACACAAATCTGGCAAGGTGTGTGTAGCCCCCTGTCCAGCTGTGTTTAGGTCACCTACACAAACTCTGTGTAGGTTTGTGTAGACAAGTGTGGGTACCTACACTCAGCTCTACTGAGCTATACTGGGCTACTTCAGAGATTTTTTTATCACAAGGTACTCAGGTGTATCATGATAAAACTATGTCTGTCTAGGAGGCTATTCAGACCTAGACCTACCTACACACAACTTTACTAACCTACCCACAACTACACAGACCTACACAGAACTATACATAGCTAGACAGAGGTGGTGTAGTCCCCTATACAGAGGTGGTCTGTATAGCTCTGGCTAGGGACCTTGACTGAGGCTAAGTGTGAATCAGCTCGTTCGGACCGATCTTCCGATTCGTCCGCGTCTGCCTTGTTGCAAGGCCGCGGAGTACTGGAAACGGAGAGCGTCTCTCAGTACTTTCACCTGAAGAGGACCCATAGCATTTTCGTCTCCGCCTGCACTGAGCAATATTTTAGATGAGGACCTCACGGCCTCCTTACAGAGGTTTCATCCCGTTTAAGACCCTCTCCGGGATGACGACCCTTTGCTATCGGACGGTGCTGTCAACGGTTTATTACTGGGAAAAACTGCGGAGGAAACTATGGTTCTTCGCGACATTGTGATGTGTTGGATCCAACCCCATATCAACCTTAATTGGGAGACTTTAGAGGAAGGAATACAGAAATTTAGCGAAGAGAGGCCTGTAAAACTCGGACTCCTGGTTTCCAAGAACCAAGACCGAGTTACCTATTCGCTGGGCTCATTCCTTCTTGAACGCTTTGCGCACCTTGTCCTCGCCACTACTCAGATTCTCGAAGGACTTGACAAATTTCTGGGTAATCCGTCGAATAAACACTTTTTACTCGATCCCGAGTGGAAGTTCCTCCGTACCATGGAGTTGGAAAGTAGTCGTACCGTAATCCTGATGACATTCGCAACTCTCCAACTGCGAGGGCTACACATCCGTAAGTTCTTGCAGACTGTGCAACAGATGTATGGACAAACACTTCCGGATTTGGTATCGATTTTGTCCACTTGTAGTTCAGTATGGTCTGAGTACGGCTTGGAGGAGCCTCGCATAGAGCTAGCAAAGCTCCTGTCCCACCCCGACTATAGTGCCATTGCCGATACGATCCACGCTGCAGCTCGCCAACGCCTCATCGAAAACCTTAATCTTCCGCCTCGAGACGTCTACTATTGAGACGTCCCGAAGGCAGTCGAGGCTCACCACCTGGCCCTTCCCACGTCTCCAGTTCAAGGAAGCGAGACTTCTCGAGCACCGATTCCGGTTCCGCCGATTGTACGTCAAGGAAACTCGCCAGTCGTTCCATCCCTCAAGTATCCTATTCCTCCTTCGCTTACCGCCACCCCACTCGGTCCAGTTAGCTCCATGCCGGCCATAGGCGTCATTTCACAGTACACTAACGCGGCGACAGTTAAACCTCGCTTATTCCAGCCTGGAGCGAGTATCTCGGAAGTTCAGGCACAAGTCAACACTGCTGCAGCTGCAGCCCAAACCGTTTGAGTGCTTCTCTGCCAGTATGCGGCGGCTGTGACCGCGGCAGTTCAAGCCTTGAACGCGGGAGGGCCGCCTAATCAGCACTAGACGCCATATAACTACCAGACCATTCCTGGACAAGCAGCGGTTCCACCGCCTCCGTTCGCAACTGGCCTTCCTCTGCACGATTCGGGGAAAGGATTTCCACAAGGCAACGGAATGGCCCCTCCCAGACCAAATCAACCTGGACTGAAAGTCCAAGAATTCAACCTTCAGAGCCAAACTGTGGGCGGCGAAAATTCGGACGCGAATGCTGGATATGCTCAGTGTTGCAAAATACACAAAATTGGTGCTATACCTTACGGTTTGCCAGCAGGACTCGGATGAATTTTTCATCATTGTTCGGATGTCAAACCCAATTGGGAACCACATCAGATATCGATCCTCTTCCGTGATCTTCTGAGCGACACATGCACCTGGTTGCATCTCAGGTATTCGAGGTTTCGGGCCCCACTGTGTATTGACACAAGGAATCGTCTGTATGTAGCAAAAAATTGACTCCACTTCAAGGGGGGATCGGGATTAAAATTCCGTACGTGGGGAGGGGGGGTGGGTCCCAGATGGGCTGAAAAAAACTTTTCAGTACATACATAAAGTTTAGAGCCTCAAAATGGCTCATAGACCCTGAGAAGAGTGTTGGCTGGTTGTAGTGAACACATATAAGTGCCCAGGGACTGTACATAACAAGATTTATCAGTTTGAACCCACGCTTTCTCTGATTCCAGGAATTTCCAGCCAAATTGGGGTCAACTATGATCGACCCTATATCCAATTTTCGAATCCCGACTTCACCTTGCTTCACTTGCTAATCAAACCACCCAGTTACTGCCGCTCAATTTTCAAACTGTGAGCAATGCACTATGGCATGGTAAAGAAAGCGTAAATTTGCCACAAAACTCCACACAGTAGTACAGTACTTAGTCCTCTTGGTCATCATCTCCGACATCAAGCTCGAGATGCTTGCAGAAGGCATTGCAGTCATGCTGATCCCGCCACTTCTTGATGCCCTTCACACCATGGTCTCCGACACCTGAGTCCACTGCAGAGAATTCAGTAAAGGCATGATGACTGAAAAAACCATTACCCTTCAGGTGTATGTGTCATTACATCGAAGATAATGATCCCCATGGTGTTTTTAGGAAGCCGTCCAGAAGAGCCTTTTCAACGGTAAACAAGTTGGCTACTTGATATGTATAAAGGCCAACCTTGGATATCAGCAAAGATAACATTTCCCTCACTCTATTGAAATGCATAATGAACAAATGCAGACAGTGTGTGACCCAGCTGGCCCCGCCCAGCCGGGTGTTCCATTGTGCCCGTGTAGTGAGTGACAGATGGGTTGCGAAGTGGCTCCAAAAACCAAACAACTTTGCGTGTCGCAACAGGTTCAGCCTCAAATATCTCCCTCACAACCCCTGAAGCAGACGATGGAGCTCCGCCCTCGATTATCACTTCTTGAGCAAGGGAGCATTGGGTGATGTCAAAGTCTAATAACAAGATAAAACATAATCCAGCAACACATACTATTTGCGGTCTCAAGGTTATGGTCTTGAGCAGCAGAACAGAAGTTCCTCAAGAGCCACCGGGCCTGCTCACAGTGAATGACCTCACATTCAAGATTCAAAATGTTTTCGGCCATGCTGACCTTGTCTGAATCAGAACCAATTTCGTAGAACTGTTTGGCGACAAATTGCTGTGCCAATAGACAACTGAAAAAATAAAAATCAATGGGCATACAAGCAGGTTAATTTGGTAGAAATGCTTGCCTTGAAACAATGCTTCATCTTTCCGCTGAATGAAATCTCGTTTCCAATCAGGGCAGCTTTGGTGGTTGTCGGTTCAATCTCTGGCCAACGGACTTCCACAGCATGTCTCTTTGTTAACAGTGATCTCACAAGAGAGATTTCCGTTGATTTTGCAGGATCAGGGCCAGGGGCTTTGCATGAAAAGGTTGAACCAACTGCCCCTGAAATCGCACTTCTTCAGAAAAAAATCTAATGGCTTGACAAAGAATTACTGCAATAAAAGAAAAAGGGTGTGACACGTGACCGACGAATTGGACGAAATAATCCAGGACGACGGTTTGAATTCCTATTGCCCTCCGGGCATCCCTGGGACTGGGCTTTCAATCCACACTGGTGATACTATACCTGCTGATTCTCAATAATAAAACGGTGTCCGGGCTGCCGATCCGCATGACAGGGGCCACCCTCATTCACCCCTCAGTGCCATGTATTCGCCTCCTCCTCCTGTAAATTTGCTGGCTTGACGTCGTCTCCCACATACTACCCAGATGCAATCCCCCCCCCTCCCCATCCCGCGCTGGCTCCGTTGGCGCTCTGGCACCCCGCTCCTCCACTGCCCCAGTTTATAATTGTGAGAGGCGGCATATGTGCGCGATTTGACTGACATACCTCGCAGCACCGCTGACTCGAAGCTCTGCGCGGAATTCGCGCTGATGTCGAGACGGACCCAGGCTCATCATCGCAAGGGTCATTATCGTACACCAGTTGTAACTCAGAGTGAGAGCAAACATCAACAGTCCTTGGTCTATCCAGTCGTTCAAATAGCATAACATCAGAGTAACCGGGGCAGAGCGGATCACAGTCATGACCTGTGATAGCAGCTACCAGTCTGGCGGGCCTAATGGAAGACTGAAGCCGATGGCTATCGGCAACCTCTTCAAGCCTTGAGAGAGGCAAATGGGGAAACTGTTTCACAAACAATAATATATTGGAGCAAGTTGCAGCTAAAAAACCCTTATGAATGGACAACCTGCGCATGGCTGACTGCACTTTAACACAGCGGTACATCTGAGGCCCCCTGAAACCCGACACAGCGACACATTTTGCAAGTCTGACACAAGTTGAATTTGCGACCCACCCTGTTGATATCTCATAAATCCCGACACACTCCCTGAAATTCCTACGACTCCCAGCATATGTGCGACACAGTACCTACTTCTATTTTGCTCCGGATAACCGTTACACTTCTGTGGCCCTCGGCTTAGCCGGAGTAATCCTTCATATCATCAATGGGCACCGTCCGTCCAACAAGCTCGGCCGAGTGGGAAGCGCCATCGAATCTGTGGCGGGAACATTGAAACACGCAAAGGAGTACTACCCTTGGATCCATGCGGAGTTGATGGGTGTAACGAGCCGATTGTTGGAGTAAGTTTCGGTAGCCATTCATTTGACGCTCTAAATATAAAGCGGACATCTTGCGGGGCTACATTGTTAGCTTCCAAAATTCAGACGTGAATGCTGGAACCCCGCAGTGTCAAAACATGGAAAGAATTCATCGAATATCTGCAGAACTCTTGGGAATTTATGCGGGACATCTCGCAGTGCGCAAAGAACGTGAAGGATATTCAAGTTTCAGCATCGGTGAGAGCGAACTTTGCCACGGAATCGGGATGATGATTCATCTAAATAAATTACTTTCAGCACATCATCGAGGATGAACGCCAACGACAATTGTCGGCGGGCATCCAAGAGTCTCGCAAGATTCTCGAGAAGGTTACTTGCTCGTTGACGCGTGCGTCCAAGTCGACCTCAAATACTTGGACACAATTTAAATTGTACCTTTCCCCGGCAGATCTTACATCTAGGAGACGCGGTGGTTACGAATCAGCTACTCGCAATGTATCCTATGACTCCATGTGAGTGCCCAAACGTTGAAGCAATGAATGGAGTCTGCTCACATTCATGAGTAGTGTGTGATTATGAGTCCATCCGCGTAGACATGTGCTCATTGAAATCAGAGTCTTGCGCGAGCCGTGAGGAATTATTGTTCGGTCAATCTCTGGGCCCCTTTCAGATTGTTTTGTACCTGCTCTGTTGTGTCATGAATTTGTATACTTTACTATCGAGGGATGAGATGAAGAATGAACGATTGGCTATAATTCCTGCACATGCAGAAACTTGCCAACTCTCTCACCAGAGGGCCAGGCGAACTGAATCACATTTGATGATCTGCAATAGTTTGACTACCGTTAAGCTTTAACGCGTAACAATCGGCACAGAGATCAGGTCATGTCACCTTGCACGAATTGCATTTTCGACGACTAATCAAACCTCTACTCGTATTTTCGTTGTGATCTTCTGGAAAATATTCTGGGTGTCGCCTCCATAACACCGAGGACAGACTCATCTGTGGGAAAGTGGGAAATATTTAGCGGAATGGTAGACAGCTTCAGCTTCACTTCTCGGAAAGAAGAAACGAGGTCTCGCCATTGTCCACTCTACTTGCTCTATAAAAATAAACCGGGCTATCAACACTCGGGGTATCCGGGATGACTTGCCCAGTGCGCGTCTGCGGGCGCCAATTCAGACGACTTCTCTAACTTCTCTCCAACTACAAAGAATGCGGGTTCGCGGACGCGCGTCTGTCGAATTCGGCCGCTTTTTGATTTTTGGGGTGTTCGTGTCTTAGGTTGGATAGTTGAATTTCACCCACCCGCCGGCCGGACAGGGTTAGGTGAGAGCTGGAGAAAAGTCAGCACAGCGAAGAACATCGACTCGGGAATTGATTGAATGTGGGGGCCGGAAAATTGAAAGGAGAGATAATACGAGTTGGGATGTCAGTCGAGTGGTTGATATTTGGAAAGGACACACCGCGCCACTCACCCCGCATAACCTGCAAATGCACCGCCCCCCCTTCCGCGTGGTTCGTCCCCGTCGGCGCTACGCTGCTGATCAGGTCCGCGCTCAACGGTGGCTCTAAGGCCGGGTATTGTATGCGAAAAGGAAGAGGCGGGGAGGGTGGCGAGGGCGTCGGAGGAGGCGGTGGAGGACTTTGTCTGTAACAATGAAAAAGAATAAAGCAAATCAGAATGAGAATTCGGTTTTGGTTTTTTTAAAGGAAGGTTGTGAGGAAGAGGAGGAGAAGGGCACGTACCTTGCTCTTTGGATGATCCTTCAACGTCTACGGCCTCATCGAGCCCCGCATGGAAGAGATGTTACGTTGCCCCAGAGGTCGGCGTGCGCGGGTGAGCGGGAGAAGGCGGTGGTGGAAGGGGCGAGGCAAAGGGACGCGTCTGCAGGCGTTTGATTATTTACTTCTTTTCCGCATCTGTTGGATGGGATTTCTCTGCGGTCGAGGTCTGCTGGTTGAAAGGTGTAAGAGTGCGTAAGCGTGGCTCCAAAAAAGACCGAGAGCATGAAAAATGTCTACGCACGTCGGGATCCTCAGCCTTGAATGCCTCGGACTCGCGGTCAACCTGAACCGCGCTGGGGGTGCAGCACCACAAATGCCGCTTCAGCGGCGAGCATGCCCATCCGTGGGTGCGCGTTATTCCGAGGTTCGGCTTTTGAATGGGATAACAACACACAGAAGGGAAGTAGGTATCTGATGCGATTAGATTCATCCCAAACAAGGGATACACCGGCAATGGGCGGCCATGTGGTTCCGAGCTGGAAGCAAACTATGTAATACATGTCACTCCCAGATGGGGTCAGCTTGCTGAAGGCTGGCCACCAGCCCATTTCCGAATAGGTCCACACTGGGGCCAGCTTTGTATGGTGGCCAGCTGACGTTCAAGCTGGCCAATGTCCGAGTATCCATGTATTACATACTTGACTCATCAAATTTCCACCGGCCTTCGCGTGCTAAAAATTGAATTGAATTCAAGATGTACTACATCTCGTCCTCAAATTCCGTTGTGTCGCCGTCATTCGCCCCCTGCAATATTGTCTCCCGTGCTCGTGGGCTGCCAGCAATGATGTAGTCCATCCACCTGAGTCGCGCACTGTTTGGAGGGCAAGGTTTGAGGTTGATAACATGGATGTGCAGTGTTTGTCACGCAGGGACGTGATACTGTAGTATTTCATTCAATTCGTTTTGTCACATGTCACACGGCCAAAAATCTACGAAATTATTCGTAAGTCACTGCGTCACAGAGGCGATTTTGGCTTAGCCGAGCTAGCCGAACGTAGCCGAGCATTGCCGGCGGATCAAACAGCCTAATTAGGCTCGGCTACGAAAGGGTCAGGTTGTCACAGCATAAAAGCTAAAAAATGGCTTACAAATTGAACGAAATACTACAGTAATAGCAGATGGTGGTGCCAGTTGAGGAAACTTGATGACAGGGAAGAATGTGATGGATCACAAGAATGGTCCACGAGCAAATCTTGCAGTCGATGATTATGAGCTTGCAGCACTGCACTTGAAGCGAGGCGGCAGATGATTGCTGTGCTTCTTGAGAATCCGCGCTCTTGAGGCAGTCTTGAGTCACTGCGAAGCCTGAGTGGGTTGAGTTCTCGAGCTTGTGGGATTTCAAATTGTCCTTGAGCTTTTGTGACTTGGGTTTATGCCAGGCTTGAGGCATGAGATGTGGGAAGGTATGGCGGTCAACATATTACTTTAATCAAATGGGGTACAACATCATGTTTTTGAGGTAACAATTGTAAATTCTGATATAACTACATAAAAGCTTTTGAACTTTTCTTGTCAAGAAAACAGTCTTTCATGTTGAGGTAAAAAATCTTAGGTTAAAATCATCTTTCGGGAAACAAAGTCTTTGCACTTTGGTGAAGCTAAATGTTCTATTCTTGAACTTCATAAATTTTTGGGTTGACACAACAAATGCACCTTTGGTCTGCACCAAAACTCTTGTCGAAGTGGTGCACAAAGCTCTAGGGTTAGCACAGCCACAGTGATCACTTGCTGTTCATTTCTGTTACCATCATGTATTATTATAATGTATTATATGGTGCTCAATGAATATTTTTCTAGTACATCGGCATTGTTGAGGATTGTATTCAAGAAATCCCACAAAAAATGGGGTCACATGAGCATGCTGCATGGAAAGTAGGTAGGGTTACATAAGGGACCCGACCTAGGTTAAGGCCTTTGCCTAATACGACCAACTACAACATTGATCAGATCACACTGAGTGGCTGTGCTGACCCTAGAGTTTTGTGCACCACTTCGACAAGAGTTTTGTTGCAGGCCAAAGGTTCATTTGTTATGTCAACACTAAAGTTTATGAAGTCCAAAAATAGAACATTTAGGTTCAACAAAATGCAAAAACTTTGTTTCCCAAAAGATGATTTTAACCAAAGACTTTTTACCTCAAAATGAAAGACTGTTTCCTCAACAAGAAAAGTTCGAAAGTTTTTATGTAGTTTATATCAGAAGTTACAGTTGTTGCCTCAAAAACATAATGTTGTACCCCATTTGATTAAAGTAACATGTTGACCGCCATAGGAAGGGAGTGGTTGAAGGAAAGTAACTAGGTTTGATGGTACCAATGAAGGACTGGGTGGTCTTGTCCAACGTCTTGTTGCAATGCTAATTGAATTGACGGCCTTGAACAGCTGTAATGCCTTTATTCCCAGCTCAGAGTTGGACACACAACCAGCAAGATGAGCTGGAGGGAGAAAGAAAGTCGAAACGGTTGCGACCAACATGCACGTGATGAATGATGGATTGATCCGTCGATCCCACGGTGCACGGACCATCCACCTTTTGTTCACCACGAGTCTAACATTGTCACAATTAATCGGGGGTAAATTACACCTCATACAAATCATTCAAATTGTGTTCCGACCAGCTCTGTATTCTATATTGATGGCGCTAGGAACAGATATCCAACGCAGTATGATTTCAACAAGATGTTGACAAGGTGTCAAACTGATTGAACGTTCATACCAGAATACCAGGGAATGGTCTGGGAAGAAGTAAAAGTTTGAATATTTTTTCTGGTTCAAGTTGTAACCTGGTTCAAATATGCACAATTGCGTGGGATTTACATAGATGTCCAGCTGGTCGACAGCTGTGATTTCAGCTGACGCATGCCAGCCAGCTACCACCTGGAGAAGAGCTGGTATCAACTTTCCTAAATCCTAGTTTCCAGCTGATCATCCCATGTGGAAGCAACATGCCGGCACTTTGGCGGTGTATGTCTTGCAATGAAGGAGGGAGTATTGAGGTTACAGTGTATTGAACAAAAAAATCATAAAGACGAGGACGAGCGACTGAGTGGAAGTAGCAAAATGAAGACGAGGACCAGGGACCGATTGGAGATAGAGAAGCAAACAAAAACGAGGAGATAAATCATAGATGATAAAATAATATTACGGAAACAAGGTATAGAAGGGCGGGAGGATGAAAGGGAGAAATGTAGAAAGAGGATGGGAAGGATAGAAGGCAGGGGAGAGACGCGCACACACCTGCATGGCATTGCGCGTGCCCTCCATCTCGGCGGTGTTGACGGCGGCGGCTGCGCATCTGTGTGCGAGGGGTTCGTTAAGAAAAGGAAAAGGACGAGAGGGAGGATTTGAAGAAACATCAAGGTGGGGAAGAAGATGGGCGAAAACGCGATTGAACGTCGCTCGAAAAACGAAACAAAGCAAAACGCTCCAAAACGAAAAACGATGCATGCCCAGGAGTCCAAGGATGCCACCGAGCCCCAGTATACGTGAAATGAGGCAAACGCGCAGAGCAAAGACACCAATCGAATGGAGAAGCTGTCGGAACCTGACGCCGCCGAAGACACCACAAAAAGTGCGCAATGCATAAATCACCCCGCGAAAACTTGAACAAGCTCGAACGCACAGAGCGAAGACATGCGAAGGGATTAAAGTGAGAAGCACGCACCTAACCAACGCCGGCCCGGGGAGTCGAGCCGCGGCAGAGACTGGAGGCTGTGAGCGCCGTACGCGAGGCGTGTGCTGTTCGCGAGGAGGGCGTGGAAGTGCGGGTGGTGTTTCGTGTGCTGGGCGATTTAGGCGAGTTGTCCGCACAAGAAGCGAAACGAGTACCAGCAAAACGCGTCAGCGGATTGAAATGGAGAGGAAGGGAGGAGAGGGAACAGTGGGAGGCAAGGCAAGGCACGGGGAGAGAGGGTAGGTGGGAAGGACAGGGAAGGCGGAGAAAAAGAATGGAACGCCGGGAGGAAGATCGGATAAAGTACGGGGAAAGAGGGAGGGGAGATGGGACGAGTGCGAGGAGAATTGGCATCATCCCAAACAGGGAGCTAAAAGAAGGGATAGGAAAATATGAAGGCGATGGGAAGGGGTTGGGAAGACGAAGAGGAGGAAAAGAGGGGAGCAATGGCCAAGGGAGGGAAGAAGAAGAAAACATGAAGAGAACAGGCGCACCTGAAACTCACGATACGGCCCGATGTACGGATTCTTGTAGGCGAGGCCGACGACGAGGCGTATGCTAACGTGGCCATCGGCCATGTGATACTCCCAGCCGCCGCCGTAGGTGTGTGCGGAGGGTGGCCAGCGCAGGGCGTGGACTTTGCCTGCGAGGTGTTGAATAAAAAAGCATAAGAGAGAAAAGAGGAGGGAAGGTGGAAAGCTAAGAGACCCAGGAAAATGCTTCCCCTCCTCGACGCACCACACCTCTTTCACCCCAATCCCATACGTCTGTGCCTGCTTCCCCCTCCTCAAGTCATACATCGCCACCGCCTGCTTGCTCAAACTCCCATGCGCGCCCTCTGCCAGCACGCGCGCGGAACGCCACGCCTGACTCGAAGCGCGGCCCTTCGTGCGCTGACGTCAGGCCGGCGTCGTGCATCACCACGCCGCACATGCTGCGCACTGCGCTTCCTTGCGCAGGGAGAATTGAACACCGGCGAAGCCCGGGTAGACCTCGATGCCTATGCAATTACCCCGATTGTTCATCAGCGGAGGATGCGCAATCGGGATCCAGTATTCTGCGTGAGCAAGGACATCCCCGAGTTCGTCACCATCTGCGCTAAAGGATGGTCGGAATACGCCGTGCACCACTCAGGGAGGAGCGCGTCCAGCAGAGGACTCGATGACCGCGCAGCACAGGATATAGGCTTCATTGCCTTTTTCGAGTAGAACAACACGTAGTTCGCAGTTAGACTCGTGACCAGTCTGCCTACGATTAGCAAAAACCGTGGCGAGCACTTTGCCGTAGGCAGACTGGTACAACTCGGGACTCGGCAAAGGGCTGGGCCCGGAGTTTGAAATTTAGTAGTTTCCCACGCTAACTTTCAGAAAGATCATTGGTTCCTGGTTCAACCCCGGCCCAATTCATTTGGGTCAAGTTCTGTATACAAACGATAAATACATTCCTTCAAGTCTATCTTCTCGGAATGACATTTCAGGCCACAGAAATCCCACAAAATTAGAGGTAGTTTTGAAAGGAATTGAGCGTGGAAACTCGCTTAGCGCTTGCCGAAGCGATGGCGTCATCGATTTTAAGCGATTTTAGTGTGGGAAACCACTAAAATTCAAACTCCGGGCTCAGCCCTTTGCCGAGCCCCGAGATGTACCAGTCTGTCTACGGCAACCGTGCCCCGTCACAGTAGGTTGATATCCCGTAGGCAGACTGGTTACGAGTCTAGTTCGCAGTGTCGGATTCGAGATGTTTGAGGCAGATGGCGGCACGTCGACGGTCTTTATTGCGCGGTTCTGAGTTTGCGGAAGCGGAGCATGAACGTCCAGGGAGGCGAGGACAAGCATCACGGTAAGAGCAGAAATGGAGCGTGATTTGCCCAGGCATCGGGCCGGTGATGCCGTCCGCCAATCACGGGCCACGTTGAATTTTTTTTTACTGCAACAAGGAAGGAAAAGAGGATCCCCACTGTGTGTGTCAAAGCTCATGAAATTCATGCAAAGCTTCATGCATTCTATGCATAATATCCATCCACTATGTCCATGGAATCCATGTGAAATGAACGAAAGTCATGCACTTTTGTTTCAGTTAGTTTTTTAAACATTCCAGCTAGTTATTTCACATACTTTGGTCTTGAACTCCATGCAATTAACCGATGAAACATGAAGAGACACAAGCTGAAAAAAACAGCTGTCAGGTAGGACTTAGCTGAATTTACTGTTGATTTATTAGGATGGGTAGCTTTGTGAGATATGAAATAGGAATAAGGAATACAAGACATGCCTTCGCTTCGCTCCGGCGTACTGATTCGTGACTTCAAACCATGCTCCGAATCATTGGAAGCTTTTATAAGAAAGAAAACGAATTGAAATTGACTGTACATGGGTCTTGTATAAAAAAAATGTAGATGGTTGCAAGATTTTGCGTTTAATTAAGTATATATGCATAGTAGAGCCCTCGCATACTTCGTCACTTCGTCAGATGCGCAAGTTCGTCACTTGGTGTGTAAGTTCGTTTGATTGCGATGCAAGTTCGTCACATGCCAAATGGGGCGCTGTCAAAGAGCAACTTCGTCAGATACGCATACCAGACGTGGGAAAGAGTGTTGACCACGGGGGCCTAACTGCCGGTACGCATCAGGGCGCTGTCAAACCCCAATTTCGTAAGATGCTCGGGTATAGAAGGCGGCAAACTCGGTCCGGACCATATGCCGCCCACAATCCTGTGTCATGCGAGCTCACGTCGTCCACAAAAATGATGCATTCTTTGCACAGTGTTAAGAATTAAGGGCCAAAAAAGTCATGTCTGATGATGAACCATGAGAAAATTGGGTTGATGGGTTTAAACAGATTACAGCTAGATAGGGAGGTAGCAGTGCACGGCACGGTCCCAAAGGAAACTAACTCGGCGTTTTGTGTCGATTGTTGGAGTTTCGAGTGCTATGTGCGTGCACTGTATCACCAACTGCTAACTCTGAGATGAATTCCCTCTGTTGATTACCGTACTTTGTGGTTGATAAGTTAAATAGTGCTTTAATTATAGTACAGTAGTTTATATGTAGTGTAGTTTTGGATGGATTCCCCGCACGTTTGCAACGGGTTCACTGCTTATGCTGGATTCTGCTCTATTGATTCCCACATCGATTTTCTTTTGATTCGAGTTGTATAGTACATCCTAGGATTGTGAATCATGCGGGACAAAGGAAACACTTGTTACTTCAAATTGCTACAGATAACATGGACCCATAAATGACTGGTTTCAAGTGCGCATTGGTTCTCTTCTCTCTGGCCATGGGTGGGGTAAAGTTCAATGAGAAGAAGTTTTTACACCATCTGCGAGGAATTATGAGCGGCTGCCATCAGCTTGTTCGCACTGAACTTATGGTTGGCCTTCCTTGGGAACAAATCGACGAGATACGGATTTGAAGAGGCCTTCCGACAACATTGGAAATCAGACATTTATAAGTAGCGAATATGTTTCTGTCCCGCTCATATTGTAATTCCAGTGAGCTTTGTGAAACAGGGCGTCAGAGGGTGTTGTGTAGTTGGCTCAAATGATAGCGCAGAGAGAGTGTTGTTGAGCAGAGCGCGAGAAAAACCGCTCGCAGCATCACAGAAGTGGTCTCCTGTTCCGCGATGAAGAGTCGCGAAGATTTCAGGTGCATATCTGTATCGAAAGTAGGCTTAAACGTTAGACGGAATTGGTTGAACTCATACCCCATAGAAGGTTTTCCCCCAAAAGCTCGCCATTGAAACCAACACATTGACTTGCAACGATCTCTTTGCCTCAGAATATTAATATAATAGCCTTCGGTTGGCAAGAAGCACAATGAGATGAGATGAATGTATGTACAAACATGAGGGCGAAGAGGATGACATCCACGGCAAATCCCATTTCTGTGGCTTCTATCGAGTCTACGCAGCAGTTACAACAACAAAACTTGCCTTTTGGAAGTTCGAGTCACCTCTAACACAGAGAGAATTTGTAATAGCTAACAAATGGTATGCAACCACAGTGCACCAACACGACCTTGTTACGCACAATTGAATGCCAAGGTGCGCGGATTTTATGACTCTCAAATTTACCTTCTTGGGGCGCAAATGTTCACCAATGTGTAAAGATGGTACAGATAGACTTGAAACTATTCAGGCGTGATACTGCGACACGACACCACGAAAACTCGTATAATCACAGTGCCAGCACAACCTCATTGTGCAAAATCAAATGCCACGGTGCGCGGATTTTATGACTCTCAAATTGACCTTCTTGGAGTACAAATGTGCACTAATGTGTTGATATGGTACAGATGGACTTGAAACTATTCAGGCGCAACACTGCGACACGACACCATTGCGAAAGATCCATATAATCACTGTCACGCAAAATTGAATGCCAAGGTGCGCAGATTTTATAACTCTCAAATATACCTCCTTGAAGCGCAAATGTGTACCAATGCATAGAGATTGTACAGATGGACTTCAAAATATTCAGCCATGATGCTCTGACAAGACATCATTGCGCAAAATTCATATTTGGTGACCATGTGAGTGAGAAATTGGAGTAAAACTCGCAGAGTAGTCTGGGAAGCATGAGACGTTTTCAATTGTGCATATGTATGAATATTTGATTTACGAATCTGATACCGACTGTGCGAGGTAATCAAGGTAGCGCATATGTAAGAATATTCGATTTACGAATCTGATACTGACTGTGCGAGGTAATCAAGGTAGTGCATATGTAAGAATATTCGATTTACGAATCTGATACCAACTGTGCGAGGTAATCAAGGTAGCGCTGGTAGTCCTTCTTGTAGCGCTTTTTGAACTCTTCCGGGTACAGTTCCACCCACTCTTTCCCAGTGAGCTCCTTGCCAGTGTCGGGATCCTGCATCACCCACCCGTCGAGAGGATCATCGAGTTTCTTCTGGCGTTTGTTAGAAGGCATCAAAGACGGTTCTGCTTGCGCACGTTTGCGTGTGGACGTCCGACGCATAGCAGCAAGATCTAACGCACTGTTAGAACCCGATGCGGGAGATGCAGGAGATGCGCTGTTCAATTCAGTGGAGGATGGTGGGACGGCGTTTAACACCAGCGTAACATCCAGAGGGGCCGCGGAGTTATCGATGGGCGGGGTAGGTATGCTCGTTGTTGAGCTAGCCGCCACTTTGCGCCCACGAACACGACCTGAGGAACTCGACTAGAACGGGATCTCAGTAAAAAGTTCATCATATATAACAGGACATTATACCTTGGCCTCAGCCTGAGCCAATTTAATCTCACCCGCAATGTCCACCGTATTGTCTTCAAGTTCGCGGACACGTTGAGTGGCTTGCGCTGATGGTTCAGCCTGTGCGACAATTAAAGTGTGAGAAAAGCAACGGAAATGAGCGCACCTCAGCATTGTTACGGGCAAGTGCAAGATCCCCTCGCACTTCCGAGAGCTCTGTCTGCAAGCCAGCCACAATGGGGTCAACAGCGTGAGCACCTCGTGCTCTCTCAGACACCCGGGACTGCCGTGTAATCCGGTTGGCGTAACGGTCGGTTACTTCGTTCCGTGAAGTCCGCGAGACCCCAGTCGCCTTGCGAACCTCGATTTCCTCAGCTCTACGGATATCAAGTTCTTCATATCTCGATCGGATTTCGGATTTAGCACAACATCGGACACAATGGAAAGGCAGAAAACTCACTTTTTAAATGACTCAATTATACCCATAGAAATACCAGTTTGAGCATTGTTCCAGGCATGCTGTGCTTCGCCCAAGTTAGTCGTGGCCTCCATCGTATTCCATTGCTCGAGTGGGATATTCGAGAGGCACTGAATGATTCCACGGAGCAACCAGCGATGCATGAGCTTGTTGTCCCACCACCCTAAAATCATATTTCCGAATGAAGAGACGTGGAGACTCCGAAAACAAAATGGCGCACTTTTGAGCACTCCCTGAGGATCGGCAAGGGTCTTAATCCAAGCCTTGAATGTCTCGACTTCCTCGAGCGTCTTGATATATTTGAGATTGAAGATTCGTTGCCGAGTCTCACTTGTGTGGTTAAGAAGTTTTGGGATTCCCCTGAAATGCGTGAGCATATAACTAATCACAAGAACCAACACTTTACCGATTGAAGTGTGTATAGCAGATTCGGAGGACGAATGAAAGCAGCGCCAATGGGTCAGTCAGCACTGCAGATCGGACATGCTCAAGATCAACCGTGGGGCCAAACGCGTCCGCAAATCCGAGGAGAGGTGCTGCTTCCATATCTGAGTTAAGTCCCAGGATCTTCCCACCTTTGTGCAGCCCCTTGAACTTGAGCTGCTTGTTGGTCAGTTTGAGGACAACCCTTTGGATCTCTTCCCAGACACTCTTGTATGTTGCGCGGTCATGGACTTCCATCCAGACACGCATAACCGTGACCGCTGCGTGATAAACAAATGTAATCGATAAGTGATAGACAAACATAATCAATAAAAATTCGCGTACACTCATTAATTGCTACCAACCACCCATTGATCTCGAAAATTTGCATTTCGCCTGCGACAGGCTTGAAGGTGGTGTCACAGTCGAGGGTACGAAGGTCGTGGATGGAACGGAGCAGTTTGGGGTGTGCACCAACAATAACGCGCTTCCCGTCACGAGACATTGTGCTTTGAATATATCGCTTCTCCGCACTCAGGGCCTCCTGGTCCGAGAGGTAAGTGGCGACCTCTGAAAATGCGGAATTTTCAGTGGACAAAGAAGTGTGAAGGAAGGAAAAATAAATTTCACGTTGCCTGGTGTTGGCTGCAGTGGACGAGAGTTCGTTCCACTCAGCTTTCTGCCGCTGAATGATGCGAGTTTTAGTGTCTCGGCTGATCAGCCCAGGATGGAAGAGACTAGGTGTTTTGCCATCGAGCAAGTCTCTCGTCGATTGTGCTGCAATTTCAGAATGAGCAGGACTCTTGGAAATCAAAATTAACAGGTACCATTCTCGACCTTGCTAACACTTGCCCCGGGGCCAAACTTGCGAACACGCTCACGGTATCTCTCCGCCACCGCGTGAGGGCATTTGTTTGTCTGCGGCGGCGGATGAGAATGACCATGGTCTGGGAAGGGAACTACAATTGCCACTCGTGCGAGCTCGGGGTGCAGTGTTTCCCAAGGGCAGTAAATGTGCATTTTAGCGTCACAAGTCAGGGGAACGACCTTAGCCACGTATGGGAGGCCATTCTGGTGGTGATTGAATGCTGGGGTAAAAAAATTCAATCAGAGGATGAATAAAGACAGATGAAGAAGGCGACGAGAAACACGCACGGCAGGCACTTTTCCCTTTAGCTCCTGTTCGCCCAGAGACAATCCGGGAGCAGGTTGCCTCCGTATCGTCTTCATCAACAATTCGTTCGCCATTCATGACCTTGACAAAGAGCTCCTCGGAGACGAGATCTAGGATCTGCACCTAAAAAAGCGAAGTGAACCGAAGGTCAAAATGTCCCTCAAGAAGCAAGAAGAGCACACCTGCGAGTGAACTGTGCCAGAATTTAGAGCCTGGTCACGTTTCGAGCATAGAAGGATGTGGTTTTTATTTCGACTCGGCTTGAATACAGTTCAGAAAAAGATGAACAAAGGGAAGTTTGTGCTGCACGGAAACTTACTGTGTTTAACTTGCGCAGACAAATGGAACCATCACATCGCGTCCCATCCGGGCAAATGCCTCTACAACGCCACTTCTGAAGGGAGTGATGGAACCTGAGCGCAAATTAAGATGATTAAGCACGATCAAGAAGAAAATACGTACGCAAGAGTCCGACCAACTTCGGTGTTGTCCTGCATTTCGCGTGTTCGGAGAGTTGCCGCTGCAAGAATTCGGTTGTCCTCCGGGTCAAGCTCACGCCGCTTTCCCTTCAAAAAAACAGGATCAAGAGATTCACATGCGGTGATGCCGCCGCACTCAGGAGCAGCCCGCCGACACGCTATTTTGTTGTCACCAGATAAACCGAAAAAAGACCCAGGTATATAGGCATCCACTTGGTTTCGAGCCCCGGTACCCCGACCCCAGGAGTGAGAGTCCTGAAAGAGGTGTAGGTTGGTCGCTCAGCATTCACTGAGGGAAAAGAAATTACCTGGTCGCGGATGATTTGATCCACCGTCACGTCCGGATTTGGATCCATACCCTTTATGTTAGTGAGATTGACGAGGTAGCCAGTGCGCCGGTGACGAAAGGGAAACTGAGAGGGGCAGCCGGTCACGCGATGGAACGCATAAATCTTATTCTTTCCAGTGAGCTTGATTCCCTGCGGAAATTCAGCGACTTCGGAAGTTACGCCGGGATCCAACCAGGTGACATTTGATGGCTTGAAATTCCATCCCAGGAGCGCATCCATATCCGCTGCTTCATCGGCAAGATCGAAATCTGCCTCCATGCAGCTGAAATTAATGGTATAAGCAAGATTCGCGATATGGGTGAGAAACGCACGGCAAGTCAGCAGGCCAGGTTGTGTCGTTGATTTCAACAGATACGGACGGCGGGCTGGTGGTAAAAATGAACATGCGAACCTACCAAGAATTGGAAGAAAATTACTGGCCTATTACTTGGGTCGCCGTAAACGCTCGATGGCGCCGCCGAAACTGGACGTGACCCGCTTGACCACCTGCCGAAACTTGTGAATGACCGGCTGTCAAATAGAAACAAGACATGTACCAGGATGACCTATCATCGTCTTCGGGGATATTTGATCGCGAAACCGAAGAGAATCTTGAGGTTGAATATCCATCACTGGCCTGGGTCAGAAAGAAGCTTAAGGGGATTGAGAAGACTTACCCAACGTCGGCCATGAGAAGATCAATGCTGGAATTATTTCAGCTACGTGACGATCGCGTGAAATTCGGTAGCTTACGCATAGCTGTCACCAAAAATATCTTCTTCACTTGAACCCGTGGAAGGAGGTCGAGCCTGTGGCGGCTGAAAGCTATACATATTGTCAGCTGAACGCACTCGTGGATTATGAAAATAACCGTCAAACCTCGAAACTGGATCATCCCACTGCATCATTGGTCTGCTCGGCTGCTGGGTGGACGCCGGAAGCCAAGAAAAGGCCGACGCGGAATCCCACAACGTCGGCGCCGACAACTCGGGTTGATGGGGGAAAAAATCTAAACAGAGGTTATCCTCGGAGGAAACACAGGGACTGTTTCTACGCACCGGGGTGCAGAGACGGCTCCGGGTGGGTAAAGAAGCCACTCGGATCGATTGATGTCACGGTTGTTGAGAAGTAATCAGCTGGGGACGGAACAGCGTGAGTATCGCGTGAGCCGCCAACAACATCGACATACCGGGAAATGCCAATGGTGCAATTCCACTGGCAATTGGAACCGGATTAATAACGGGCGGCGCTCTGCGGCTGGTGAGATCACAGAACTCATAAAACTGGTTTTCGGCATCGTACCGCTGGTGTCTCTCATTGCCGCCGCTCTCCCAGAAGTAGGGGGGGAACCCGGCCCCATCCATTGCTGCCTGTGGATCCCTGTGGATATTGATGGGTGTTCGGCGACGGAGCACGCACTGCGAAATGGCTTGAAACGGGGGCGGGACCAGATGATGGTAGGAGGACAAAAATCTACGGCCGCATCACCAGCTGTCAATCAACTACGGAATTCCGATGAACTTGCACGAATAGCCGAACTATGTGACGAACTTGCATGTTTTTTTTACCTCCGGACGACATCCGACGATCTTTCTTTCGCTTAGTTTTGATCTGGCGAGCTTGCGCCATCAAGTGACGAAGATCCCCCATCAACCGACGACGATCTCCCATCAACTGACGAACTTGCGCATCTGACGATGTGACGAAGTATACTACGACTCTGCATAGTACTGTGACGCTGAGAACCTGGAAAAATAGAACTCGCGCTTGTCGAGCCGGTCGCGACGCTATCATTGTATCGAGGCTGAGGCGATGCTCAGTGTGATGTAAGGCTTCTAAATTTGAAGCCGAGGGCGAGGAGAACATGACGCATCTGTCGCAAAGGTGAATACCTTCGAATGGGCAGGCTGGTTTGTGAGGGAGATCGAGACGCACAGCGAACCGATGTGAATGGATAACTTCGAAGGTATTCGTGACTTCGCAAGTAAACTCGTGGATTAGAATCAGTTATGAGAAACAAAGATTCTGAGACGCACGGCGAGTTTGACGCAATGCTGATGGAGCCGCTAATGCATGAGTGTCGTTGAGTTGACTGAATTAGGGCCGCAGATGCGGACGGAGAGGGTTCTGCATGGAGGCCGAAGCTATTGTGAGGTCTGCCAAAGTTCGAAGCATGTTGTAATGACTCACCTCATTCCGGAATCCGGATATCCTTGAGTCAATGTGCGATGACTAAGGATAGCCAGTGTTTGTGGCATGTCTACAGAGGTCGTTAGCCTACTTTGAACCGCGAACGAATCGACGGAACGATGTGCATCGAACTGCAATTTTCATCTGATCGTCATAGTCTTGGTTGAGTGCGCAATGCACAGGTTTTAGCCAGAAACAGCCTCGGATAAGGCTCGCCGTGACTCGGAGTTTATTTGAAGACGAAGCGAATGCTGATGTGGCTGGGGAGCAAAAACTGGGAGCGATACGACTGGCGAGACATAGTAAGGCACATAGTAGTATATAGAGAAAAGGAGATGTACCTGGCGAGATAGAGTATGAAATGGGCCAACCAGCTCTCTCCCGCCAGGTCAAGTACGGCGACGGGAAGATCAAGTGCTACGTTAAGCTCAGCGAAGATGGCTCAACCTTCCTTTCGACTGCTGGGGCGAAGGTCAAAGAGATGTCATCGAGACAAAGGATCTGTTTACCAGATTGAAAATACCGTTGGCAACCCGTGAGGTGGGTATTTTTTTTGCGTTCCACTTATGGCCGGATCACTGGGAACGCACGGGTAAGTACTGATCGGTGAAGGTACCCAAAGGACTTGCCTCTCCGATTAGACTTGAGTAAACAGAGATTTCAAACCCGATTAACGACTGTGAGCCATCCAAAGTTGCTATACAATCACATTGAACCACTCTGCCAGTTAGATCGACTAAGTCTTAAGTGAACGGGTGTATTATAGATATGCACCTTGGTCGTCCAACCAATAAAGCAACGGTCTGAATGCACGCGGACGATCAGGGACTGTTTCGCGAAAGAATGAGGATTGGGTAACTGACCATTTGGAAAGTCGGACCTTCCGACACAGGTGCCGGCTAATGTAAATCGAAATCAAAACCGGATTAAGGCAAAACAGAAACATACGCAGAACTAACAGTTGCCGTTCGGATCGACAGGAAGCCCAACACGCTGAGAGTAGTCTACCGGCGTGGAATTCAAGATGCGAGACCAGCAAACACTGAGGTCAAGATCATGAGCAATATGCTTTGAGGTGTTGCAGAGGGCCAAGAGGCAGATAGCGCGGTGTAGAGTGCACGCAGTTTTGGGAGTGCACGCAGTTTTGGGAGTACAACCTTTGAGCATCACACCCCAGTAGATGGTTTGAGCGTCTTGAAAATGGCTTTACTGATTCTTGCATAGGTAGTGTACGACAAAAAGGGAGAAGGGAGGTAGCGACGCAGTAATAGGAAAGCAGAGATGATGGGGGTGGGACAGAAGAAGCGATGCGACGGCATGTCTGCCTTTTGTGCGGAGGTTAAGGGCTGATCTGAATCACCCAAGCGCCGGGGCGTCTACACTGATTCCTGATGGAGAAGGTCAGCTGAGATATCGAATGGAGTATTTTCGGTGGTACAAACAGATGTACTCTGATTCATAGGACCTCGATAATATACGAGTAATAAGGAATAGGGTTAACTAACTATCAATCAATGGGCTCATGATGTTATATAAGATTGGTTATTTCAGCCTGTCACATGTGTGCATACTCTCAGGGAAATTTTTGGGAGGTCATGACCTGAGTTTTGTACCTTGGCTGAACCACAGGGTGGAGGCCTTTCATAGCTCCACAGCCTGGGAAATCATGAAATTCATGCCTGCACTGGAATTTCATGCCTTTTCGTGATGAAAGCCTTCATGGGATTGAACCATGAAATTCAGCATATTATTGCTATGGCTATACACACCTGAAAAAATACATGAAAGGCAAAGTACCTGAAATATGTTTTCATGCAAACTGGGCATGACTTGTGAAATTCATATCCTAGGCCTATGAATTTCATGAGCTTTGACACTCACAGTGCCCGCCAGTGTTCTTTCAGCTCCGTGTCGAGAGGAAGGAAACCCTCAATTTTAATCATAATTTTCTCTATTTCCAGCGAAGTCCAAGTGCCACCAGAAGAAGCACCACACATATATAATTTGAATAGCTGTAGAATCCTTATTCTCACCACAAATATCGCTCGTTGCTGAGGATTTACATCTTTTTTGACTCTGCTATCAGCGCTCCGGGGCCTGTTCCGAGGCGCACATCGATTGGCCTCAATTCAGGCGCCGGGTCCATCCACTTCACTTTGATACTATAGCGTGTGCGGTCTAGCAAGATGCTGTTTCGGTTTCCGGAATTGCGACCACGATGCATGGGGCGACCACATTTCTCAAGTTGGAACTGTGTCCTAGCAAGTATCGACCAAGTTTGATTTTGCTGACAATTCGTGCGTCTATAAATGAAACAAGTTGCAGCTCCGACCAATATGATCACCGGCCTGGCCTTGGCGTGGTTCACAGAACATGCCAACTCCGCATGTGGCGGTATCAACATTTTTGCTCCGACGGAGGGAGTCGCCGACGGCTGGCGCAATCACTGTGATATGGGACTTGATTATACACTCAAGGGGAGCTACTTATTGTATGTCTGCCAGGTCACCCAACCCCCACTCAAGCTTTTTCACTCAATGTGCGACGCAGTATCTGCCTCGATTTTATTCGGAGCAGTGTCCCTCATACCGCTATATTGTCTTGGGCCTAGTCTCAACTTCCGGAATTATTTACGCCGCCAATCAACAACGTCCGTCGATCAAACTCAGTCGAGTTGAAGTTGTCATTAAATCAGTGGAGGTAACCTTGAAGCACACAAAGGAGAATTGTGGGAACCACGTAGAGTTGGTGCATATGACAAGTCGCTTGTTCGAGTATGTTCGTCGTCATTCCAACTGCACTGAAAGCAACCCGAAATGCAACTTTCAGAGCCAAACTGTCCGCATCCAAAATCCAGACCCGAATGTTGGAAACACGGAGTGTTACAACATACAAAGAATTCGTGCAATATCTGCAAGCCTTGTTTGAAATCATGCGGGATATTCATCACTGCGCAAAGAAAGCAGAGGAAATTCGGACGTCGACATTGGTGAGCAGTGCGCCATGGTTCCGGACCATAAATCCTTTATGCAACTGAATCACTTTCAGCGCATCCTCGAAGCAGAATGCCAACGTCAATTTTCTGCGGGCATCGAGAAATCCCGTGAGATTATGGACAGGATATCTACTTCTTCGTTGGCGCGTGCGTGTGCCTGAATACTTGGTTTTCCACCATGAATAATCGCAATCTGAATCCATGTAAGTACCGCGGCCTTTGCACACAATGAATCAAGTCCGTACTCACCCGGGTGAGGAGCTTAATCGAACAAGTTTTTTGCCTGAGTTGTAAAGACTTGACTCTAGTTGATGTTCGTTTGTTCTGTTTGTAAAGTGTTTTGTATTTGCTCTGTTGGATCATGATTCTTTTGCTTAACTCAAGAATGGACGGTTGAACTTCTAAAAAGAGTCAAGGAAAGTGCAACCTCCTCAGCATACCAGTGTCCCAAAACATAAATTCATCCTGTTGCCCCCTCCAGGCAGTGGACGAGGCACCTCGAGGTCTTACTGGATTATTTAATTCAATTCGACAGGGGGTGTGACCCGTGACCCAAAAAACCAGTTCGACGCTTCGGCACCTCTGTGGAAGGACCGTGACACCCCGAAAATTTCGACAGTCACCCAGATTACTGCCAGCTGATTGTAGCGCTTTGGCAGGCTCGCAGAGGTTCTGTCAGAAATTTAAAAATAGCCTTATAAGAGGGTCATGTTATAAGGCTCTCATAAGACATGGACAAACATTGTGAGAGCCAATCAGAGCGCTTGCGTCTGACAGCCTTATTTTCGCCTTATAATAGTCGCATCCATCTTATCATGGTCTTATCCGGGCCTTATCAGCACAGTACTCTTATTGAGCCTTATAAGGCTTACTGTCATTACGGCTTGACAGGCCCTGATCAGGCCTTGCCGTACAAATTACAAACTTACGACATTCAACAGAAAATTATTGACCAGATATTCCTCACTACCTTTGGTGCAGCGTCCTTCACATGCTGTTTGCTTTGAATCCCACCCAGTACTCAGACAGTAAGCTGTTTTCTAACATGGTCTTTTGAAGGCTATTCCAACCCAAATTTGCAAGAATACTTGCTGGAATGACATTAGGGTAGATCACAGTAGCGGATTTCACGCGGATTTCGAGCTCGATTTCACTTGGATTCCAAGTTGGATTTAAGCCCGGGTCACTCTGTGACATGGCTGAATTCGGAAACCGAATATGACGTGATTCGGCACGCTGGTCAGCTGAGTTTCATATCACTTTTTTGCCGTCGACGTGTCGACTCCACCTTCCCCTTGCCCTCTCAACCCTTCATGACGAGTAAAATCGAGGTTCTGAAGGCCCGCCTGGTCATTGCCCAGTCCAAGGAGAAGGCCACGTCCAAGAAGTCCAAGAAGGACAAGGAAAATGATGATGTCACGCATAATGCGGGGAAGAAGGACGCGAAGAAGGAGGCCAAGGGCACGCGTAACGCGCCGGTTGTTCAGTGAGTTGACACAGTTGACATCGTCTAGCTCCTGTACGACTCAGACTCACGGCATATCAGATGGGCGAAGGAGGAATTCTATTATCTGACATCGGAATTACTCACGGTCATCGAAGGGAAGGCGCGCTACAGACAGGCGCTCGGATTCGCCAAGGGCATCAACGGGCCTGTGGATACGGGGGGGAAAAAGCTGCCGGCAATCCTCGCTGATATAGCTGAGGATCTCTTCATCAAAGACAAATCCGACACGAAGTATACCACAGAGGACTTGCCTGTCCTCGCAGGAGTTGTGAAAAATCGTGTCGCTGCGTGCGCACCGCTGCTTTATTCAGTTATTGGATCGGTTTAATGGTTTACCACAGGCTGAAGACGAAATACACCGACTACCACAAAAAACTCGGCGCCACGGGTCACGGATTGATAGCAGCAGGGAAGGCAGATGAGATTACTGGTGGTACCATGATCGCGAATGCATGGGGTACGTCTACTCACCTCAATATCCCTTCTGACTCCTAAAAAACCCTCAGAGGAGATCACTCAAAAATTCCCATGGTACATGCGAATGGACACCTTGATGGGGACAAACCCTGTCGTCAATCGGTCTGCAGTCGCTCATAGCCAGACACGCGTTGATCTCGGTGTTCTCGATCGCAGCGGCGAGGTGTGTCCCTCCTTCTGAAGGGTGCCGAGCTTTATAACCAATTACCAGGCTCACGATGGGCCGATTGAATTGGACTCTGACGATGAGTCTGACGGCAAGATTTCCAACTGGGGTCCATCGTCCCCGACTCTCATTGGGGCCAACGAAGATGACGACGGCACAGACGGCCCGGTTACCCCAGCCGCAAAGGTTAAAAAGGAGATCCCCGTAGCGACTCTCTCTAGTGCGCGCGGCTCGAAACGCAAATCGATTCATGACCACATCCAAGATGTGGCCGCCCAGAATTCGGCTCAAAAACTCAAGCTCGCCGAAGTCAAAGAACAGCAACGGACTGCGCGCTAAAGCCAAGTACGAAGCGAAGAACACTCTCGAGTTGGCACGTCTTCAGCACCAACAGCGCGAAGCTGAACGCCAGAGAGACCACGAGTTGCAGATGTTGGAGCGGCAGATGCAGTTGGAGGCGATGCGACGCAACGCTCCTGGCCCCGTCGCAGGCATGTACGGCGCTGGAGCGCCTGCTTATGGTGCCCCTCCTCCCAATTCCATCTTCGATCCCGCCCTAGGCATGTAGGCGTCGAGTCAATTAGATTGTTCATCCATCCGAATATATTTAAACAGCTCTTCCCTCAATTCCTCGCGCTTCAGTTTACCTTCCACCAACCCAATTTCATCGTCCACATTCCGTGCTGCTTCCGCTTCATCTGCTTCTCTTCGCCGTTCCCTTCGCCAGGTTTTTTCCAACCGTCTCTGCTGTTTACGATACACCTCCCCATCTTTGAAAAAACGATCACTTGAGATAAAATTACCGTCTTCATGTCTCATCGCAAATGCATGAAGGTTAATGCAAGCAACAATCCACAGCGAGGCATACTGCAGTCCCTTCTCGCCGTTGATGGCAACCCGGAGGCCCCGAAGCGATGACCATCGGCCCTTCAAAAATCCAACACAATGTTCAGACCGAATCCGCACGGTTGAAACATAGAAGTTATAGGTTTCATTCCCTTCTTCCTCTTTTTCAGGTCTGAGGAAATTGTTAGCCTCGGACACAGGTCAGATAAATATATCGCACGCTTTATACGGGGCCTGACACCATTTTTGGAGCGGATATGCTGAGTCGGCCCATACCCACTCATCAGGCTCGAGAAGAATATCATGCTGTTGCGGGACCTTAGTTGCTTCCCAAGCTGTGGCGTCATGTTGGCTGCCTGGCAAACCAACTCCGTAGTCGATGATTTGGAGATCAGGTGTCGAAATGAGCTGCATAACAAGATTAACACAGTATTTTTAATGTGTGAGGAAGGATACCTGAACGTTCAACGAATAATTCGACTTCCGGTCGAACCATGTGTTCCCAAAAAATGCGGGCCTTTGGAAGAGAGGTACAAGTGTTCTGTCAACCATAAGCCATCCATTGCGCCAAGCAGGACATGAAGTGTCTTCCACCCACTGCTTTGCAACTTCCTTTGCCTCCGGGCTTGCCCACTGAACCGATGCATCCCGAAATCGGTCAGAGCAACATGCCTTGATCACCCGACTTGTACACAACCGAACAGTTCCATACCCAACTCCAAACTGCAGTGCAACCTTCATGGTGCTCGCTGCATTTCCAAAGTGCCCAAAACGATAGAGCGCTATGGCTAGCTGCTGTTCAACAGGCATTTGGGCATTGTTGGAATTGTTTTGAAAGACAGGATCGTCCGAGATTGTGGCGAGCAACGCATCAAAGCAGGCTGGGTCGATACGAAGATAGGAGCGAAAGAGGGCTGGCCGGGAGTGTTTATAGACATGAAGAAGTAGCTGAAGGAATTCCTGAGACTTGGGAATTTCCTCGCGATCAACGAGGAAGCGTTGCGAATAGAGCTGGGCTAAGTCATGAATATACTGGTCCGTCGCTGTCTCCCCTTCCTCAGAGTCACTAGAAGAGCTGGAGGAGGACTCCCAAGGGTCAGAGTCCGAGCTGCTTGAGTCCGAGTCGGAGTCCGACCCGTAGTCATCATCCTCCCACTCGGCAGCCTGCATCTCGGCGATGAGATTGACAAGAAATGCTTGCGCAAGAGCATCGGCGGCTTGCTGGCGGTCACTGTGAGTGGGCATAGGGAAATACTGATGTGGGATATGAGACAGGGGGTTCTTATTGAATCAGATACATGATAATCACGTCGATAATCGCGCTAGATATTTGTTCGCGTGCTTTGTTTTGCACAGGTGACAGCTCACGGGGGTGCGTAATTTGATGCGGCCTTCCAAGCCGTGATGCCGAAATCGATTTCGGTCGATTTCGCCGAGCGAGCACAGTTGATTTGATGTCACGCTGCCCTCAAATCCAACTCAAAATCCAAGTGAAATCAAGCTCGAAATCCGCGTGAAATCCGTTACTGTGATCTACCCTATTGCACCCAACTAATTTTCAACTTTGAGACACGATTTGACCTCTCACAGAACGAAATTGTGCTGAGATGCATAGAGGCAATATTGGTCTGTATGAACAAAGCGACCACACACAGCTAGGAAGAAATCTGAACTGATTCAACCAAGGTTCAACTGGTTCAAAATTGTAAAACTCAGGATTTTTGGATTTTCCTGAGCTCCACAAGGGCGCAACACCATTTTCCACTTGTCTTGGGGCCGTAGAACCATTTTCTGGCCATTTAGGAACCACTTTATGAATTTGACACTTGACGTCGTGACCCGTGACATAGGACCAAATTTCGACTTCGATAGGGGGATGTGACCCGTGACTGACAAATTGAATTTAATTCTCCAGTATCCATGCCGCAGAGCAAACCAATTCCACACCATTCCCGGGTTGCCCCCAAAGGCTGCGTAATCCCGGCTCACATCAAACACGCTGTCGATCGATTTTCTTGATCGCTTACATAAGTTAAGTATCACCAAGAAGGTGAAGAAAATTCGAGGGACCTAGCTTTTGATTACATGGGCCCTCTGGATGGCTGTACATGTCAGTTCAAGGCTGTAGACGCCGATCCTTCGGAAAGGAGCCAGGCTTTCAAGCACGCCAATCAGCTTCGGGTAGGAGAAAACTGGGACCAAACAAAGTTCCACCCTTCGCTGTGGCCATCTGTCTGACCTGAGATCCAGAAAATATGAGTTTATTGCTTTGCAATCCTTTCGAGTCCCGCGCGCACAATGATTGCGAACTATAAGGTCATGTGATCGCGTTGAACATGAATTGCCATTTTCAGAGGGCTCATCGAGTCTCCATCCAATTCTTCTGTGGGTTTTTAACATTTTCTAGCGGGCAACAGCGCATGTTGATGTGATCTCCAACGCTGCAACTCAGCCAGACTTCGAAACCTGTCACTGTTTGGCAGGTGAACATTGCGCAAATCTTTACCTTGATGTTCGAGATGAACCAATGAATGCGACTCATGTCGCGTAATCTCGATGTCAGAGAGTCAGTAAGCTTCCGAAATTTGCGGACAAATTTGCACTTTAAGTCCTTCACTTATTTTGTGCGACTTCTTTCGCCCATTCTCTGTCTCCTTTCTTGATAGCAAAGCATAAAAGTTCATGACACGACAGAGCCAAGTGCCAAAACAGTTAGACAAATATATGAGCGGATAGGAAAAGAAGAACCCTGAGAACAAATTTGAACTAAATCAGCGGACTTGATTCTGGGCGGATACTGCCTCGAGACTACTGAATGTAAGTATGGACGTGCTGCTTTGAAAGCTGCCAGCACTCACATGGAATCGTAGAATATATTGCCAGTGACCGATCCAGAGACACGCCTTCTCACGGGTGTACGACCTACCAAGGAGAGCAAACATTGAAGATGTTAGAAAGCCAAATGGTCGGCCCGACATACGCGCCAACGAAGAAGCAATCAAATAGATAGTCTGGCGAGACTCCTGGATTTCCACAGAGAATTGGCGCTGCCGTTCTGCTTCAATGATACACTGAGAAGAATTTATTCAACTCAACAATCATTCAGATCCACGGTGTGATGCTCACCGATGTCTTTGTGCGGACTTCCTCCACCTTCTTTGCCCACTGGATGTGACATCCCTCATAATTTCCCGCAAGAATTGGAGATATCGCCTGCATTTGAGTCTTTGACTTTTCGCCCTTGGTTCGTGACCAAGCCTCTCCTTATTTAGAAGGTGATTTTCGGCAGCCTTCGGCGCTGGCCGAGCTGCCGAAACGTTTTCGTTCTCCGATTCTGAAGCGTTACAGGCTCTTCCTCATACCACACCACCTTGCCACCTGCCACCATATCCACTGCCCTTCCTTCTTCCCTCGGTCTGTATGTGCCCTGTATCCTCCTCCTCATTCTCATCCCCGGCTTCACCGTCCGGCACCGTGGCAGCGCCTGTCGACGACGTCTCATCAGATCGATGCGCCTCGCTACGGTTACGCGCTTTACGACGCGTCGTGGTACAATCCCGACATATCTTCCTCCCTCCAGAGCGGTTCCGGCACCATTATGGGCAGATAATCACGTCCAGGAATTACTTTGTAGGCAAAGGGTACATCCTCCAGCTCTGCTCATCCTCTTCCCTGTCCCACCAGTGAGAGCTCATTCTATACATATATACATCTCATTGTATTTCTCATTTCCATCCATCCCTTTGCCATACGTGCCACCCTACTAGTACCATTCACAAGAAAATTGTACCAGTATCTACTGTACACCGCCAAAGTGCCCGCATGTTGCCTCTACCTGGAGCAGTCGTGTGCGAACCACCTGTGATGATTCCTGGTGCCAGATGGAGGTTGGCTGGTTTCTAGCTGGATAATGCAGTCAAGATACCAGCTGGTCGCTGGCTGGATGTCCACGTTACCGCCTTACTCCCGTGCCTCCTGGAAGTGCATCAGGAAAATGTTCTGCTCCCAGCCAATTGTATGTCGAGCGACACACTTAGAGGCGGTGCCTATATCACACTCACCTTGGCGCTTCTCGTGGCTACAAGGAAACTGGTTCATAAGCGGGCACTCTGAAGCCAACTGACGTGGCCGTGGAAAATTCATCGGAAAGCTCAAGAAGTATATGTAGCAGAGTCCCTGCCAATTCCAAATCAATGCAGACTCGGACCAAAGCTTTGAGCAGTAGCTTGAGCAGTTCGCGTGAATGGAAAATGAGCAAGTCCATAGCCGACGCTATCCATCCGTCGGATCAGACGATGAAACCGTCACGTCATTCACACAGGTGGTTCGTTTTGATTGTTGATGTTACTGTCTCGTCTTCCCTCCTTCCTTCCACCACCATCTATTCTCCCCCCTCTCTTGCTACTTCTTCGAGGCACGCCACACTCATATCCGCACACTGCGAGCTGGATTACAGAGCAGGTCGATGATTGCCACTATCGACGACCCTCAAGCCACCGAAGCTTTCGTCCGTCCACCTGGTATTTCCTCGCTAAGCTGTAGCTCCAGCCATGTTCAGCAAATGGGACCAAATCAATTCGTCAAACCACCAAAAACGATACACAAAACTCTGCAAGGCAAATGGGCTCCCCTTAGCTGCAGGCCTGCAAACCGATCAAGGCTTCTGGCATTCTTAATGTTCTCGTCACTTGTCAACAGTACCAAGACGTCAACAACATCGATTTTGGTTTCGACTTGAAGCCCGCTCCATTCCCTGTTCATCCTGCTCTCCCTTCAAAACCCGCTTCAACTCTACCACCCTCGGTCACAGTCGTCGCTCTGTCGCTCGCTGTTTCTCTCACCACCTCAACACTAAGCCTCCAAGTAGTTCGGCCCGCATCTGGCACTTGGCCCAAGTCCAGTTCTCGCAGCGTTTTGACTCTTCCCATGCGCGCACCTCTTCGCTGTTGTATGTTCACGCTCATCTCGTGCAGTTCCTGTGCTCAAATCTAGGTCCAGAAATAATATTTGTTCCTTTCACCGCAAACAACTACCGCACGTGCACGAAGACAAAGTTATTCCTCAACGGGTCGTCTTCAAAAGCTCATCGGCAAGGTCACTCTGCAAACACACCCAAGATCAAAGCCAAGCACGCTGTCAAGGACTACCCGATCACCGAGGACACTATCAACGAGTTCTAGCAGACGGTCAATGGTCTCATCAACACCGTCGCAGCCTGATACCGAAGAGTACGTTCCTTATCTTGTTGCCGCATACATTTTTGTATAAGAATATTAGAATGCAAACAATTAAGTTTAATGGATCAATTTTACTTGCACTAAGTAGCCAGGATTTCGACAAGCTGGTACAGGCTGAGCTGACGAGGCTGTTAACCATCTGGCCGAAAGGCTGGCTGCCAGGCGGACCTGGTCCCACGCTGGACCCATTTGCGATAGAACCTGGAATCCAGGGTACGACCAGCTGGTTGCCAGTCTCCACCGACGTCTGGGGCGCATGTCAGTTCCAGGCCGTGACCACGTGTGTGACCATTGGTGGTGTAGCCCAATTACTTTGAATTGTACATTCAGGGGTGCACCTTTATTTCCATTCAATTGAGCCTACTACATGTTCCCCATAGTGTGTTACACCGAGGGCAGCCAATGAGGCATATGAACACCATATGCTTTAAATGCATGTGGCTTGCAGCTGGAAGGGAGCCCACAAAGGTGCCATTCACAAACAAAGGCAGGCTTTGTTGCATGCTTTGTTTCCCTGCACCAGAAAACAAAGTATGCAACAAAGCCCCCCTTTGTTCCTTTGTGGGCTCCTTTCCAACTGCGAGACATGCATTTAAAGCATATGAAAACCATATGCCTTGTTGGCTGCCCCCGGTGTTACATGACTTCCTTACCTTTTGCTTGCTTGTTTGCTGCCGAGAATTGCCGTGACTGCCGCTCGGCAGATTCCCTAAAAGAGTAATTCCCTTTAAGGAAACACAAGGGCGAAAAGTCGCAATCTCTGCATTCGTTCCATGTTGTAATACTCTTGGGTTCCAGTATTTGCGTCCGAATCTTGGACGCTGACAGCTTGGCTGTAAATAACTATTTAGGTTACTTTCGGTGCGTCAATGCATTTGAAGGAGCAACGCGAATTTACCCCAGTAATTCACTCGTCACTTCCATCAACCTGAAGTGGCTCCTCATACGATCCTCCTTCGCGTCCTTGAAGGTTTTCTCGGGGGATTGATGGTGCCTTCCAGTCGGCAGATCTTGTTTGTTGGACATTGTCCATTGGCGATATGAATGCCCCACCCAGCCAGGCCAAGGGCCAAAAGAATTCAGCGATTGTCTGGGAGTAAGGATAGGGCTCCCAATAAAATTGAGGTAGATAACGTGTTGCCACTAGAAAGGTTTCAGTGGGAGTGGGAGTGGTGGGGATCTGGAGGATGCGTCCGGTGAAGTGTTCTTAAATAGTATTTCGGTCCTCTCGTAATTAGGTTCAAGAAACCTGTTGAACCTGCACAGCCCCCCAACCCCAAACGGTTTCTGAGCTGTAGCAAGAAGAACTGTTAGCCGAGACGAGCATCTGTCAATCAATGGACACGTCTGCTGGGCAAAGCTACTCACCGATAGAAATATTATAGTTACCCAACTTTTTCACACTTTGGTCGCCCGCATGATCCGTTCATATCACTAAAGTTGGTGACCGTGGTTTTGCCCGCAAACCTGGTAGAAGAATAGTCCTAAATAGGCAAGTCACTTCCCAAAATAGGTAACCCTCTATCCTCTCTCCCTATCCCCAGATCCGCACACGGGAACCGAATATATAATTTCGACACAAAATGCGTGGAAGCGTGGAATGTAGAATTTAAGTAGCATAATGCATAGCAGGGATGGATGCAGAATGTATGTAGCAGCGCAGTGTAAGCACGGAGGAGTGCGTGATGCGTGATGCGGAACGATATACGACGAGACAAGACGAGATGAAATGTATGCTGGATGCAGCGAAAGGTACATGTGATGGGATGTGAGGTGGGATAGCATAATGACACTACTGTAGGCTGTAGCAGTAGCAGATCGGGAGATCGAGTGGTTGAGGAGAGACAATGGATGGAATGCGATGGGCCGACGGCGGGCAGGAGGAGAGGGGTGTTGGGGAGGAGGAGGAGGCGGAGGCGGAGGCGGGGTTACGACTCCAAGCCGCGTGCCGCAGCGGAGGCCTGTGGTAAGATTAGGTTAGGTTAGTGTTCGCTTTAATCGACGGGAGGGGGGGAGAGCAGCAAGTTGACCTCGTCTCCAGCCAACCGAGTTCTCCACGCCTCAGTCGGGCCACGATCCAAGTGCACGTTGATGGTGCAGAGGGAGAGACGGAAGACGAAGACGAAGCACTCACCCCGCTCTACATCGTCCCCATACTCCTTCCTGTCTCCGTCCTCATCGTCCCCGTTCCCGTCCCCATCCCCGAACTCCTCGTCGTCTCTGTAATCTCCAACTCCACCTCCCCCCGCACGCCCCCCAGCTTCAGCACGTCGAGCGCGCGCACCTACTCGTCCCCACCTAGTTTGTCGAACTCCTCGAACTTGGTCGTGAGCGATGGTGTCTGTCTGCCCATCCGTCGTCAGAGCGCCATGTCCTCGAACACAAGCCGCCCCGCGTGTCTCCGTGTGTGTGCCTTGTTGCGGGGCCGAGTGCGAGCCGGAGCGCCGCGAGTGCGAGGCCGAGATGGTCCCGAGGGCCGCGCGTGCGTTGAGTGTCGTTGGAGTAGAGCTTCGAGAGGGGGAGGTCCCAGACGAAGTTTCTGTGGGGCGAGGCGTTAAGGTCAGCACGGTAGGTAGGGTATTTTTAGGGACACGACAGGAAGGACAGGAGGAGAAACGAAAACGAAGCGAAGTAGACACACAACGCGAGGTGCGGGAAGACCACGAAGAATATGATATGATGTCCAGGACGCTGAAGATTGAGCTGCATTTTAGTCAGTCACCAAACACGGGCGGGACATGGAAGACGCACGTTACGAGGCCGTTGGATCATCGCTGCGGAGTCGATCAGTATGCACAGTATGCACCGCGACGAAGCCGGTTTTGCGGTGTGTCTGCGTGCGTCAGTAAACAGCAAGTGCGCCGAGATGAGATGAGAAAAGATGAAGGAGGGGAAGGTGAATCACCTTTTCGCTGGCCTTCATGTCTGCTGCAGATGAAGCGAAAAGAACAGCTTGGTCTGAAGCACGACGCTCGCGGTTCCCGCCACGAACGGACACGCGCTCGTCCTCCGCTCGTCCTCCGCTCGTCCTCGCTCCCCCCGCTCCTCGAAGGGAAGTTCGCTCGCCCGCTCGGCCACCGCCAGTGACGGCATTTCGACCCCGCTCGATCGTTACGCTCACACCTGCGTGCGGTGCAGTCGGCATGGACAACCTCACGGCGTGCCCCTCCGCCCCTCCTCCACCACGAAGCCTTGCAAGCGGCTTGTGCGTTCATCCACTAAGCTGGCCCCCTACTCACAGCCTCGCTTCTCCTCTTCTTCGCTCGTTCAACGATGCTCCTCTATGGCCCGCCCCACCTTGCTCGTTCCTCCACGACGTAAGGAGTGCTGCATGCTCACAGATTTCCTCTCCTCGGAATCCCCTCCTCTCGCTCCCTTGCCCTTGCTCGCTTCCACCCACTTTCCTCCTCCCCCCTACACCCACTTCCCACTCCACACACTCCAAACAACACACGCACGCCCACGCCCAAATGCAAACCACTCACCGGCGTCCACACAAGCCTCAGCGTGATCTCCATGTCCACCACGAACGACGCGAGGAACCACGGCAGTGTGGGCGCGTGCAGCTCGGGCTTACACGAGCTTGGGCGCGGTCCACATCAGTAAAACTACGCGTTGGTCTTTGGAGGTCTTTGAGGTCTTTGCAGAGTCCTCAAAGACCTTAAAGACCTGCTGAAGCCCAGAGATGTGAGGTCTCTGCAGAGAAGGTTCAACTAACTCTACAGAGACCTCACATCTCTGCAGAGTTCTGAAAGAACTCTGGTGAGAACCTAAGGTTCTCGCCAGAGTTCTCGACGCACTTGGTACATTCCTCTTAAAAGACCTTGGATACAATTCAGATAGCGCGATAAATAGTAAATATATTCATGAGGTGGTAATACAATTTCTATTTATGGATGGGTGGCTAACTGAATTCGACATCCGACAAGGCTACAGATGCCGAGCACAGCACACCACATTTATGCTCTATCTATTCACTACACAGAAGGACATAGACACCTACGAGAGAATGGTCAGAAAGTACCCGTGATGTAACGGGAATCAAGCATCTTGACAATCAGAATGAAGCATGAATGATCATGATCTCATAAAGCCAAGAAATCAGTTTTGTGCCGAACATGGGAGAAAACACGTACAAGAGTGACGAGAAGAACAAAATCACCGTCATGCGATGAGTTGGGGCAAGATATAGCAACATCCAGCTGAGTTGGAAAATGAGACAAGAAGCGGAGAGAGAGAGAGCGAAGCACTTACTTGTGGAGCTAATTATCGGGTTGAAAGAGCTGCTATGAGTTGTGCACACAGGAATGAGGACAAAGGAGAGGGAGAGAGGGAGATGGTGGCGGAAAGAAGGGAAAAAAGCGATCGTCACGGCAGAGACCTGAACCATTTTATATGTCCGCCGAATCTGTCAATCTGTAACTTGTCAATCTGTCGATCGGACTTCGTCTTCCATGCAATCTGTCTGTCAAGTGGCTTTGATGCTGGACTTAGAAAGATTCACAGTTCCACCGCTATCGTTCCTTGGCGGGCTTTTACGGAACCTCGAGCTAAGCTTACCAGTCTAACTCAGGAAGTGTGTGCTGTCGTTTTGGGGCACAATAAGCGAGATTAGGAAAACTATTGAAGATTATCACAATTATTACGCATATCGAATTAACAAGCATGCAGACCATTGCTCAAAAATTGGATTTTAATTTGTCTGCTGAACTCTGACTTCTGCAAGGTCTTTCGGAGTCAGAGGTGTTTGAGGACTTTGGCATTTCCAAATATGGGAATCAATTTCACAGAGTTCTCGAAGTAACAAAGTTCACCAAAAGACCTGCTCAGAGTGCAAAGACCTTCCCCCAGAGTGCAAAGACCTTTCCCCAGAGTGCAAACACCTCAGAGAGCAACGTGAAGTTTTACTGATGCAGAACCCGCCGGCTGGGGGCGGCTGGGAGGGGTGGTGGTTAGTATCAGCAAGTAGATAGTAGGGATAAGAAGAGGGAGGATGGGGTGACGAGGATGGGGTGACAAAGGGAAGGGAAGGAGGGAGAGATGGAAAGTAAAGCCGCTGCACACAAAAGATGACAGCACACATGCCCAAATCCCAAATCCCAAATGCTGCAAATCCCCAAAATCGATACATCACCCCACTGCCCCCAAAACCCATACACTGCAAGTACCGGTCACGACAGCACGGCGAGTAGTGATTCGCTTCTCGTGCCGCAAGCACGGACGGTACATCGCACACCGCCATCTTGGCTCGGTGTGACACCCCATCCACCCCGCACCACGTCGCGTTGCGTCGTCGAAAGGGTGCCGGGTGCGACTGGACGTGTGGCATTCGTTCCCCGTCGTTTGCCATACACTCGTGCACGGGCAACGATGCAAGCTCATCCATCGTCCGCCATCGCACGTGTTCTGTCCGCACAAGTCCATTGCAGCACCGGGGTCTGGCACCCATGAAAACACGTCCGCGTCCTCCTCTATTGGCAGCCCCAGACGCACTCGGCGATGCGACATGACACGCCACGCCACACCGCAGACTACCTGTGAGTCCGGTCTTGAATAGAATAAAGGTACTGAGCAAAGGTGAATTGTGTGATAGGACGATCCGAGGAACCCGAGTGACTTTTACTTGAGCTGCCATCTGTTTCAACCTCAGTTGAGTGAGTACTTTCACAATGCGAGAAATTTCCCACGGTTTTCGGCAATCTCGGGGATGTTCGATCTGATGATTTGCGGGGATTTGGACGGGTCTGCTGGCTGTGAATTTGATCACAAGCGCAAATGCAGAAAAGCAGGTAGGACTTGTACATGTACCTGTATTGATATCAATTCCAGTAATTGCGTGTAAGTGGCGTTGGAGCAAATATACAAAGTTGATGAGTGATCTGCTGCTATGGAGAATGTTGTATCAGTGCAGATGTGGGAATGAGAGATGTGGAGAAAGATTTGGCAGTTGAGTTTGAGGGATGATAGATTGGGGGCCGCATATTTCCCATGCATGAGAAAATGCGAAGGCAGCCTAGAGAGGTCACATATGAGCAGCAGAGCTCAAGTTTGATCCCTACCTATACAATGCCCCGCCAGCTCACTGATACCAAAACTCACCTGACCATATCACTACTTGTTTGACACTTGCCCTGCCCCTTCTCAATGAGCTCAATGATGCATTTGGGCCTCCATTTGTTCAGCCCATTGTGAATACTATTCAGAGCTTGATCAATTTAGTTCAGGTATATTTCATGAACCTCTGCATTGTCACTGCTCAACTATCATAGAATGTGAAGCAAAACAAAAATGAATGTGCTCAGCTCATGGAAAACATCCACCACATCCTGTATGCAGTTGTCAAGCTCCATATAAAATCGGAGACTGTTGGATCCCTCCCTCCATTGATGCTCGATAACATTGGAAAATTTGTTGAGTAAATAATGTTTAATTTTCTTCAAATGAACTTTTTGACAAAATCCATAAACAGAACACTTCACAAGATATACACATTTGTTGAAGCACAACAGCAGGGAAACAAGATTATGAAATTCTTCCACAACCATGAAATGAACAAATTACTTCAAGACTGTCATGCAGGACTGAAGGAGGCACAAGAGATGTTTGATGTATGACTCAGTTGTATTTCTTTGCCGTGGCTGAACATTATCTATATAGATTCAAATACAGACTCAAAGATTGGATGAGATCAGGGAATTCAGAAAGACAGCCAACCTGATGCACAAAGAAATGATGGAGCTGATTGAAAATCTTTCTGAGACTACTACAGTGTCGGAAAGGTCATCGGTATGTACATTGTTGGCACTCTATACCCATTCCCTTAGCTTGAGCAGGTTTATCCGGGTATCAATGAATCGAAAAATAGGTAAATGATCAGTTTGATGATGCAATTATTCCTTACATCTTGTTTCAAGCTCAAATTCATTTTCAATGCTCCCCTCAAAGCCCAAGATTTTCCATGGTCTTGAACAAGAGCTGAATGACATTCTTAAATTGATCAGTCAACAGCCACCTAGGATTGCTATTCTGGGAGGTGGTGGTATGGGCAAGACAAGCCTTGCAAGAGCAGTGCTTCACCATCCAGATACCTCTTCCAAATTTGAACACCAATACTTTGTCAGTGCTGAAGCTGCAACCACCAGTGTTGAACTTGCTGCATTGATTGGATTGCATGTTGGATTAAAACCTGGCCAAGATCTCACAAAGCCTGTTGTCCAGTATTTCTCCAGAAAAATGTCCTGTCTTCTGATCTTGGACAATCTGGAGACAGTTTGGGAACCAATTCATTCTCGAGCTGGAGTTGAAGAATTCTTGTCCCTCCTTACCAGTCTTGAACACCTTGCATTAATAGTATGTCCACAGTTCTTCGGTTAAGTCTCATTTATAACACCCTCCAGATCACAATGCGAGGAGCTGAGAGGCCTGCCAAAGTAGGATGGACTCATCCATTTTTATTGCCATTGCAACCTCTCTCACATGATGCTGCAAGACAAACCTTTATTGAGATTACAGACAATTCCAACACACTTGAGGAAATGGAGCAACTTCTGGGATTCACAGATAACATGCCACTGGCAGTTGATCGCATTGCCCATCTGACCGACTATGAGGGCTTCTCTAGTGTTCTTTCACGTTGGAAAACAGAAAAAACATCTCTGCTTTCTGTTGGTTTTGACCGGCAATCCAGTGTAGATAAATCCATCAGTCTTTCTCTGTCGAGTCCTCGAATCACATCTGACAGCAAGGAACTCTTGAGTCTCCTCTCAATCCTCCCAAATGGACTTTCTGAAGTGGAACTTGTGCAGGGCAAGCTTGGCATTCCAGACATACTCACTTGCAAGGCTGCATTGCTGGCCACTTCATTGGCATATAGGGACACCAATCAGCGACTGGTGCTACTGATACCCATCAGAGAATATATCCAGCAGTTCTTGCCTCCTTCCCAGTCCCGTATGCAACCCATTCACAAGTATTTTCATGCACTTTTGCTGCTATACACAAAACATATTGGAGAGCATCTGCAACCCTTGATCCATCAAATCACCTTAAACCTGGCAAATTTGCAGAATGTTTTACAACGGGGATTGCATGCTCATGCCCCAATCCTTGCAGATACAATCCATTGTGCATTGATTGTGAACAACTTTTATAGTCTGACTAGACGCAGCCATTTCCCACTGATGAATGATATTCAGTCTCCCTTGTCTCAACTCGGCAATCGCCAACTTGAAATCACATTTCTCAGTCAACTCCTATACACCAAACATTACTGGCCAGTTGTGTCAGGGGAAATGATAGCACAAGCCATAAGTTATGTTGAGCATACAAAAGATCCTCTTCTTAGCTGTGAGTATCACTCCTTCCTTCAGGCATTTCACATACGATAGCCATTATGATAGCCAAATTCTATCAAGCTGCAGGATGTTATTTCTTTTACCATAAAGGGGATGCACAACAAACAAGTCAATTTCTTCACAAGGCACTAGAAAAATCAGAGCTTTGTGAGAGCAGCAAATGGCAGTGCAGTGTCATGCTTTACCTTGGTCGTTTCAAATTGCACAAAGGTAATTACAGTGCTGCTATGGCATATGCAACTGCAGTACAAAAGCTATCCAAAGTAGCAGGAGATTTTTATCAGGAGGGTGTGGCAAATCACCTAGGAGCCATGGTGCATTGCTACCTTGGGGACTACCAAAAGAGTATGGCACAACTCCACAGGGCTGCAGAGCTTTTGCATATCTGTGGCCTGTCAGGAGGCTCTCTTGCTCACAATATAATGTTGACCCAGGCAGAAATCCATCTCTTGAAATCAGAATATACAGAGGCGAGACACCTCTTCTGTCAAGTCACTGAAACTACTTCTGCTGAAGATGATTCTAGTTCCTATGCAAATTCACTCCTCAATGTTGTATTTATCGACATAATGATTGGTCAGGCTAAAGAAGATATTTACCACAAGTTTCAAGTAGCCCAGGAGATCTTAAGGAGGGAGACTACGATAGACAGCATCTACTGTGACATGCTGCAAGCAATAATAGAGTTCAGAGATGTCAAATTTAACTCAGCCAAGGCCAAATTCCAAGAGTGTCTTTGCCTGTCCTGGGCAAAAAGAGCTGAAGCTAGAAATTGGTGCCTGGAACAATTAGCCAATATCAAAGCCTGGCTAGGGCTGCACGCCGTGCCCGTCGCACCGGTTCTACGGGTCCCGTACGACGGGTAGTCGACCCGTTCCATCGGGGATTCTGGAAATGTTTCGACGGGACGGCGACGGGACGGATTTTCTCAATGACGGCCGTCAAAATCACGGCCGTCAACGGGGGTCGACGGGCGACGGTTTTTTTTGCATAGCAAACCCACAAATCTCGTATATTTCGAGCACTTCTCATGGGTTGCATTGACCTTCTGCAGTGATTTTTACTGATATGAATCACTCGCGACAGCATTCGTACTCAAGTCCTGAGTACATATCTTTCCCTGGGGCCTGTATCCTGTTGAACAAATTTTTCTTATCACAATGCAGTTCAAGCCTTAGCAGGAGAATGGAGAAGCACTTCACCAGCTTAGAGAAGCCTTATATAAATCACAATGGAGTGCAGAATTGCATTGATAATGCCTTTGAAGGTGTGTTTCAGCATGAATTGCCCACCAATCTTCGACTTACCAAAAAGGGCTGTCGAGAGGATCAAGTACCCCATATTTTCCAATGGGAATGGCAAGGTTGTGTGTTGTCTCTGAATAAAACGGTAAAATTTTCTTTGAAGCTCTCTTGGATGTCGGTAAATGCTAGTCTCGCTCGCAGTTGAACTGGCAACTTCCGTTCACCGTCGACGGCCGTCCCGTCGCCCGTCCCGTGCCGTAGACATTTTGTCAACTCACACGACAGACCGTCGGGTGACGGGCCGTGCCCGTTGTACACCCGTTGAAACGACGGCCGTGCCCGTGACGGGCACGGCGTGCAGCCCTAAGCCTGGCCCGCTAACATGTGGGAATACAAATGGCCCATTATCTATTTGGCATGTGCCAGCAGATCCAAAGGTAAATTGGACCTTCACAAAGCACTTCTCTTTCTCGGAGATGTATTCAGTGCCAACCATGATGAAAATTCAGCTGCCAATCTCTATCAAGTCGCCCTGGCAGGATTTACCCAAATGGATGTGCATCACAGCCGAGCACAATGCATGCTACGTCTCGGAGATCTGGCAAGCAAACATGGATGTACTTCAGAGGCAATTACCTACTGGGAGGCTGCTCGGTCACTATTTGAGCGGGCATCACAGACCAAAGATGTAGCCCAAATTGACTCCAGGCTTGCAACCTGGGGAAAAGACCATCACAAGGCTCTTGTAATACTAGAAACTTTACATGCACCCGTTCAGTTGGGGAAAGAAGAAGAAACCTCAGAGATTAAAGGCAAAGATTCTGTTGATGAGGATGCTGCAGAACACGTCTCTATCATAGTGTGATAGGTGACTGTCTTGGCTCATTTTTAGCCTTGGATCAATTTTTTTTCTATCATCGTTTGATCTCATTTATTTATCAATGACTGCTGATTTTGTTTTTCCGAAGCCTTGTCCTGTATCTATTTATCATCCAGTTCAGTAGTGTATTTATTTATTGTTTGTATGTTCAGAGTTGGTTGTTTATTTATTTATTTATCAACACACTGGTTGCATTTTTCAGAATGAAATACCTGGATCAGCTGGTATAACCACAATGCTTGCAAAAGGACACCATAAAGACAGATAATGAAATATATACATGAGTGCAAGTAATGGAGTGAATTCCCCTTCCTGATTTTACTCCCAGGCCCTTTATAATATATCCATGAACTGCTTTATCCATCTCAATCCCTCTCCCCTGTTCCACCAAGTTTTGTTGATGGGGAACAAAGCCAAAACCAAAACCAGAACATAAACATTACCGGTCTTTTTTTTTGTTCTTTTTCCTCCCCATAAAGTGAGACCTGTCTGTCCATCTGTCCAAGCCCTGACAGCTCCGCAATCAGATTGACTGGCTAAATTGTATTGATATCCAGCACGCTCAAATTCATGTATTAATTAATTATTTGGTTTGGATACGGGAGTGCCAGCTATAACATAGCCAAGTTCAGCTGGTGTATCTATCCAATGTCCATGCACATCCATCTCTCCAGTGCAAAATTCAATGAAAGGAAGACCCCGCAGATGAGTCTTGAGTCAGCTTTGAATTCGGCACTCAAACGGCCGCCCCGCAGAAACTCCCTCATCACAAGTTCTCAATCAAAAATCGAATAGATACAATTCAGCCATGAGTTCCGTGCATTATAATATTTGTATTGAACCGAAGTGGTGGGCTCGAAGTGTTCTTGTGGATGGATGATCATTGAGATGGACATCCAGACTGAGCTCCTCCCCAAAAAGCTTTGTTAAGTAAAGCAATCTGAGAGCAGGTATGCTGGTTGATTTCCTTCAATTCGCAGGGTCACAGGTCACAAGCCCGAAATCATATGAAAATTTTCGTAGGTCTGTCAGGGGAACCACCCATCCGTCCGTCCATCCATCCGTCCGTCCGGCTCCGGCTCCGGCCCATCGCACCACCCCACTGCCTCGTCCAATCCTTCGTCCGGCCTCATCCGACCATCCGGCCTCGTCCGACCGTCCGGCCTTCGGTCCTGTACCCCAGCCAGCACCTTCGCCCGGAACGTCGTCCCCTGTCCCTCCGGACTCCGTTCCCCTCCGCTCCCCTTCATCCGGTTGCTCTCACTGTCACGTGCTATGTGATCAAGCTCGAGACCACTGCCGATCACTCCGGACACGTGCTACTGGCTAGTACCTATAAAAACCTCGCCTAGCGTGGGAATCCTTATCCTTTCTTCTCTTCGGATTCTCCCGCTAGGTGCGTATTCTAGAACTCTGTATTTAGTACCTTGAATTGAGTTTACTTCGGATTCTCCCGCTAGTTCCTGCGCTCTCGCGCCGAGCTGAGGTTGCCCTTACAAGGTCACTACGTCACAGAGGGGATTTTGGCCTTAGCCGAACTAGCCGAGCCTTACTGTGCCCTGCCAACATATTAAATTACCATAAGGGGACAGGTTACGAAAGGTCCAGTTCGTATGAAGTGTCACACCCCAAATCGTCCTATGAATTGAAGGAAATCAAACAGTGTATATACTGTATATATATACACACAAGAAGGAAAGAATAAGGAATAAGAGAGGGTCTGGAAACAGTACAATAGATGGTGTAGATGCCATGTGCCAATCCGTTGGGTGCTTAGAAGTGGGATTGGGATGGATGATGTCCGAAGTTCAGGTTAGATAGAACACAGTGGGGACAAAACAAAACAGAACAGAACAGAAATGAAGCAACACACACAGTAAACTGCACATGTACATAGAGTATTGTATATTCCTGCTACCGTAAGGTACGGGTCTTAGAGAGCCCCTTTGTAAAAATTTTGGCAGTAAATCACAGTGGACAAGGGAGAAAAAGATTGGGGAGCAGATAGATGCCCAACCCAAAACAAAGAAAACTTGGAGGAAAGATACCCAACCCGACCCGACCCAAACCCCCGAAATAAATCAAAAGCCAAATGGAACCAAAAAAGGGAGGCCTCACCGTAGGTCACTTGCAGTTGCTTACATCACCGCAGCCTAAAGCAAGTATCGTACCTCTGGACCATGAGGCCGTGGTTAGAATCGCGTAGTTTTGCCCTATACTCGATCTGCCGGCCTTGAGCGTGAGTTTTTGTGCTGAACGAAACGAACTTGAAAGTAAGCGAGAAAAGGGTATGTAAGCAAAAACCCCGTTGGGCGAACAGTGCTTATTGGTCGACGTCGATCTATCGCATTCAACAGATAGCGCCACCTTTCGCTCCCACGCCCTCCCCCGGCGCCTTAATTACTGGCTATCACTGACAAATCACCGAGCTCGGGCCGCCGTTTTATTTCCAACGGCGTTGGCGCTAATTTGGATTTTAAAATTACACAGTTGATGTAATTGGTTGATGGCCTCGTTTCGGTTAATTTTGGCTTTGCTTTCCCGTCGTTGCCGAGGCGGACGTCATCTTGATCATCTGTCAGAGTCCTTGTTGGAGGATGTTATAACCACTAGACTACTCGCGCGAGTAGTCTAGTGGTTATAACATCCTCCAACAAAATGTAGAATCCCTTACGTAAGGATCTGGTTGGAAGGCCGCCGGATCGAACCCCCTAAGTGGGATGAATCGTAACCGGGACGGGCACCAGCCTGGAGGTCAAAAAGACATTGCGCGATACTCGGTTTAAATGTACCGGGGAATGAAAAAATCCCAGTAAGGGATTCTACATTTTGTTGGAGGATGTTATAACCACTAGACTACTCGCGCGAGTAGTCTAGTGGTTATTACAACCTCCAACAGTCCTTCTTCTTCTTTGCGTCGTCTTTTTCTTTGCTTGTCCTTGTCCTTGTACACTCCAGTCGTTGACTAGGATTCGGAAGTTTTAGAGGATTAACCGGGCTCGAAGACGATGACAACCAGGACGCTACGCTACGGACTCTTCTTCTCGCGGTGAAAGGAAGGAAGGACTAGCAAGGAAAGCAAGATCTAGAAGGAACGAAGGAAAGCAGGCACGAAGGCAGGCGGGAGGAGGGCAGCGCCCACACCCTCACGCAAAAGCCACACCATGACACTGCTCCCGGACGTGTCGCTCTCGTGCGTCCATTCACCATCTACTGCGCACTGCGCGTTCGCCCGTTCGTGCGGCGGGCTGATCGAACCCGCATGCGGGTGTATTCATCAATCTCATCCTCTATGGCGTACATCCCTATCCTGTTCCCCTTTCCCCGCACCACCCGGCTGACTCCCTCCCTCCTTGCAGGTCTTCCTCGGGCAAGTGCGCGCAACTTTGTGGGGGCGGAAGGAATTTAAGAAGCTGCTCACCGATCATTACATCGCAGGTGTTGGCGTATTACCAGCAGTACCGCAGGTGCGCATTTTTACCTTCTTCTTCCCTTCTTCCGTTCGGAGTGAGTTGATGCTAATGACGCTGCTGCTGTGCATAGGGATGCAGACGCATGGCTGCGATGCTTTGTGCGTCTTCCCTTTCCGACCCATCGTGTTCGTGCATCCATCCCCCCGTATCTCTCTCCCATCCTATTGTATGACAGGTCCGCTTTGTGTTGTCTTGCCTTGCCTTGCCCTTCTCCCCAATCTGCACTCGCGCCACTCCACCCTAACACCCACACCCATACCCAATTCCAATTACACCCCCTATCCCCACTCCACCAACCAACTCACACGAACACCCCCCCACCCAGGTCACCTACCTCCTCGTCCTCGAAACGCTCAACACGGGCTTCGACATGCAGATGACGTACCAGCCGCTCGTCCTGCAGCACGGCCAGGTCCTAGACTATTTCCCGACGGTGTTTGTTTCCGGTGCGTCTTGCGTTTTGCGTTATATGTACACTACTCCGTGTGCGTGTGGGCGTGCGCTGATTTGCATTTGGATTGGATTTTTTTGCATTTTCTTTCGCGTGGACTGTCTGCCTACTTGCTCTTCGAAAACGCTGTCCTACTTGCTCTTCGAAAACGCTGTCCTACTTGCACCTCCACCCGCCCACTCGTCCCCCGCCCGCTCCCTCCCTCGCTCGTGCATTCAAAACTAAAAACTAAAGCTGAAACTACGTCCGCCCATCCAGAACTACTCTGCGTCGTACGTTCCTTCTCCCTCTTCCCCTCTCATCCCCTCTTTCTTCCTTCCTTTTCTTTCAAGTTTGGTGCACATTGTGTCGTGTCGCGCCCGCAGCCGGACTCCCCCCCACAGGTCCTCGTCTCCACCCCCACCCAGTTCTTCTTCGCGTGGCGCATCTGGTCCCTCACCCGCGTCCGCACCACGCCCGTCCATTAATGCGCACCATCATAACAGAACTAATTCAAGTTATTAGAATAAGGTGCGACCCACCAGAAACTATTCTTCCCCTATTATCAGCCACCTACTCGTACGCGCCCGCTGCAGCGGTCCCGCGTAGGCGCCAGCGTTGGCGCGCACGTGTGGGGCCCCCACGCAGGGTTTCGCGTGTGTCTGCGTCGGGTTCCGCTAGCGCATCAGCGGAGGACGGGTTCGAGCTGGTGTTCGTTAAGAGAGGCATCGACAAATACCTCGCATCGAAAGAGTGAACTTAGTATAGAGACAACGCAACTTGGCACTTACATTACAGCTAATGTCGGAACCGAAGGCGCGGTCGAAAATTTCTTGTTTTGGGAGGTTTTCAAAGAATTGTTAATAGCTCAACCAGTTCTACACCTATTTGAATGAAACCTAGATAGTTCTGTCAGGCTAATTCATGCGCAATTAGTGACAGAAAGCGATTCATGAAAATATTATATTTTAGGTAATCTGTGCTTTTGAACCATTTTCGTACCAAATACCATCTTGCATGTCCAGGACATGTCCCAATGACCTAATATTTGGGGAGGGACAACTCATATACTTGGCCAAACACGTGATAGAGCCGGAATTGCGGATATTTTAGTTACAGTCCGTGTAGCTCCATTGGATACATTTAGCAATTTTGGCATTCAGAAATATTGCAAGTATCGCATTTATATAGAGATTTTATACAATTCTGGCTCTATCACATGTTCCTTTAGGTATATATGTTGTCCTTTCCAAAATATCAGGTCATTGGGACATGTCCTGAACATGCAAGATGGTATTTGGTACGAAAAGGGTCCAAAAGCACAGATTACCTAAAATATAATATTTTCATGAATCGCTTTCTGTCACTAATTGCGCATGAATTAGCCTGACAGAACTACCTAGGTTTCATCCAAATCGGTGTAGAACTGGTTGAGATATTAACAATTCTTTGAAAACATCCCAAAACAAGAAATTTTCAACCGCGCCTTCGGTTCCGACATTAGCTGTAAATCAGAATTCGAATTCAATTTGTAGTTTTTTCTTCAAGGCCGGTTGTGAGAGAGGGAGGCGCGTCGCCTTTCCCTGCAGCTGGTTGAAAGCAAATTGCATCAGCGCATTGATGGAGAGCAGTTCATGTGTACCTTGATGGGTTTTTCTGAGGGATTGCTCCCACCAACTCCGACTTTGAATGGCGCCGGACTCGCGGCCAACACGAACCGTGCGGCAGGATGCAGTGCCGCAAAGGCCACTTCGGCGGCTCGCATGCCCGTCTGTGGGGGCGGAGCGTCAGTTCGAGGTTCGATTGTTGGTATGGAACGATGCAACGGGGAAGGAAAGTGCGTATCGAGGATTGGGATTGGATTCATCGCAAAGAGTGGGTATCTTGCGAAGGAGTATCGAGCTGAAAAAATCATGAAGACGAGACCGAGCGACTGAGTAGAGAAGGGGGGAACGAGGGATAGAATGGAAGGAAGCTGGATCGAAGAATAACCAATAACCCAAAGATTAAAAAAGCGGGAAAGGGAAGGGAGGTGCATCGAACGAAAGGCGAAACCTAAATAAAGAATATAGTGAGAGAGCTACGCACCCGCATGGCATTGTGGGTGCCCTTGATTTGGACGGTGTTGACGACACCGGCGGCACAGCTGTGGGTCGGGGATAGTGTGGCGTAGTGAAGCGAAGAAACAGCAAAAAAGAAACGCCCCGTCTCAAACGCGAAGACGGACGTGGATGCGCCGCTCGACACTGCCAGAACCCAAATTTCGAACGGGTATCTGCAGACGGTACGCGAAGACCGAAGACGAACACCGAGGCGATTCAACCAGAAGACACGATATGACGCACGGACGCCGATGCTTGGGGCTGCTTAACGCCACCTCTCCGTTCCGGACCGAACCATGGGCCGCACACTCAGTCATTCAACCAAGCGGAAATCAAGTAGCATAGTACTGAGAACCCAGCAGAAATGCTCGACGCTGCTCGGGTGTATGATCCATCGAAAAATCAAACTTCAAAGAACGCAAAATTCACCCAACCAACAACCCGGCCCAAAAAATCGACGAGTGGCAAAGACCGGAGCCCGCCCTCGGTGAGCGCGCGTGCCGTACGCGAGACGGCGCCGGCCGCGAGGAGGACGCGGAAGAGGGTGGTGTATCGTGCACTGGATGAGAGTTAGCGTTGAGTGTTAATAAAACAGCGAAGCGAGCACGGGGGAAAGGGTGCTAGTTTTAATAAGAAAAAGGAGGAAAGAAGGAAGGGAAATGGAAAGAGAGAGAGCAGAAAAGGGACGGAGATGGGGAGGAATGGGGAAGGGAACCAGGAGGAGGAGGGCGAGCAAAAGCAAGTGTAAGTGTTATAGCGAACGATAGGTGAAGAGATGGTGAAGGGGAAACAGGGATAGCAGAGACCGAGACGAGGATAAGCGCACCTGAAACCTAGTTACCTACGATACAGCTCGATGTACGGAATCTTGTAGTCCAGCCCGACGACGAGGCTGATGCTGACGGGGCCGTCGGCCATGTGGTATACAGTACCCACAGCTGCCACCATTGGTGTGCACGCCGAAGGTGTGTACTTTGCCTGAGAGCGCGAAAAAGTCAAATCAAAGTCAAACGAGAGACAGACGCGAAAGGGACACACCAGGAACATACTCCCTCTCCTCGACACGCCACACCTCCTTGACCCCAATCTCATACGTCTGCGCCTCCTTCCCGTGCCTCAAGTCGTACATCGCCACCGCCTGCCCCGACAACGACTCGTGCGCGCCTTCAGCGAGAAGGGCGGCCCACGCCAGGAACACCACGCCCGGGTCGAAGCGCCGGCCTTTCGTGCGTTTGCGGGTCATTCCCGCGTCGTGCGTCACCACGCCGCGTCGTGCGTCACCACGCCGCGTGCGCTGCGTACCTTCTTCCCTGCGCGTCTTCCGTGTCGGGAGAGGGAAAAAGGAGGAATTGGGCTACCTCTGTGATGCCGCCGAACCAGGCAGCGACACGGCTTAGGCTCGCAATGTAGTTGCCTTTGTTCTTCATCTGCGGCGGGTGCAGGTCGGGGATCGAGTATTTTTCGGTGAACAAGCGAATTCCTGAGCTCGTCACCGGCTACGCTAGCAGGTAGTCGGGATACGTCTCGCGCCATCGAGAGAGTGGATCAAAGTAGAGGGCTCGATGACCCCACCCGAGAGGATGTGGGACCCGATTTCGGACCCTTTTTCGAGTAGGACGACGCGCACTTCATTTCCGGTTTCTGATTGGAGCTGTTTGAGGGAGATGGCGGCGCTGAGACTGCGGGGCGCGCCCAACGATGCACACGTCGACGACCTCTTCTTCGCACGGTTCTGAGTTGGCGTCGTACGGCATGCACGAGCTATTGCAGGAGGATGCGAAGGCGTGTAGAGAGCGGGCGGGACGTCTCAGGAAGCGATGACGGAGTCGGGCCAGCATTGTGGTGGAGAAAAACACAGGCATCAGGCCGATGGTCCTGCAAAGACAGCAAAGGAAGAGAAAGTTGAATGAAGAAAGAATGGGTGGTCGCTAATAGAGTCCGTGAAAGCCTGTGTCTCGCGCAAGACATGGTGGACGAAGCAGAAAGTACGCAGCACTTCCAAATGACACGTCGGACTGATTGCGGCGTTCGGCGTTATAATCCGAAACTTTCCCGAGCACCCACAACACACGAAAATTAATTAAAACCTGTTGGCGGGCGCCCATGCGCTCCTCGTATCCCCGTTGAACGTGGGGTTAAATTTGTGTAACATATCGCTCTCTTCTTACCAGGGCGCCTATCAACGGGCGCTTATTAATTCAGCCACCCGAAACCAATGAAGCGGCTGGCCATCGTGTAGCTTTTGGCAGGTGTCAACAAGCCAAGAAGGGCCGGAAACACTATTAAAGTCCACTTCATAGCATCCATCTTTCTTCCAAATCCCCCCACCTGCCGCTCCCACTAAAACCTTTTCACCATATGGGCAACACATTATGTACCTCGATTTTATTGGGGGTACGCTCCCTGCTCCCGGATAATCGCTATATTGTCCTGGGCCTTATCTCCACATACGGAATCATCTACATTGTCAATTATCAATGTCCATCGAATCGACTTGGTCGAGTGGAAGTTGCCATCAAATCGGTGGAGGAAACCTTGAAGCACGCGAACGGGGGTTGGGTGAGGAATCACCTCGAGTTGGTGCGTCTCGCCACTGCCTTGCTCGAGTAAGCCCCGCTCGCTGTCCCACAGACACCGAATGCCAAGAAACAAAATATTATCATTCAGAGCTAAATTATTCGCGTCCAAAACACTGATGCGAATGGACACGCCCAGTGTTGCAACATACACAGAATTTGTACGATACCTGCGGTATGTGTGGGACACCATGCAGGAAATTACCAAGTGCGCAAAGAAGGTGGAGGAAATCCGCACAAAGGCATTGGTGAGCGCGCATTTCGATATAGAGTGTGGATGATGGTTGTTGATTTGAATGGATGTAGCGCGGTTACTTCATTGACGCGTACGTTATCAGCCTCATTACATCATTTACATGCCTTGAATCGTTTAGCAGATCTTACAGCCCCGAGCCGTCGTGGCTTTGGATTGGGCGTCACTCTCAATATGTCTTACGATTCCATGTGAGCACCGCTGCTTTCAATAGATTAAGTTCATACTCAGGCATGAGCAGCGTGTAGTGTAGGTCCACCAGACCCAAACAGAGGCTTGCGTTTCGTGTATTCTATGTGTTTGTCAATTTTTCTCATATTTTTCTCTCCGTGGTGTAATGGATTTCTTTGCGTTTTCTATCAGGAGAGAGGAAAGAGACAATTGAACTTGCGAAATGAGTCAAGTGCATAGCGACTTTGTCCACACATCCCCGCACAGGCTCTTGAATTTCGAGATTCAGGGAAATTCTGTTTATTGGTTCACACTGCTTCGAGTCCCGTTGAACCGCGTGTGCTCACCAGCTCAATCAGGTCATGTGATCGCGTGTTCGCCATTTCACTCGCTGAGGTTTTGGTGGCATCCGCGATTCAGAGACATTACACCGAAAAGGGGGGCGTGGATATGCGAATGTGATCTCCAACTTGGCCTGACTTCCAAACCTGTCACTATTTTGGAAATTCAACCTTGCGCAAATCTCCATGTTCAAGATCAGCTTTTGAGTGATGTGGCAGGGTCTTTCATTATCATATGTACTTAACGCCGCAGGCCTGAGCCAGAGAATTGAGATGTTCACGCCTTTGGCATCCGAGTGCTTTACTTCTCGTTTTCTAATATTTCCTTCCATCTTAAATTTGACTTCTCTCCTGCGAAGGACCACCGCGATTGAAATCAAACCATGCAAGTTATCTCGATATCCTCGTGAACCGTGTTTTTCATTTGCTTTTCATAGAATGTACCACGGTGTGTTGGAATGAATTATTACGACCATACGCCACCACATACATCGGAAGCGACACACCAGAATGGATACGAAAGCATGTGGTTCAAGAAATGAGCCAATGTCAGCTCGATGGCGGTTGAATCGCTACTACATCTCCCGCTTCAAGAGATACTGGTGTTGTCCAGTTTTCGGTGGTTTTTTATGTTGCCTAGGTGAACGCTGGCTTCATTTTGCAAGCAACAATAAAAAGTAACAAGTAAGAAGGCGGAAAAGAAGCAGAACCGCGAGCGATTGTTCGAGGAAACTTGACCTCTGAGCTAAACAGGTGACGGTTCGCGGCGCAATGGGGATTCAGCGAAGGTGAGGAAGGAAATAGCAGCCTACGAGCGCATTGTGTACGGGGCCGTCAATTTTTTTGTTTTGTGGCAACCCAAAATAATGATCCAGCAGTTTCTAACACACGTCTTGGCAATTTTTTCTGCTGAAATGAAACACGTTCCAATGTACAGTGAGTTAAAACTTGCCACGAATATCGGATTTGATTGGATGTTATAATAGGCCGACTCTTGCCTCCGTCCCCTCCTCATCAATGCCGCCTGCGCCAGAACCCAGCGAGCGCCTCTCCGGGAACGAGAGCTCCCGCCCAAGCCGACGTCCTGCCGTGGTCCTGCGCGCGTCGCCCCCTAGCCCGCTGGCTATCTTCTGCGGCGCCCAAGAACTCATAACCTGGGAGAACATCTTGGAAAGCGACTACGACGAGCACAGACCCGGGATAATTTAAATCCTGCCAGAGACCCTCTCATTTGTCTCTCCTTCTATGTACAAGGAGGCTTGGACGACACGCTCGAATGGCTGTGGTGCGCGCGTGCACGGGGCGGTGTCCTTGCCTCGTCAGTCGCGGAATCTGAATCAGCTACATTGCTGGTACGGGGAAGAAGAGAATGTGGCAGAGACGGTGGTGCCGCTGGAAAGAATATACTTCCCACAAACGCTGCGGGAGGTACTGGATCTGCGGGACGATACGTGTGGATGTGTAATGAAGGGCGTGGGGTGTGCAGTGTGGTGTGTTTTTCTTCCTCTTTTTTCTTTGTCTCTCGTTCTCTAGATCTTGCGTTTGGTCTCTCGCATCGAACGCGCGCTGTCCCTCAATCGATTTGGTGCGATTTGGGGCATTTTTGGGTAGGATCATTTCTAGGATCTGTCTTTCTCTTCGATCTGACTGCGTTACTTCGGCTCTGCCATCAGTATTTGTGTTCGACGGATTTTACTTTGTTTTTTTGATCTCTGCAGGGCGGAACGTCCATTTTTCTTGTGGCTTGCTGTAGTAGGTCTCGCTCTTCGTTCTCTTCGATTCATCTCCGTTCGGCGACTTGCATCGCTGGCTCTTTCCCGGATCTTTGGTTTCGCTTCTGCGATGCTGGGGAGGATTTTTTCTTCTTCTTGTGGCGATCAAGTAGATAGAGCGAGTTCGCTTCGTTTCCTTCCTTGTAGCTGCATTTGTACGATTCGATTGCGATGCACTCTTTTTTATCCTCCAATCTTTCTTTGATTCCGCCACTTTTGTGCGGAAGGATCCAAATGCTCGTCTGCGCCCTTGCGTTCTCTCGATAACCCGGTTGGATTGGCTCCGTGATTCATTTTCGTGCTGGTCAAGCTCCATGTCTTCGCCTCTTTACCTTGTGGCAACTTCCATTTACCATTATCTGTTTCTCGATTCCTCCTCGCCCTCGTCCGTCTTCATCCTTCGCACCTTTATTTTGTTTTTTCAAATTCCTGTTCCTTTTGTTGTCGTATCTAACTCTTCTATTTCCAGTGGCAACCCCCTCGGCGCCGTCCAAACCCACTGCTCTACCCACTCCTTTCGCGGCTCCACCGCTCTGCCCAAGAGCAGCACTTACTTCTTCGGACCCTCCGCCGTCACGCCCACGCCCTCCTCACTGCCTCAAGTCCCACACTCAAATGCCCCTGCGTCTGCATCAAGTGCCAGCGCAGTTGAGCCCGTGTCGGCGGTGAACCTCTTCTCGTCCGAATTTATACCGAGCGTGGCGAACGGGCTGGACGAGTTTGTCGACGTAGGGCTGTTCCGTGGGGACGCGGACCTCAACTTCGAGCGGGACTTTGCGCAGTGGTTTAACCCGGACGACGTGGGCGTGCTGACTGGGTGATCTCACCCATTCTTCCTCTGCCGTCCGGCGTTGTTGCTGCCCCCGTCCCCGCCGCCCTGGTTCAGAGGAGGACAAGCACCCAAGGGTCCGGAGATGGATGTCTTGAGCACTGATCCCATTCTCTTGCACCGTATCAATATCCTTTTGACAATAATAATGTGTACAATGTACAATAAAAGGCGCGCGTCAAGTACGCCCTTCGGCGGAAGGTGTAGTTCGGCTGGAAGGTGTTGGCGTTGCGGATGGGAGAGGTGACGTTCACGCGGGACCAGTTCCTCCAGGTGTACAGCAGTCAGTGGGACTACACCTTCAAATCATTCCGGAAGCTTACCCACCACTGGTCGACATCATATTGTGTGCGCGAGCGCATAAGTATCGCAAAGTTCATACAACCTCGAGACGTTACAGGGCGTGGCCGTGGTACCGGATGGAGAGTACAGCTCAAGACAACTCCGGGCGCTCACGCCAAAGAGGAGAGGTCGGTTTTAAAGGAAGCAGAAGGCATTCGGGGGGCCAGTATAAGTATGAGGGGTCATGTGACTAAGGTTTCAAATCAAAGATCTTAGTGAATATTCTGTGCAGGGATGTATTCAGCTTGGCCAAAATACATTGCTACATTTTTTGGGGCTGAAATCGGAGGACGAATTCCTTCTATTGCGATAGTCCGCAAAGCCCGCAAATGATTGCCGAGTTCAACCCACAGCGGTTGTGCGATTTGTCTTATTGAAGGGTCAGCGAGTGCGGAAATCAGAAGAGGACATTGAATGAATTATGTGCAAGTCAAAATGCAGGTGTGCGAGCGAAATGTAGGTTGAATAGCAAGAGTCAACCCATTACCGTTTTACGGCCTCGTCCCGTCAGATAGTTGAAGACGAGAAAAACGGCCGTCGAATCGACGGCCGTTGCAATGAATGTAATGGGTGGAAGCCCTAGTGCATGTCTGTCCTATTCGAACGCTCGTTCATGGAAGAGAATGGTTTTGAATGCCCAGCCCGCGGGCCGTGATTGACGGACGGCATCACCGGCCCGACACCCGGCGCAATCACGCGCCATTCCTTCTTGATTCCTTCTTTCTCTTTCTGACACTGGGAACGAATTCGAAGTGCGCGTGGTCCTACTCGAAAACTGCTCCGAAATCAGGTCCTACATCCTCTCAGGCGCGGTCATGGAGCCCTCTCCCCTGGACGCACTGCTCCCTCAATGGCGCGAGACGTATCCCGACCATCCGCTTTCGCAGCCGGTGACGAGCTCAAGGCGCCTGCTCACCGAAGTTCCTCATCCCGCACCCGCCGCAGATGAGCAACAAGGGAAACTACATCGCGAGCCTACATAAGTCGCGTCGCTGCCTGGCTCGGCGGCATCGCAGAGGAGCTGGTCTACCCGGGCTTCGCCAGTGCCCAATTCCTCCACTCTCCCTCCCCCGCGGAATATGCGCAGGGGAGGCAAGTGCGCAGCGCGATGACGCACGACGCCCCACTGTCACGCCAGTGCACGAAAGGCCCACGCTTCCAGCCGGGCGTGGCGTTCCGCGCATGGGCCACCCTTCTCACTGAAGGGGTGCATGGGTCGCTGTCGAAGCAGGCGGTCGTGGTGTATGATTTGAGACACGGGAAGGAGGCGCAGACGTATGGGATTGGAATCAAGGAAGTGTGGCGCGTCGAGGACGGCAAGCATGTTCCTGGTATGTGGCCCTCTGCGTCTATTCTTTCGTGCTATTCTGGTTGCTTTTTTAAATCCTTCTTCAACTCAGTTCTCGCAGGCAAAGTACTCCACACCCTCGGCTAGCTGCTCTCCGCACACACCTACTCGGCGGCTGGGAGTACCACATCGCCGACGGCCTCGTCAGCATCAGCCTCGTCGTGGGTCTCGACTACAAGAACCCGTGCATCGAGCTATATCGCGACTTTCAGGTGCGCGTCGCCTGCTTCCACTGCAATGCGACCTCGTCCTCTCTTATTCCTCTTCCTCTTCTTATTCTCCCTCTTTCCCTACCTCCCCCTAAAATTTCTCCGTTCTTGTTCTCCTTCGCATGTCTCTCACGTTCTGTCCCTTCTTCCCTCCACACTCCTCCCATCTCCTATGTTTCACTCCCCCCACTTTCTCTCCCTTTTTCTTTCGAAACACCCTCGCCATCGCTAACTAGTAACCCCCACTCAGCGCACGAAATATCACCCGCACTTCCGCGCCCTCCTCGCTAACGGGACGCGCCTCGCCTACGGCGCGCGCGCCCTCACCAAGGGTGGGCTGCGGTCCCTCCCGCGGCTCCACTTTCCCGGCGGGGCGTTGGTTGGGTGCGTGTTTCAAACACTTTTTTGTTTTCGTTATGGATTCCCCCCCCCACGCTTTTTATTTTTCGATGTGTGATGCACCCGAGCGTTTGGCTTTCATTCTGCCTGCCATAATACTCGCTACCGAGCGTGCGGCGTGTGCTTCGGAACGGAACGGAGGGACTGCTCGTTTCACGCAGTGGCGGTTTATAATCCATAGACATACCCCTGGGGGCGTGATGGTCTACTCGTTTCGTGCAGAACCGGGGTTGCATGTTGATGTTTCATTTTTCAAGCCTTGATCCTTGCGCGTTTCGCGTGTCGAGCGAGTTTCTGCGTGGGCATTTACATGCGGTTGACGTGCTGTTCGCTTTGGCACATTTTTGCATTTTCCTTGGACTGTCTTCCATTCCCTTCAAATCCGGTTCATCTTGATCGATTTATGCTGGCTAATCTCGTACATGCACATATATGCGCCGCCCCCGTCGTCAACATCGCCGAGATCAAGGGCGCGCATAATGCCATGCGGGTGCGTGCTTTGCTTGCTTCCCTCCCTCGTCTCTTCCGGTCCGTTCATTCCTGTCCTCCCACCATCTATCCGCTCTGTCTTGGCTCTGTCTGTTGTTCTTTTTATACTTTTTATTATACATCCTATTTCCTACCTTCTTTTTCCCTTCTCCATATATTCATATTCAGTCGTTCATCCTCGTCATTATGATTTTTTCGTTCGATACGCCTTCTTTGCGGGATACCCTCTCCCCAGCGGCTTTGAGATAAATCCAATCCCAACCCTCGATACTCACTTCCCGTCCGACTTTGCTTTTTTGATTCGATAACCATTTCCTTCATGGTTTTCCGCTTTCCATATCCACTCGCTCACGTCCTTCCTTTCACCGTTTTCTTATTCCATACAAAAAATCATACCTCGAACTAACGCTCCGCCTCCATAGACAGGCATGCTCGCCTCCGAGGCGGCGCTGCAACCCACCGCGCGGTTCGTGTCGACCGCGAGTCCGGGGACGTTCAGGGTTGGTGAGGTGTGTGCTCGTCCCTTCGCCCTTTCCTTCCCGTCACTTCTGCTCATGATCTATCACTTTCCCGCATAGAGCGACTCCGCAGAAAAATCCCATCAAACAGGTGCACATGAAGTGCTCTCTCCCTCAAAGATAATCAAACACTGACCTCTTCTTTTCAATTTTTTTTGGCGTGTATTCTTTTGACAGATGCAGAAAAGGCAGACGCGCCCCTCTCCCTCGCGCCCTACACCGCCGCCTTCCCCCGCTCTCCCGTACACACCAACCTCTGGGCCGTGCGCAACGTGCGCCCCGGGTTCAACACCCACTGGAGTGCGTGAGGCGGCGTGCTGTATGCGGGTTCGACACGATGCTGGGAGACAGGGTGCCGTGGACGTTGAGGCATCATAAGGAGGTGGGTGTTAATTTTTACCTTGCACACCATCCTCTCGACCTTGTCGGTTTTCGTGCACACGGGGTGAAGATTGGAAACCGACAGCTCCGCCCAATCCTACCTTACACGAAATCACCCTCCGGGTTCTATGTTATACAAGATCGAGCCCAACCAAGTGATCGCCCCCTTTCCCTCCCCTCCATCGTTCCCGATAACCTCAAAAAACAACCCACTAACTTCGTTCTGTTTTACTTCCTTCTCTCACAGACCTCCCTCAGCCCCTCGGCCTCCCCCGAGACGCTCTTGTCACGCTGCCCGCGGCGTCCTTTTCGCCCATCGCATACCCGCCGTTCGAGCCCCCGCCGAGCACAGACCTGATGAGCAGCGTCGCGCTGACGGGTATGAACCACGCGGAGGGCGAGGAGGTGCATTTGCGGGTTATGCACGGTGCGTTACGCGTTCTTCAAATCATAGATTCATCCTCTCGAATGCAATTCGATGCCCGTCCGGTGTTCATTCGATATTCGATCAGATCTGTTGGGACTCGATTGGATTCAATTACATTAGAACTCGAGGATTTTCATCTCCTCCTTATTCGATTCATTTCAAACCCAACTAACTCGAATAATCTTTTTTCCTCAGAGAACACCAGCACCCCAACTTCCTCGGGGACTGAAGCTGATGAAGACGCGCCGCCTGACACCGACCCACACGAAAATCCCGCCCGGCGGCGCGCGCACGTGCACGCCAACGTCGGGACCTACGTGGGGCTGCTGTAGCGCGCGTGCCCCGCGGGCTTGTACGAGTATGTGGCTGATGACGGGGGTCGGGCTGTCCTGGTACGTCACATCTCGATGTAATAACTCTGTTTCCTTCTGTTGCTGGGAAGGATGGCTCACTGCGATCCATTCAGGCAATTCCGAAACGAAGGAGGAGGAAATATGGGAGGGGACGAAGCTTGTTGGCACTTCGCGGGTGCGTGTGCCTTCCCTTTTTGCCTTTTGCTATCAAAGTTCCAACTTTGAACCTTCGGACTCGCTCACCAACTTGCTAATTTGACCACCCAGAACTGCATCCACTGCAAGCTATGCGATATCAAGGTGCCGACGCAGGACATTACGTGGCCGACACCCGAGGGTGGGGGAGGGCCAAAGTATAGTGCGTTTCATTTCGATCGTTTATCCTATCCTGGCCTCTCCGATAATCGATGTGCTCATTCTCACTCTCTTTCCCAGCTCTTACCTAAGTAATTAATATTCCTCCCCCACCAGCCGTGAAATTCAACAAGCCCCGCGGCCCAAAAAGAAGCGAAAATAAAAAAAAACGGCGGGATTCAACAGACGCACGCCGACAACCACCGAAAGCAGAGGGTAGGGGGGATACCATACACATATAACCAATATGTACAGACTCGTGGCATCGCACCTTAATCAATGTACGCACACACGAATTTGACTTTGTTTCGGTTTGGGTCCCAGACAAAAAGAAGAGGAAGAAACACGTTTGTGTTTCAATTTTGAACGCGAACAGTTTGGTTCTGAAGATTAGCTCTGGGCTACTGTCCGCGCCACTAGGAAGGCAATCTCCACTGATTTGAACAAGCGACTTGTCAGGTTCAGCACCTGTAACGTAGTTTCTCGTACGTATTTGCGTCCTTCTTGATCGCGTTTTCAACTCGGCCAAGTTGATGCGACGGGGGCTGTCCATCGACAATGGAGATCATTCCGGAAGCTGAGACTATCCGCACGATAATATTGTGATTATCTGGAAGGAGGGAGAGCGCCGCAAGCAAAACATAGATAGAAGTGTTGCACATACATCAGTGGGAGTAGCGGCAAACCGTGAAAATCATGGGTTTATATGTATACATCTCCGCAGACGCACTTAGGTTAAGCCTGCTCCCCTGAGACGGCACTATATTATGTTGCTGCTGATGTTTGGTGAAATTGGGGTTCAATTTGATTCATCCTAGTAACCCTGCTTCCAAGAACTCTTCTTGTCCACGCGCTTCCCGCTGAATCTGCTGCCGCAGGTTTATATACTGATCTGCGCAGACGCACTTATGCTAAGCCCGCTCCCTCCATCGCGTGCGCTATATTTGGTGTTCAATTAATTCCATCGTAATAACTCCGCTTCCGGTGTGGGCCAGATTTGGACGTTGCTGGCATTTTAATTTGACCAGAGTAATCTGGCTTCGAGTACGCCTCTTCCCCACGCAATTCATGTCGGAGTCCCTGGGGCTTTGAATTCAGAGCATATGGGGCACCAGCATTCGAACACAATGTTCACAATTGAATCTGCTGCTCGGACCTATCAGCAATTTAGCCGGTTCACTTTGCGCAGATAGTTGATAATGGCGAACCCAGAGTGACATGCATGAGAAAATGTGAACACAGCCTGGCGAGGACATATATAAGCAGCAGAGCTCAAGTTTGATCCCTACATCTACAATGTTAACATTCCCCCAGCTTACTGGAGCCAAAGCTCACCTCGACCAGATCACTACATGTTTGACACTTGCCCTGCCACTTCTCAAGGAGCTCAATGATGCATTTGGGCCTCCATTTGTTCAGCCCATCGTGAATAAGCTTGATCAATTTAGTTCAGGTATATTTCATGAACCTCTGCATTGTCACTGCTCAACTATCACAGAATGTGAAGCAAAACAAAAATGAATGCACTCAGCTCATGGAAAACATCCACCACATCCTGTATGCAGTTGTCAGGCTCCATATAAAATCAGAGACTGTTGGATCCCTCCCTCCAGTGATGCTCGATAACATTGGAAAATTTGTTGAGTGAATAATGTTTACTTTTCTTAAATGAACTTTTTGACAAAATCCATAAACAGAACACTTCACAAGATATACACATTTGTTGAAGCACAACAGCAGGGAAACAAGATCAAGCACTTCTTCCGTAACCATGAAATGAACAAATTACTTCAAGACTGTTATGCAGGACTGAAGCAGGCACAAGAGATGTTTTGTGTATGACCATTTGTGATTCTTTGCCATGGCTTAACATTATCTATATAGATTCAAACACAGACTCAAACATTGGATGAGATCAGGGAATTCAGAAAGACAGCCAACCTCATGTACAAAGAAATGATGGAGCTGATTGAAAATCTTTCCGAAACTACGGTGTCGGAAAGGTCATCAGTATGTGAATTGTTAGCACTCTATGCACATTCCCTTAGCTTGAGCAGGTTTATCTGGGTGTCAATGAATCGAAAAATAGGTAAATGCTCAGTTTTATGATTCAATCATTCCTTACATCTTGTTTCAAGCTCAAATTCATTTTCAATGCTCCCCTCAAAGCCCAAGATTTTCCATGGTCGTGAACGAGAGCTGGACCACATTCTCAGATTGATCAACCAACAGCCACCCAGGATTGCTATTCTGGGAGGTGGTGGCATGGGCAAGACAAGCCTTGCAAGAGCAGTGCTTCACCATCCAGATACCTCTTCCAAATTTGAACACCAATACTTTGTCAGTGCTGAAGCTGCAACCACCAGTATTGAACTTGTTGCCCTTATTGGATTGCATGTTGGATTACCATCTGGCCAAGATCTCACAAAGCCTGTTGTCCAGTATTTCTCAAGGAAAATGTCCTGCCTTCTGATCTTGGACAATCTGGAGACAGTTTGGGAGCCAACTCATTCTCGAGCTGGAGTCGAAGAGTTCTTGTCCCTTCTTGCCAGTCTTGAACACCTTGCATTAATAGTATGTCCACAGTTCTTCGGTTAAGCCCCATTTATAACACCCTCCAGATCACAATGCGAGGGGCTGAGAGGCCTGCCAAAGTTGGATGGACCCATCCATTTTTATTGCCATTGCAACCTCTCTCAAATGATGCTGCAAGGCAAACTTTTATTGAGATTACAGACAATTCCAACACACTTGAGGAAATGGAGCAACTTCTGGGATTCACAGATAACATGCCACTGGCAGTTGACCTCATTGCCCATCTGGCCGATTATGAGGGCTTCTCTAGTGTTCTTTCACGTTGGAAAACAGAGAAAACATCTCTGCTTTCTGTTGGTTTTGACCGGCAATCCAGTGTAGATACATCCATCAGTCTTTCTTTGTCGAGTCCTCGAATCACATCTGACAGCAAGGAACTCTTGAGTCTCCTCTCAATCCTCCCAAATGGGCTTTCTGAAGCAGAACTTGTGCAGGGCAAGCTTGGCATTCCAGATATTCTCACTTGCAAGGCTGCATTGCTGGCCACTTCATTGGCATATAGGGACACCAATCAGCGACTGGTGCTACTGATGCCCATCAGAGAATATATCCAGCGGGTTTTGTCCCCATCCCAATCCCGTATAATACCCATTCACCAGTATTTTCATGCACTTTTGCTGTTATTCCCCAAATATCATGGAGAGCAGCTGCAACTCTTGGTCCATCAAATAACCTTAAACCTGGCAAATTTGCAGAACATTTTGCAATGGGGATTGCATGCCCATGCCGCAATCCTTGCAGACACAATCCTGTGTGCATTGATTGTGAACGATTTTTATCGTGCGACTGGACGCAGCTATTCCCCATTGATGAATGATATTGAGTCTCCCTTGTCTCAACTCGGCAATCACAGACTTGAAACTGAATTTCTCATTGAACTCCTCAGCACCCGACATTACGGGCCAGTTGTGTCAGAGGCAATGATAGCACAAGCTACAAGTCATGTTGAGAATACAAAGGATCCTGTTCTTGATGGTGAGCACCACTCTTTCCTGCAGGCATTTCACATCTAATAGCCATTATGATAGCCAAATTCTATGGAGCTGCAGGGCGTTATTTCTATTACCATAAAGGGGATGTACAACAAGCAAGTCAATTTCTTCACAAGGCACCAGAAAAATCAGAGCTTTGTGAGGGCAGCACACAACAGTGCAGTGTCATGCTTCAACTTGGTAATTTCAAATTGCAGACTGGCAATTACAGTGCTGCCATGGCATATGTAACTGCAGCACAAAAGCTATCTAAAGTAGCAGGACTTTTGTATCAGGAGGGCATGGCAAATTACCTAGGAGCCATGTTGCATCGCCACCTCGGGGACTACCAAAAGAGTATGGCACAATTCCACAGGGCTGCAGAGCTTTTGCATATCTGTGGCATGTCAGGAGGTCGTCTTGCTCATGATGTAAGATTGGCCCAGGCAGAAATCCATCTCTTGAAATCAGAATATACAGAGGCAAGACACCTCTTCTGTCAAGTCACTGAAACCACTTCCGCTGAAGACAATTCTGTTTCCTATGCAACTTCACTTGTCAATGTTGGATTAATTGACATGATGATCAGTGAGGCTAAAGAAGATATTTATCACAAGTTGCAAGTAGCCCAGGAGATCATGAGGAGGGATGGTCCTATGGGCATCACAGCCTGTGGCATAGTGCAAGCTATGGTAGAGCTTAGAGATGAGAAATTTGACTCAGCAAAGGCCAAATTCCAAGAGTGTCTTTGCTTGTCCTGGGGAAACAATGCTGAAGTTAGAGATTTGTGCCTGGAACAATTAGCCAATATCAGAGCTTGGCCTGTTAACATGTGGGAATACAAATGGTCTATTATCTATTTGGCATCTGCTGCAAAATCGAAAGGTAAATTGGATCTTTACAAGGCACTACTCTTTCTTGGAGATACATTTATTGCCAACAATGATGAAAATTCAGCTGCCAATCTCTATCAAGTGGCCCTGGCAGGATTTACCCAAATGGATGTGCATTGCAGCCGAGCACAATGCATGCTTCGTCTTGGAGATCTGGCAAGCAAACATGGATGTACCTCAGACGCAATTACCTTCTGGGAGGCTGCTCGGCCACTATTTGTGCGAACATTGCAGAGCAAAGACATAGCTCAAATTGACTCCAGGCTTGCACCGTGGGAGAAGGACCATCACCAAGCTCTTGTAAAACTAGAAACTTTACATGCATCCATTCAGTTGGGGAAAGAAGAAACCTTGGAGATTATAGGCGAAGATTATTATGTTGATGAGGATGCTGAAGAAGACACTGTCCCTATTGAGGTGTGATAGGTGACTATCTTGGCTCATTTCTAGCCTTGGATCAATTTTTTTCTGACATTGTTTGATCTCATTTATTTATCAATAACTGCAGATGTTGTTTTTTCGAAGCCTTGTCCTGTATCTATTTATCCTCCAGTTGAGTAGTTTTATTTATTATTATTGATTGTATGTTCGGAGTTTGTGGTTTATTTATTTATCAACACACTGGTTGCATTTTTCGGAATGAAATACCTGGATCAGCTGGTATAACCACAAGGCTTGCGAAAGGACACCATAAAGACAGATAATGAAATACATACATGAGCACAAGTAATGGAGTGAATTCCCCGTCCTGATTTTACTCTAAGGGCCTTTTATAATATATTTATGAACTGCTTTATCCATCTCCCCTGTTCCACCAAGTTTCGTTGATGGCGAACAAAGCCAAAACCAAAACCAGAACATAAATATTACCATTTTTTTTTCCTTTCTTTTTTCTCCCCATTAAACAAGACCTGTCTGTCCATCTGTCCAAGCCTGGACTGCTCCGCGATCAGATTGACCTGCTAAATTGTATTGATATCCAGGACACTCAAATTCATTTATTCATTTGGTTTGGATATGGGAGTGCCAGCCATAACATAGCCAAGTTCAGCTGATGTATCTATCCAATGTCCATACACATCTAGAGAGTAGCACAAATATATATTCCTGAATATGAATATTCACCGAAACCTAGAAATTGATATTCGCATTCGCACAAATATTGATGGCGAATATTTGTTGCTTAGTCAGCAATATTCGTGAATATGAATATTCAGCGAATACATGAGAATTCAGGGGGTTAGTAGCCACCAATGAGTTGCTGAGGACACCTTTATGTTATCTTGTGAGTTTAAACATTGTCGAAGACTCACACAAGTCCTTGTCTTGCATGTTCAACCATTTGATTGACCATCACACTTGCTGTGTTCAACCTGTCAAGTAGTTGCCAAAGCAAAGATGTCTCTAAAGTGGTTGGTTTGCATATGAATTACAGATCTAGTTGGTGTAAATGAAGTGTGTTATGGTTCCAGAGAGGAGATGTGTTAAACAGACCCAAATTTACTATGCTCGATTGAAATTTTAGCTGTGTATTACAGCTGCAAATATTCGTGAATATCCACTTTCCCAGAAACTGATATTCGCATTCGCGCGAATAGCACAGCCACATCAATTCACGAATACGAATATTCGCAATTCGCAAATGGACAGGCATGGATATTCGTGATATTTGATACTCGTGCTACACTCTAGGGCCCATGAGTTCCGTGCATTATAATATTTGTATTGAACCAAAGTGGTGAGCTCGAAGTGCTCTTGTGGATGGCACATTCAGACAGAGATCCAGACTGAGCTCCCCAAAACAGCTTTTAAGTAAAGCAGTCTGAGAGCAGGTATGTACATATGTACTATATATACACACAAGAAGAAATGAATAAGAGAGGGTCTGGAAACAGTACAATAGATGGTGTAGATGCCATGTGCCAATCTGTTGGGTGCTTGGAACTGGGATTGGGATGGATGTTGTCCAAATTTCAGGTTAGATAGAACGCGGCGGGGACAAAACAAAACAAAACAGAACAGAACAGAACCAACACATACAGTAAACTGCAGATGTACATAGAGTATGGTGGACAGGGGAGAAAAAGATTGGGAATAAGGAAGATAGATGCCCAACCTAAAACAAAGAAAGCTTGGAGTAAAGATACCCAACCCAACCCAAACCCCCGAAATAAATGAAAAGCCAAATGGAACCAAAAAAGGGGAGGCCTCATGGTTACAGATGCTCTTGCGCAGCATTACCGTCCCCATTGAGAATGTGACCCCCATCCTCTGCGACAACAACGCGACACGGATCCTCGCTGCCGACCAGGCCTTCCACGCGTGCGCGAAGCACATTGATGTCCGTTATCATCACATTCGCGACTATATCAAAAAGAAGAAGTTTTTTCTTCCGCATGTATCCTCCGCCGAAAATACTGCCGACACTCTCACAAAAGCTCTCCCAACACCGACCTTTCTTCGTCACTGCGCAGGCCTGGGCCTGCATTGAGGGGGTGTTTACAAGTGTGAGGGGGTGTATACCGCAGCAGACCTGAGGGGGTGTGTTGGTTCCAGGCGCTGCAGCGGTACGCGTGATGTGACGGAGAACCTTATGACTAGTGACGTGATGTGCTCACCTCATCGGCTACCACTTCCTGGTGCCGTTGAGAGGTGAGTATATCAATACCACACTTTATGATACTTATTATTACCAGTGTCTTGCTTACTGTAGATACAGGTAATATTATCTGCTACCTGCCATTGAGAGTGTCTTGCTTACTGTAGATACAGGATTGATATAGCCCCTGTGTTCCAGGGCTCCTGTCCAGGGTAACACAACTCCTTGTTGAAGGGTTATAAAAATACTCCTCGGTGAGCTGACACCTTCACGGCTGCCTACCTCACTTCTTCCGGCTACTGCCCACAGTGAAGCCTTCCGGACTACGACGTGTTGCTCCTGACCCATGCCACATCACACTTTTTGTGCAAAGATCTTCATCTCTCAGCTCTGGGAACCCAAACTTTGGGTCTTTTGAGTTACACCCAGGGGCGATCATTGTGGTGCGAGCATGTTGATACCTTTTAACATAGTTGTTGACTCTGGCTTAAACATCGTGAATTTTTTGTACTGTATGTGTGTTCTTTGATTGACCATGATGTTATATACCAAGCCGCGGAGAAGGGCTATGCCGGATAAGCCGGCCAGTGAATGAAAGCTGGACGGGATAAGAAAGCCAGTCGGCATAAGAATGCCGAAAGCCGAAGGTGAATGAACGTGGGGGACACTAACACCACAGAGGTGCTGGGCGAGCTAGACTACCAGCCGGCAGAGTGGATGATGAGTCGGACGGCCGAAGGAGGGAGAATGACTTAGACAATGGACGATGAGTCTGAAGACGTTGTAGTAGGGAGATGGAGGCAGAGCGAAGCGAGTGGAAGGTCGGGCCGGTATCGCGTATCAGTCGCGTCTGTCGTGTAGATCAGGGAGCGCGTTAGGCGCCGCCGCGAGGCAAAAAGGGATCATCTCACCTTCTCTCCGCATCCCATCGCGCTTTCAGGCGTCTTAAGGTGTCAGTCCCGTCGTCTCCATCTGGTGATCAGAGCGTGATTCGACGCCCAACTGCTGCTGCTGCCCTGCGGTTCTTCAGCTGAAATCTGCTGTTCATCGCTGTACGCTGAAACATGAGGCGCCGATAACAATCTGGACAACTCTGCATTCCTAGGATCTCTACGCAATCCCTACACCCCTCCACCACCGGCCAGACACTTACTTCGCAGTCCCGACGGACGATTCATCGCCCGTAGACCCAGCCTCTCGGATTCCACCACGACAGCTGCCGCTGCCAGCCCTACAGCGTTCCCCACGCCGGTCGTTCCCAAGCCGGTCGTTCTTGCACCTGCGATTGTTCAGCACGTACAGCTGCTGCGAAACCGAATACCTCTTATTGACGACGAAGATATGCCTGAACAGCCGATGTTCCACGGGGATGGGAGACCGAAGGAAAATGCGCACGATTACAAGAAGAACCTCATGTTGAAGTTCGTGGGGAAGGGCCTGAGCGACGCCGAGAAGATCGAGGCTCTCGGTCTTGGCATGGCGTCGGGAAGCCCCGCGGATGGCTGGTTCGATGAGCCGGCGCAGAAGGTGCACACGACATGGGCGCCGATGTCGGTCGCCTTTGATACCAAGTGGCCAAAGCGGGCTGCACTGCATAGGGTCGGCCAAGATGCGATTGAAGACTTATTGGCGGAGAAGTTGGAAGCTGGGGATATTGGGAAGCGAGTGCTTCACGGAGGAGGGGAAGAATTCGGACATGTGGTCTGGGTTCGCAAGATGGTGCGTATTGCGGATTCCGGATCCTCAGGGTCTCTTCATTGGTGTCGTGCGCGAGAAGCTGCCGATGATCATGCAGGACTTGTTGGGGCCGGGTACCGTTTTCGCAGACTGGGCAGCGCTCGAGGTGGCTGTAGTGGTGATCAAGCGAGCTGCTATCGTGAATGCGCAGGCAAAGGAGGCTCGACTGGTGAAGATGGCAGCCGTTCGGAACGTATGTCACGTTCCCACACCACAGCTTCCGGGTGCTGTCGCCCAGCAGCGTTTCCAACAGCCTCGTCCTGTTCAATACCCCCAGTTCCTTCCTCCCCCTCCTACCACGCTTCCAACGCCACCTCAGCCAGCACAGGGAATAGCGCCGAGACCTTTCAGGAGCGCTTGATTGATCTGGAGCGCAATGCGCTGGTTCAACACCCGAACACGGATACTGGTCGTTCCCTGTACCAGCAGCAGGTCCGTGACTGGAACGCGCAGCATCAGAATCATCAGCCCAACGAGTTACGCCCGTATCCAATCACTCCCGGCACTGCGCCTCTCGATTCCCGCGGAGAATGTTTTAACTGCGCGTTGCTCGGCCACATGACAGATGGTTGCCCCAATCCCTCGATGCCGCCGCTCGAGAAGAAATGGAGGCAAATTGCAAACTCCATCCGCAATGGAGCACGCCGTGCGTTGCAAGCAGCCACTCAGGTGCACTACGTCGCATCACCAGCACCCGCACCGATCCAGTACGTCTCGCCATACCACTTTGATCCCAACATCTATGGTTACCCGTGGATTCCCCCCTACGCTTCGCACTCCGATACCCCAACATACAACACCAACGACCAGGGAAATGGGGAAGGGTCGTCGAATTAGAGCCTATGGATGTAGAGAATGTAACGTATCAGCAATCGTCCTCAGTCGCACACTGATAGAGTCAAGACTCATGTATTAACCTGTAGAGAATGTAACGTATCAGCAATCGTCTACAGGTATGGTAAGTGTCCGTGTGATATAAGTGTAAGTAAGAAATGTACCCTCAGTCGCACACCGATAGGGTCAAGACTGAGGGCCGTTGTCGTGGAGCCGCATCCTTTATAGGGTGCGGCTCGATCGTAAGTGAAACGAATAAATAAAATAAAATAGTTACTGTCCAAAAGAGGAACTGGACGCCAACGTCCACGAAAGGTAACAGCCTCTCGTCAACACTCCCCCTGGCGGACAGCATTCCTCCTCTTCCAGTCCAACCCCAACATGGACACAAACTTCTCGTGAGCGGGGCGACCGAGGGCTTTCGTCAGGATGTCCGCGATGTTTTCCTTCCCAGGGACGGACGACACGGCTATCTCCCCATCCTGGACGCGTTCGCGTATGAAATGCCAGCGTGTGTCGATGTGCTTCGACAGGCCATGTCCTTTCGTCGTCTCCGTGAGGCTGATGGATCCCAGGTTGTCGCCGCGGAGCCCGAATGGAAGTTCCTGAGGGAGGAAGACCCCCGCCAGCCAATTTTTCATCCACATGGATTGCTGTGCGCCCCGCGCAAGTGCGATGTACTCGGCTTCGGTCGACGATAAGGCCACCACTGCCTGTCGTTTCGACGACCAACAAACCGGCGCACCTCCCATGAAGAACACATAACCCGAGGTCGAGCGGCGCGTGTCCACGCAGCCTGCCCAATCCGAGTCCACGAAACCGTTCGGCTTGAGGCCGTCCCCAGTATTCACCGTGGGTGGAGTATATCGGATCCCGTAGTCCAAGGTTCCCTTGATGTAACACAGAACCCCGATTAGGATGTCCCAGTGGTCGGGTCCCGGGTTGGATTGAATGTGGCCGAGCGCACAGCAGGCGTACAAAATATCGGGTCGAGTGCCGCTGCTCCCCCAGACCAAGGTGCCGAGGATGGGGCGGATGGGCTTGTCCTGCATGAAGGCGGCGTCTTCAACGGAGAGCGGAGAAGGTGAGGTGATGATCTGATAGCCGGTGGGGAGTGGAGTTGACAGCGGAGGCAGATCCGCATAGCCGAAGTGTTCCAAGACTTTTTCGAAGTATTGCGTCTGGGAAAGTGCAATTGATCCGTCGCTTAACTTTTCGACGGTCAATCCCAACAACAATGCCACGTCAACTTCCTTCAAGTCCCACTTGGCCGCGAACTCGTCAACCACGCGGCGGCTCTCCGCCTCCGATGACGACACCCCAAGCACATCGTCTGTATGAGTGGAGGTAAGCGTGTAATCGTCGTCCTGTTGATGCGTTCTGATGCAAGGATCAGCAGTGTTCTCCTTGTACCCCAAATCACGATAGCCTTCTGCCAGCAACTTATACCAGATATGCCCGGCCTGCACCAGTCCGTAGAGGGGTCGCAAAAGCAAGCAAACTTTGTCCTCCTCCCCCTGCTTTGCGAAACCCGTTGGCTGTTTCATGTACACAGGCTGGTCCCTTGTGCCATTGAGGTATGCGCCAGAGAAATCCCACTGCCGCACCACTAGCTTCTTGACAGCCGCCACCGCAAATACCATCCTCACCGACTCCATCCGCGCAACCATTGCCCATTTCACCTGGAAGTCTTTCCCCTCGATCATCTCATCTCCACGCGCAACGTAGCGCCCTTTGTGCTTCAAAATCTTGCCTTCGCCGTCGACTTTCAAGTCATACACCCACATGCCGTCAATCGCGCGTTCACCCTCCGGTAGGTCGACTAGCTTCCACACATTGCGGTTCACGAGCTGATCAAACTCTGTCTGCATCGCAGGTCCCCACTTCTCTGGCTCGCGCATTGCTTCACGATATGATCTCGGGATCATCCCCTTCACCGCGCTCGCAAATGCCCATGGAGATGAAAGGAGTACGTTGTCGAAGCCCAACCAGTCGACATCAACCGCATTAGCTGTTGGCCGGGGACCGTCAAGCGCCCAATCCTCGCCTGCGACCCTTGCTTGTTCTTCCTCCCGGTGGAACATCTCCATTTCGAGGATGGCGCATGTCGGCTTCGGTACGCGTCCGCTTCGACGAGGCGGGTCTGGGATCACGACAGGTGGAGCTGCAGGTGGAGTACCGGGATGCGTGGGCGCGTCTTCTTCGAAGTGCACGGTGCGCTTGGGTGGAGTCGGAGGTTGAGGAATACCCGTCGCAGGTACGTCGTCTTCAAATATGCTAAGGTCATGGGGCACTGGGTCGTCATCGCCGGTGACCTCCGCACGCGTTCGGTGCGGTTCACCTTCTTCAAAGATGATGTTCCGCACTGGGAAAACCCGGCTGCGTTTCGGATCGTATATGCGATATCCACGGCGGCCCATGTACCCCACCATTTTCCCTTCCCATCCCTGCTTGCCTAATTTTCCCTCCACATGATCTAGGTCTTTCACCCAGCAGCGACTCCCCCATACACGCAAGTGCGAAATGTTGAGCTTAACAAGGTTCCCCGCGTCGTCCTTCTTGCGAAACCACGCGACCCATGGAATGACATCTGGGTGGCGTGTGGACGGGATGAACCCACGAACATAGCAATGGGCGGCAGCAGCTTCTGCCCAAAACCGGTGGTCCATCGCAGCATCAATGAGTTGTGTACGTGTGCCCTCCACAACCGTCCGATTTCCTCGTTCGATGTGCCCGTTTGCTGACGACGAGTCTTTAGGGATCGCTTCAATGCGGATACCCCGCTTCGCGCAGAAGGTCCGAAATACCTCATTGTCGAACTCGCTGCCGAGGTCAACGCGCACGCACTTCAAGCGTTCCCCTGTCTGCACCTCCGCCTCAACAACCCACGCCTCAAATGCCTCTGTAATCGTCTCCTTGCGCTTGTTATTCAAGAACAACGGGAATTTGAGTGAAGTTCCGCCATCTGACACCAGCATCATGTAAACTGCCCCGGACCAACTCGGTGTTCTCGCCTGCCCCCACAAGTCGATGTGCACGCGCTCCAGGGGTTCTGTCCCGTGTACCACCACGTCATCGAACGGTGCCTTGTCCTGCTTCCCCAGAATGCAGTCCTCGCACATTCCTCGCAACAATTTGCGGGTAATCATCAGACCATCAACGAGCCCTTTTGCCGCCATTCGTTCAATACGGCGGACATCGGCATGCACAAGTCGTCGATGCCAGCCTTCCAAGTCTGTTGGCTGGTTTCGGTCGCGCCCAGCAATAGCAGCGACAGGTGAGCGTCGCCCGTCAATTTCGTCGACAACGTCCAACTCGTATAGCTTCCGGCTTCCAACAGATTTGGCCAGTCGCCCGTCAATGAGGAGCTTCCCATCTTGGCTGCAGACGGACATCTGTCCACTTCCCCATTTGCCAAGGAACCCTCGCGTATCAAATGTGGGGAGCGATATCAGGTTCATCGCAAATCCCGGGGTATGCAGTGCTTCTATGTGGATCTTGTGCACAGATCCGTCGCTGACTCGCACCATCAGCTCGGCTATCCCTCTCCCCGCAACCTTGAAGTTTCCCCCTTTCACTGCTGTCGACCCGTCGATGCTGAGTGGCTGGTATGTTATGAAGCGCCCTCGGTTAACAATGCAATGCTCTGATGCACCGCTATCCAGGAAAGTGAAGCACCAGCATTCAGAAGCAACATGCCCGGTGGTCACAGTGTCTGCGGCGTATATTGAAGGCGAGTAATCTACTACATCAGGTACAGTACGAATAACAGCTTCATTTAGAACGGGAGTATGTGACCCTCCACGTCCAGATCTGAGAAGACTGTTATCGTCCGCACCTGATGAGTAGACTCGCGACGCACCCTCGTCAAGGTCTCCGAAAGCAGACACGGACATCGCGTACACGGCCATAGGGGAGGAGTACGCCGCCGTTGGAGCAGGGGTAGGAGTCGCATTAGCCTGCACGTTCGCAGCGGTGGGCTCCGGAGTGGCCTTAGCATTCCACCTCGCGGCCCTCGCTGCCTTCGCGGCGCTGACGAACTGCTGGCGGGGTTCCATTCCAGCCGGTGCGACCCAACGGCGGTGCGCCTGCCCCTCCTGTCCTCCACCGAGAGCCCAGCAACGTTCCTTGGTGTGCCCGGTGACAGAGCAGTTGGTGCATGCGATCGCGTTGGTAGATGCGGCAAGCGCATTCGCGATGCTTCCTTGCTCGTTCGCGGCCTCCTCGCCATACGAAATCTCCCAGTACGACATCAGCTCGTTGACGAGCTCGAACGTGAGCTTGATCTTCTTGAGGGAGAGGATGGACCCGCGGAATTCGGCCATCGGAAGGGACTGCAAGATTGCTGAGTTCATCTCAGCATCCGTGATGCGCCCCCCGATGCGAACGACCTCGGCACGAAGCTTCGTGAGCTGGTCGAGATGCGTGCACAAGTGACGCCCATCCTTGCACTTCAACGCGCGTAACCTGGTGAGCGCAAGACCTTTCAACACTTCCGATGTACGATTGAACTTTGTATTGAGAATGATCCACATCTCACGAGCAGTGTCCGTCGGCGACAGTCCGTGTGCCTTCGGATCCTTCACGTTCTGGTACAGTGTCGCTCCAATCTGGCCATCACGAAGGTCCCACTCTTCCTGTGACGGGGTACGCGCGTTCGGGAGAGATGCAGTCGACTGACCGCCAGTCGAGATGCTTGTGCTCGGGACCGTAGGCGCCGCCGGACGAAGGATAGTGCCGGTGAGATACCCTTCGTGCCCTTTTCCGCGTGCCCTTTTCCGCGTGCAAGACTGATCATGACATCTTTGAACGAGGCCCAGTTCTGGTCGTCGAGCTGCTTCTCAGAAGCTAAGATGGTAATGCCGGATGAATTCGACATAGGGGTAAATGGGGGGGGATTCAGGTGAGTCTACTTGGTGTGTTGCGTACTCGCAAAGCTGATTCAGGTACAGGCCGCCGTATACCGCTCTGACTGTGAATCTGTAGAGAATGTAACATATCAGCAATCATCCTCAGTCGCACACCGATAGGGTCAAGACTCATGTATTAACCTGTAGAGAATGTAACGTATCAGCAATCGTCTACAGGTATGGTAAGTGTCCGTGTGATATAAGTGTAAGTAAGAAACGTACCCTCAGTCGCACACCGATAGGGTCAAGACTGAGGGCCGTTGTTGTGGAGCCGCATCCTTTATAGGGTGCGGCTCGATCGTAAGTGAAACGAATAAATAAAATAAAATAGTTACTGTCCGAAAGAGGAACTGGACGCCAACGTCCACGAAAGGTAACAGCCTCTCGTCAACAATGGAAGCTTCGACGACCCTAAATCCAAATCCTATTCAAGGGCCGGCAGTCCCCGAGTTCGTGGAGGCTCGGCTCGGGGATGTCAACGCGCCCGAATTCGCATGTACCCCGGCGAGAGGGGAGGGAGCTTTACCCCTAGAGACGACGGGGTTATCCTAGACACGCACCTGTACCACCACGAATCTGAGTCAGATGTTGTTGACCTGTACGGCGTGAGCAATTCGGGGAGTGAAGAAAAGAGTGTGCTGTTCGTCCATGGTGTTGCACTATTGGGGCCGCGAGGGGAGGTAGTGCGCTTACGGTGCATTTTCGATGACGAAGCAACGGTCAACGCCATCGACAGCGGAGTCTACAACCAAGTCCGCAATCATCTGGCACTGCTGGCACCATCGAGACGGATTTTGCGGATGGCCGATGGTCGTCTCGTACCATCGATTGGCATGTGGACGGGCGAGGTGGTTCTGGATGGGGTGAAGCATGTTGGGTCGCTTGAGGTGTTCGACAGCGGCGGCGCATGGGCAATGCTGTTTGGCAAACCTCTCCTCAAAGGCTTTTCTGCCGTGCACGACTACAAGACCGATATCCTCTGGTTCCCGAGCGCTTTGTCAGGAAGCTGGAAATCAATCAATAACGAATTATTGACACGCTCCGGGACTACGGGCGAGCTTGTAGGGCTTACCACGGATATTAAGCAGCGCACCAAATTTCGGGGGGGTCAGTGCGCGTCCCCCTCGAGGCAAGTCCAGTCTCTCTCGGAATCAATACCAGAAGAATGGATTGACCAGCGACAGAACCAGGGCTCTATAAATACAGGCGAACATCTGGAGCCTAGCAGTATGTACAACGAAAAGCGCACCAAATTTCGGGGGGGTCAGTGCGCGTCCCCCTCGAGGCAAGTCCATTTGTCGCTGTACTCTATTCCAGAGGAACGGGTTGACCAGTTGGAGCCCCAGGAAATATATCGGCCTCAGAAATGGCGTAACAGACGACAGCAGCGGAAGCCAACAGCAGAGCCAGCCCCTGTATCAGAAGGGGGAATTGCGAGCATTGAGGAGGTTGAGGAGGAGAGCTGCAAAAAAGACGTGCACGACGTCACACGGGGGAAAGAATTAAATCCCCCATCGAGGCGAGTCTCTGATTCCACTGATTTGTGTGATGTGGAGCGCAATGACCAGCCACATGTTTTCAAATCAGTTCATGCACCACCGCTGACGAGCACTGGAACACAACGGAAGAGTGTTGAAGAGAGGATTGAATGGCGTCGATCCAAAGGGCTTCCGGACAAAAAATACACAGGCGAGAAGAAAACGAGGCAGTGGTTGAAGCGAGACCGGCTGAGGCAGGATTACCGAGCACGGAGAAATGTTGTAAAGCGTGTGGACGCAGCCGGGGATGAAAGTTCCCCCCGAGGGAAGCCCCACCTCATGTGCCTGCCAACACTGTCTTCCCAAATATTGACCACCGGTTTCGCAGCACGAATAACACAGATGCAGCGGAAACCTCAGAGGCCAATACGTGGACCTTACATGACTCGCAGACTCCCAACGGCGAACATCCGGGTGCAGAACAACCTGTCATGGCAGATGTGTCGGATCCGTCTATCCTCACGCGCGTAAAACTGATCCTTTCCTTCCCCCACGCGTCGATGCTATCATGTCCGAGTTGGAAATCAGCATGGATCTCAGCCCACCGGAACGAGAGCAGTTGTCACAGGTCTTGCGATCGTTCGCGGATTGTTTTGCCTTGTCGATGAGCGAAGTATTACCGGTCGCTGGCGCGGAACACAAACTCAACATCCCAAATCGGGATGAAGCTAGATTTCGCACCAATCCGCACCAACGTCCGCTTACCACACCCCAGCGAATCCACCTCAATAACACAATCGATAAGATGATCCAGGCGGAGATCATTGCGCCCATAGATCACCGCGATGTCAAATGTTGCGGTGCGACTACCGAGTCGTATAGTACCTCGTCACTTCGTTAGATGAGGATCTTCGTCACTTGATGGAGGATCCCAAGGGGGATCAAAGATAAGAAAAAACGACATCACCTACAAGCATTTTTTTTTCGAGGTTGGTCGACCCCCCCCCCTCCCCGTGGGAATTTGCCTTATTTGGAAGGTGTTTCCCACCCCTAGGCCGGACCGCTTCGGGCGTCGGTTCGCTTTGGGCTTCAATAATCGGAATCTGCTAGATATCTACTGCATCGCAGAGGCAACAGCCAATGTGATACTCATATTTGAGATAGTGCAATACATTCAATACATTCAATATGCGCTCCTGTGAAATTGTTAAGTAAATATGAAAAGCGCAATTGCAGCGGAGTACCATTCAGGAAAACATGACAGCATACATACGAGCAGAGCAAGAGGTCTACAAAGGACATGGTGAACCGAACTTACAGGGTCTGTTGCTCTATCGAACTGGCAAGCAAACTTGAGACAACGTACATCAATGTATGCAGGCAAAAATAAGGCTAAAACTGAATAAAATTGGCGACCAGGAGGATCATACGAGCGAGTGAGCAGTGGGGGAGTGTCGAGTTGTAGAGTTGGTAGAAAGGAAGGCCGAGATTTGATTGATGCAAATTAGCCGAGTTTGAGGACCGAAATAGGCCTTCGGGAATTGCCGTATCGAAATGAGCGGAGTAGGGCCGTTAAAACTCGGTCTCCTGCATAATGTAAGGTGCCTGGTGTGTATTTTGGTGATTTGGCAGCCCTAGCATCAATTTCTGACCAGAAAATGTTTGACCCACAAACATTTTTTTTTCGAGGCTGCCGGACCCCCCCCCCTACCTGATATCGGCTAATCTTATCTTTGATCCCCCTTGGAGGATCCGAGTCGTTGTCAGTTGATGGAGGATCGTCGTCATTTGATGGCGCAAGTTCGTCACATCAGAAATAAGCGGCGGGAAGCTTGTCGGAAGTTTTCAGCTGCTTCCAAAGTGGTGCAAGTTCATCGGATCTGCGTGCAAGTTCGTCAGAACTCCAAACCGACTGATCCATTCCGTAATCAAACAAGCCCTGGTGATGCGCTCGTTGATTCTTGTCCTCTCCCCCCATCATCTTTTCCCGCCCCTCACGTTCTAGGCGAATTCGGGGTGCGTACGCAGTCGCTGAATACTCATCAACAGCCACAAATTGTATAGGCAACAATGGATGGGCCCGAGTTTCCCCCATATTTTTGGGACAACAGCAGCGAAACACGGCGACGGTATGTTGTATCCCTTTCTTTGAGCTCGATCTCACCCGCCCGCCGACCTCCGCCCCTTGCGAGTCCGGCTCCAGTTGCCGGTGGACTGCCATCGTTCGCATTTCCCGGTACGTCCACGCTGCCGGTGGGCCGCGCTGCACCCTCATTGTGCCGTTGCCACCTGATTATGTTCTCATCAATACCGTTGACAGATCCCACTGGATTCTTTGCTCAGGACACGCAGCCGCTACCCTCCGGTGCATACAACAACCTGGTGGGTATTTCCTACTGTGACCAACCTCTATTTAGTTTTGTTTCCCACCCATTCCGGGTTTTCATCGACGTCCTCGTGGGATGCCGCATCAACCTCGTCTTGGCTGCCGGCGTCTACGCTACAACTGACCGGAATAGCGACGCAGTGGAACGACGACTCGATACAGCCTCACTGGGATGATCCCATCTTCAGGTGCAACAGCTTTCAGCATCCCCGCGTGCATCAGCTAAAAAAATCCTATGGCCTCTACAGCTTTCAGCCAGCGCCAGCTCGACCCCCTTCCACGGTTTCGAGTGCAGGTGATTTCTTTGATCACGGCTACGGGTAAGATTCTTGATTTCGTGCAACTTTCACTCGGTTGACCCTCGAGTCCCAGCATTGATTATCTCATGGCAAGCACCAGGTGATTTTTCTTAATCCCTTCAGCTACTACTATCCAGACGCAGGCCAGTGACGAATATTCAAGCTCACGGTTCTCGTCTGTTGCACCATCAAGTATTCCTGAAGACGATTGGTCATCCCGGTGAGTGATTCATTTGTATTTGGCAGCATTTAGTAACAATTTTCAGCAGGTGGTCATCTGGCAGTTCACGTCCGGTTTCGGCGGCGCCATCAAGTGTTTATGGTGATCTAAGGGGAAATAGGTTAGTAATTTCCGCCCACTTCTTTGCAAATCTTATGCGCATCTTCCCTGCCAGTCCGCCACCAGTATCGGTTGAAATTGGCCCATGGGATAGCACAGACTGGGCTGCTGCTGATTTGCCGTATGTTTCCCACCCATGTTTTGAATTTTACTGACACTTTTTAATTCCAGCTGCATGGAGCTGGATGTCCGTCTAGTCGATGAGGCTCCCGACCTGAATGCACGCCTTGGATGGGACTTCAAGCCATCAAATGTCAAGTGGTTGGATCCCGATGTATCTTCAGAAGTCACAGAGTTTCCGCAAGGAATCAGGCTCACAGAGAAGACTAAGATTTACGCTTTGCATCGTGTGACCGGATGCCCGTCCCAGTTTCCCTTTTTTCGCCGACGCACCGGCTTCTTGGTCAATCTCACCAACCTAAAGAGTCTGAATCCAGATCAGGAAGTGACGGTGGATCAACTTCTCCGTGACCAAGTATTTTTTTTTCAGACTCTGAACGACGAACCACTAACCTACCCTTTTCAGGACTCTCACTCCTGGGGTCGGAGCACTGGGTCTAGAAGCAAAGTCGATGCATATTTGGCTGGGTCCTTTTTCGGTCTCCCCGGCGATGTCAAAATAGCGTGTCGGCGGGCTGCTCCCGAGTGTGGGGGCGTCACCGCGTGTGAATCTCTTGATCCCGCATTCTTGAAGAATGAGCAGCGGGAGCTTGACCCGAACGACATCCGGATTCTTGCAACAGCGACTCTCCGAACACGGGAAATGCAGGACGACACTGAAGTTGGGCGCACTCTTGCGTACTGTTTTTCTCCTTCATTGTAGCTCAACCAGCTTACACTGTGCTCAGGTTCCACCACTCCTTCCAGAGGTGGCGTTGCAAGGGAGTTCGCCCGGACGGGATGCAATGTGATGGTTCTATTTGTCTGCGCAGGTTAAATACGGTACGCTCTCGTCCCATTTCCCATTGTTTTCCTTCTGCTGAAGTCTGGCAAGCCGGATCGCAATAAAAACCATATTCTTTTATGCTCGAAACGTGGCGAGGCTCTCAAATTTGGCACCTTTCACTCGCAGGTACGCTCCTTTTGAGGAGCTTCTTGTCTTCAATTCACTTTACTCGACAGGTGCGGATCTTGGATCACGTTTCCGAGGAGCTTTTCGTCAAGGTCATGAACGGTGAACGGATCATCGAAGAAGACGACACCGAGGGTACCTGCTCACGGGTTGTTTCGGGACGAACAGGAGCAAAGGGGAAATGTATCTGCCGTGCGCTTTATGTCCTCGGCCATTTATCATCAACTGACATTCGTACCCCAGCGTTCAATCATCACAAGAACGGTCTGCCATACATCGCCAAAGTCGAACCTCTGACCTGCAGCGCGAAGATGCACATCTTTGTCCTTGGGAAACCCTGCATTCCCAGCTGGCCTTGATGGCGATCGTGGTCCCCTTCCCAGAGTCGGGCCATTCCCATCCGCCACCACCTAGGAACAAATGTACTCACGCGATTGCGGAAAGATATCGGGAGTGTGTTCGCAAGTTTGGTCCTGGCGCCACTGTTAACAAGGTTGAGAATGGTATGAGTTCAATTATTTTTTTCCGGGCTTGTTCTAAGGTATAAATATACAGCACAATCAACGAAAGACCTGCTCCATGGCAAAACGCCCAGCCTATTCCACCCGGGGCTAATCAGCTGCGACACAAAAACTCGTATCATTCAGGAAGTAAAGGCCGAGTGGAACGATCTCTCGTCAACCACAGCCAACACGAGGCAGCGTAATATATTTCCGCCCTTTCTTCCATCTTTACTTGCTGATCGTAACTCATTTCAGAGGTAGCGACCTACTTTGCGGACCAGGAGGCTTTGTGCGACGAGAAAAGATATCTTCAAAGCTCGCTGTCTCGTGATGGGAAGCGGGTGATCTTTGGTGCGCACCCGAAACTGCTCTGTTCCATCCACGATCTTCGTACCCTCGACTGTGACACCACCTTCAAGCCTGTCGTTGGCGAAATGCAGATCTTCGAGATTAATGGCTGGTTGGTGGCGATTAACGAGTGTACGTAAATGTGCTACAGGGTGTTCGACAATCTCAACATTAACCCAATCACAGCGGTTACGGTTATGCGGGTCTGGATGGAAGTCCATGACCGTGCGGCGTACAAGACCGTCTGGGAAGAGATCCAGCACCTTGTACTCAAACTCACCAAGAAGCAGCTCAAGTTCAAGGGGCTTCACAAGGGCGGGAAAATCCTGGGACTCAACTCCGACATGGAAGCAGCACCTCTTCTCGGATTTGCCGATGCGTTCGTTCCAACCGTTGATCTCGAGAATGTGCGCTCTGTTGTGAGGGTTGACCCGCAGGAGCTGCTTTCGTTCATCCTTCAACTCTGTTATTCACACTTCAATCGGTAAAGTGTTCTTCGCTATGACAGATTTGAGCTGACGTGTTTCAGTGGAATCCCTGACCTGCTGGATCACTCAAGTACGACTCGTAAGCGCATTTTCGACCTCAAATATCTCAAAACGCGCGAGGAAGTCGAAACATTCAAGGCATTGATTGTGACCCTCGCCGACCCTCAGGGAGTCCTCAAACGTGCGCCGTTTCCTTTTTTTGGCACTCACCAACAATGTCAGGATGGTGGGACCACAAGCTCATGCATCGCTGGTTGCTTCGCGGGATCATTCAGTGCCTATCAAACATCCCGCTCGAGCAATGGAATACCATGGAGGCCACAACGAACCTCGGCGAAGCGCAGCATGCCTGGAACAATTCTCAGACTGGTACCTCCATGGGCCTCATGGAGTCTTTCAAAAAGTAAGTTCTCTATGTTTCTATCGTGCCAATGTTGTCCTGAATAAAACCGAGATACGAGGAACTCGACATTCGTAGAGCTGAAGAGATTGAGGTCCGGAAGGCAACTGCAGTGTCGCGAACTTCGCGAAACGAGGTAACTCATCGTTATGCCAGCCGGATCACGCGACAGTCCCGGATGTCTGAGAAGGCAAGACGCGCGCGGGCCGCTGACTCAAGTGTGGCCGGCCTGCAAACGGAACTGTCGGAAATGCAAGAAGACCTTGCAGTTGCCCGCGAGGATGCTAAAGTGAGCTCATACCTGTGTTTCCTCACCTAATTCGAACATCGTTGCACAGGCTGAGCCGTCAGCTGAAGTGTTTCAATGCATCCGTAAGCTTGAAGAGATCGTGGCAGAGCTGGAGGGCAAGCTGAAACTGGCGAAGGCCGAAGCCAAGGTAAGGTCCTCTGTTTACACTATGATTTGAGATTCAAATTGCATTCTAGTCCAATTCCTCGGGGTCGTGTTCGTGCGCCCAAAGCTGGTGCTGGCGCGACGAAATTGCATGTGTCAGCCCAACCTGCCGATGATCCTGGGCCTGCTCCAGTCGTCAGCCCAGTGTTGCCGGCACCCGCCTCCTCCGCCTCTTCCCAGTCACCACTTACATCGGTTGCTGGCAGCACCTTGGACCTCGCCGGCACGCGGCGTGCGTCCACACGCAAGCGGGTACAAGATGAGTCGTCTGTAATGCCTTCCGTCTCTTCCACCAAATGTCGGAAGAAGCTTGAGGATCCATTAGCTAAATGGGTAATGCGGGATCCCGACACTGGCGAGGAGCTCACTGGGCACGAGTGGGTGAAATGCCACCCTGATGAATTTAAAAAGCGCTATAAGAAAGATCACCAATACTACCTTGATTACCGTAGCTATAGATTAACATATTTTCATGTACGCGCAGTAGGCTGAATTGAAACCATGCCCGTGTTTGATGTTTCTATGGGTTCGAGTGTGCAAGTCTCATTCTGTACACTAAGTGCCACTGGGCGATTCTGAGAACTGAAATTCAATCTGTTGAAGGATCATGCTACTGCGTAGCGTTGGCGGAGCAACTCCGCGCCCTTAACCCTCGCCGCCGCCCCGTTTTTTTCTTTGATGGTGGCATGTAGTTGGCTGATTCTTGGTTGACTCTCAGGTGCATATTATATTCCGATCTTCATTGTTCTCAATTTACGATTATAGCCGTCATCCTAAGAGTAAGGGTCCTATGCCATGGACTCGCATGCCGCATCGAAGGTGACATTGAACTAGTAACATCCCGGCCCTATGTGATATCCCAAGACACCCTCAGTTCCAGTCCTTCGGGACGCTTCATTTGTCCATGGTGTTGTGCGAGTAATTTTATTTTCACATTTTTCATCCTGTTTGAACTGAGACATTTACAGACTGAAATGTTAGATATGTCTAGTTCACCCTTAACTTTGTCGCTCCTGCCTAGTATGTTTTGTTATGTTTACCGAGAGATACGTACCAGCTTAATATCCAGGAGGTCGCGCTTTGCCACAGGTTGGAAGTTTACCCTAGCCGAGTGTTCCATGTTTATCTCAAACGAAGTCGAATCGCAATGGCCATTAGAATACCAGGATGCCATTCGATGCAACTCCGAGCTGGTCGATCGGTCGAACGAGTTTGGACCGAGCTGAATTTTACTTTTGCATGCAGAAAGGTTGCGAAGGCACCATGATTTGAATCCTATCTTCAAATTCCATTCTGCACGGTGTTTTTCCTTTGTTCTAATAAATCACGAAAGCTGGATGTGTCCTACCTGCTTGATTTGCCCACCAAGTAGTTGCCGCTAGTGAGTTCAAAAGCGGTGTTTGGATACTAATGGTCGAATCCCAGGTGTGCTTATCGTCTTCAATAGGGAGGTTGTGCAAAAGCCGCACGAGCCGCATGCGGCTTTTTGGCATTGTGCAAAGCCGCATGCGGCACTCTGCGGCTTTTGTTTCCCTAACAATTCTGTATTCAAACTTTGCTAGTAGCTCGTTGCAAGCTGTTGATGCTGATTCCGGTAATCAGGTGGGAGATGGGAGCGTGGAGAATGGCGTTTTCTGGCAGCATCACGGTCATAGCCGCACAGCGGCTGTGGTGCTGCCGGAAAATGATGTCAAATATGATGCACATCATATTTGGTAAGTGGTTTAACGTACTGTATAGCACCTAATCTACTTCTATTTCCTTCAAATACACGTTGATCCACTCACCAACCCATCGGTTTTATCCCACGGCTTTGCACAATGCCCAAAAGCCGCACGCGGCTCGTGCGGCTTTTGCACAACGTCCCTAATTTCAATGCCGATGCGTAAATTGTAGTGCCGAAGACTTGGTTGAATTCGATAGTGGATCCCCCAAGTGCGTGGTTTTTTTGTTCTTGAACTCAACTCAAGGGACTGGCTTGCGACTTTTAAATTGAGTCCTAGGCAACTTTGAGTGAAACCTAACCCTGGCTTTATTTCTCAGTTAAAGACCCATCGCTCACGACGGTGCCGCGCATTGGGTTTGGTAGTTGCAATCCAAGTGCATTTCAATTCAACTTCACTCTCATCTTTTCTGGTTGTTATATGGCCTTTAATTGCGCTGGTGCGGGGCGGGTGGCTTTGACTGTGATCCAATATTCTGTGTTTTTCATTTCGGCTTGACTGAGATTTCCGCAGTTGCGCCGTATAGATCCATGCACTTTGGCTTGCTGAAAGATCACGAATGAACCATGATTTGTATTCCATGTTCAAATCCTATTCTGCATGACCTTTTTCCTTTCTTCAACTAGATCGCGCGGTGGCGGGCTGTAGCCCTACCTAAGTACCTGCATTATCTTTCCACCAAGTAATAGACCGGTAAATTGTGGTGCAGAGTCGGTGGTGAATCTCTGGGTGCTTCCTTTCGGGTTCATCAACTCAACTCAACTCAACTGACTAGCTTGCTACATGTAAATTGGCAATTTTGGGTGATTTACAATTGCGTGCTTGGTTCCTCTTTTATCTCAGCTTCACTGACATTTTTTATCACTTGAAGATCCATCGCTTAGGACAGTAATTAGTCGTTGCAACTCAGGTGCATTTCAATCCAACTTCACTGACACCTTGTTGTAGGGCCTTCAATTGCGCTGGTGCGGCGTGGGGAACTTTGAACATATTAATCTTCATTTTTTATTACAGCTTGACAGGCATTGTTGCAGTGGTGGCTTATGGATCCATGAATCGCTATGGCACCTCAGTTCTCGGTTGGCTTGTGGTTACGATTCATGTGCAAGATTTTTTGCTCTTAAAGTCGACTTTGCAGACCCTCTTTTTGGGCTATAGACCCTTACAATGGCGAGGGATTTGGGATTTTATTTCCAAGTGCGTGGTTCAGTGGTCTTCGTTTCCAATCTAGCGACCATTTTGGGAGAGCTTCAAGACTTTTGTTCATGAACCCAAGTCTCAGAGTATTTATGGTGTATGTCAGTATCACACATCTTGTGTTGGAACATTACCAGATTTCCAGGACCCCACGGGATGTTCAAATAAGGATGGCCTGGAACCAAATGGAGTGTTTAATGCCGTCCAGAGGGCACAGGTAGATTAAACAACGGTGTCCCAAGGGACGACACGTCCACCTGCCAAGCCAAAGCAACCATGTTATATCCATGTCGGGTGAAAGGAGGAAAGAACGGAGAAGAGGAGGTAGGTTCCGGATGAAGGATGTCCGGGCCGGAAGGACGGAAGGCCGGAGGACGGAGCTAGACGGAGGTTAACGGAAGTACGGAAGTTAACGGAGGTCAGTGAGGTGGGATCCGGAACTACGGATATCGAAACCACTACACCACAGGGGGTTAAGGGTGAGTGGGGCTTGTACTGCTGGCAACTTGAATAGGGAAGGATGTCAACGAAGGTGACCGAAGGACTTCACTCGTCGGCCGGACGAGTAAGGTGAAGGCCGGACGAGTCGGATGAAGGCCGGACAGATATCCGGATGGCCGGGGTCGGGGCAAGGATCGAGGCCGAGACCACAAGAAGTCGGAATGAGTCTGGATGAAGGACGGAGGTCACGTCCGGACGTCGGACGAAGGTAGGTTGTCGAGACAAGGAAGCCGGAAGAGGCGGAAGTAAGAGAAGACTACTGGACGAGTTATCCGAAGACAGAGATAACGTTACAACGTCAAGTCAGGAGTATCGGAAGTTCGGGAGTTCGACCGGAAGTTGGTTTGGTGCGGAGTAAACATTTATAATCAAACTGAGGTACATCCAAGACTGTACTACGTATTTATAATATTCACGGGGCAAGTCCGGATGCGGAGGGAAGTAACTAAAAGACAATAAGATAAGTTGTATGACAATAAGGACAATAAAGGAAAGCATGTGGAGCATAGTGAAGGACATAGGATGTGATGGTAAGTCAGATGGATGACTGATGAAACCATCGGATACGACACCGTGTGGACTTGGTGTCGTGTGGAGAGTCCGAGGAAGTTCCGTGATACTTCCGAGGACAGAGCCGGAAGATGGAAGACGGAGATCGGAGGACTGGAGGTTCGGATGAAGATCCGGAAGTGGCGGAGAATGCCGGAAGTTAGGCCGGAGGCGGCCGGATGTGGTCGGGAGTGGTCCTGGAGTTGCACGGGCGTAACAAACCAGCTCTCTAATGAATTCAAAGATTCACACAATTGTGGACACAGACACGCAATGTGATTTTCCGCCTCTCAAATATCGACGCTGTGAGGGCTGTGAGAGCCTGTACAAAACGGCGGCATGAGGCGGCGGGAGACGGGCGGTGGCCCGTTATGGTAGTGGTCAAGGCACACGTAACCGACAGTTTACACCGTTTAACTGTGTGGCAACCGAGGTCTTACTGCCGACGATCATCTGACGAAGTTTCTGCTTGATACCCGACACCCAATTAGGCATGCGACGAACTTGTATACGATGTGACGAAGATCCACATCCAACGAAGTGACGAAGTACGTGAGGGCTCGCCTTGTTCTAGAGGCAAAACCCACCACAGGTGGACTTCGGCATGCATTTCCGCATCTGGCGTCTAATCTTCGTGGACAAGCGCCCATTTTGATGGTTGGATCCTATTGGCTCGGGGCCGCGGGCCGTGATCGGAATCTTCCGAACTTTCGAAAACTTCGAACTCTGCGCGCGCATTCCTTCACAAAACAGGTGATTTTGGTACCCTACGGGAGATGATACTCTATAGACATCCGCTGTGCAATATTTAACAAAATCCGTCCAGCCAGGAATATTCTATTCATGATTCAATTCTTGTTGCTGCCAATATATCACCCCCAAATGATATTTCTTCCACACAGCCATCCAGCAACCACCTAAAAATCGGAAGAAATGCTCACAGACCATCTATATGGTATATGAACAACATTTGTCAAAATGACAGCACCAGTGCCAAGTGAAATGGAAATAGTCAGGGCAGACTCAAACTGTCGAGTTTCCAGGCCAAACCAAAGTTCAACCTGGGGACTTTTGGGACTTTTTCAACAACTATGCCCTTTCAGCTGAAGGAACCCCAGTTCAAATGGAGGAAACCCGTTCCAAGATGGCATTACTCCATCTTTGGGGGTCCAATATAGCTTAGCACCTTCTTTTTGTCCCCTCAATCTCGAAATATGGCGAAAAAATGGTCAAATATAACATGGTCTAATTTCAAAGTATGTTGTTCACATAGTGAAGGGGATGCAGAATCTCCAATATCCAGGCCGCCCCAGCTGGAACAGATCCGGAATGAGCCTCAACATTCTGATTGCATGTTGCATGGTTCACAAGTTTTGTGTAGACTGAGAAGGGAATGAGTGGTAAAATATCATTCAGTATGTAACAGTACACTGTATGCCCGAAGGTGGGGGTCCTTGTCCATTTCAGGAGCCAGTATTGAACTGATTAGTGAAATTTAGTCATTTGGGTCCAAACACACGGAATAAAATTTATATGACTTCCATAATTTGTCAGAGGGTGTGCAGAGGTCAGCTTTACGAAATAGCTTCAGCAGAAATGCGATTTAAGGTCTTGGAGCCCATTTATAGCGTCGGAAACGATCTTGTTAGGGGCCCAAAATGGTGCTCGGATCACAGCTCGATCATGATCGATCTCTGAGATCTAGCCATATACGGTAATATCTCACATGGAATGATGGGCGCTTAACGCGCGCCAAATGGAAAGGAACACGATGTTCGCTTTCCTCGAACATCCCCAGTCACTTTCAATTAATTTTGAACAGGGCATTCTTTTCGAATGTATGTCCACACTATATAGTCCGGTAATCTACGAAGTTATTGTGCCAGTTCGGTCGGAGGAGCCACAATCTCTGTTTTACGGTAGCAAGCTGTTTCTGCTTCTCTCCCGTTCCCAAATCTGGTGGTTCTCCTTAAGATGGCTCGATTAATACATTCAAACATGGCTATGCAAAAGTTTTCGCTGATCTTTGACTGTGCTGGAGTTCTGTTTGGCGCAGTAATTTCGGTGGTACCGTGTGTACGACTCCTACGTATCCCAATTGGTGTGTTCACGGGAGTGCGGACTCAGTAAAAATGTTCCTTCTTGGCTAATCTATCACTCCAAAGTATAGAGTAAATCCGTTCACTGCGAGCATTCAACAAGAAGAATTGACATTGGCTCGGGTACAGGTGAGAAATGGAAGAATTAATTGAATTTGAGGGAAGTGGTGTGATCAAGCAATAAATAGAGCATGCACAAAACGTCAATTGCAGTGGATCACTGTCTCTGCATTATAGAGTGTAGACAGAATGAGCAGGGAAGATCTACTAGCTGAGGAGAATCGGGTACCTATTAAAATGAATCAAGCACAATGGAAGGATGCGGGGAGTGAGCTGTGATCTGGGGGCCGGGTAGCAAATACCGCGGTGGGAAACGTGCCGCGAACGGCGTGTGGATGGTTCTGGTATCCGGAAAATATCGGGGAATTGGCTGGGCGTGCGGATTGCGCACGACGTGCAACGGGCAGGTGTGGAATGCGTAGTAGGGTGACGAGGCGGCAGTGCGGCGAGGCTCCAAGCGTAGGCGCAGGCACTGTGCGGTGAGCGCAGGTGGAAGGAACAATTTCGGGTGTGCAAAGCGCACCAGGTGGGCGGGCAGCGGGGTAAGGGAACGCAGGGCGAGGGAGCGCTGGGCGTGAGTAGCGAGGAGAAGAACGGTGCTGCTAGGGGGTGCAGGGCGTTGGGACGGGCGGAACCTATTTTGTGTGGTGCAGTGCGTGCAAGTACAGCGGATGGGCAGAGGGCGCCTGGGGCGAACGGCAAGTGAAAGAATGGCGCCAATAGCAATAGACATAGTGTCGAAGCATCCTGATGAAGCAAGGAGAGTCAAGCAACAGGGCAGAATCCCGAGGCCGGAATGAGTTTTGGGCGGGACGGGTAAACGGGCAACAGCGAGCGAGCGGCGAGAATAGGGTCAACAAGAATATAGGAGGCGTCTGGCTTGGATCGGCGCTTTATTCGGCTAGAATTCCAGGAGCAGAGGAGCCCGGGAGAGCCAAGTATTAAGCAATAAGTAGTCGACGAAAATGGCAGCATCGATTGCAGGCTCTGTGATGGAATTGAGGAGCTGTGGCTGTAGGAGATTTGACATCGAATATGAAAGAAGGTCGACACCGAATTCCAGAGCAACCGAACCGCGAGGACAGCTTATATGAGAAATGCTCCCCGAGGGGGAGTGCCGGCGCAGCCGTAATTGTAACATATTACGGACAATTTGGGGTGATCAGAGTGGCACGATACGTAGACAGGACCTAGGAGGAGCCGCTCCAAAGAGTCAGAGCCAGGAAGGATGCTGCGGGCAAAGGGGAGCGAATGTGGCGAGAGGACGAAGAGCATTGATGGGAATGCAACATGTGTAAACAACGACCCAATTTGGACTGCACCATCAGCAGCGGCGCGCGCGCGGTGTGCGCCCAAACGACGCCGCCCCTAAAGGCCCGACTTGGGCTACATAGATAGGTGAGCTTCTAATATGTATATAATGAGCCTCTTCTAACTAGAGGATTTTATATATAAAATGTCCCTTTCAAACTAGAGGCCTTTTATATATAAAAACACCATATACGCCTATCCCGCCTCCGAGTCCGTCCTCCTCATCGTCCCCGTCCCCGTCCCCGAACTCATCGCCGTCTCTGTAATCTGCGACTCCCGCCTCCCCCCGCACGCCCCCAGCTCCAGCACGTCGAGCTCGCGCACCTGCTCGTCCCCACCCAGGTCGTCGAACTCCTCGAACTTGGTCGTGAGCGACGGTGTCTCCGTCTGCCCATCCTTCGTCACGAGCGCCATGTCCTCGAAAACAAGCCGCCCCGCGTATCTCCGTGTGCGTGTCTTGTCGCGGGGCCGAGTGCGAGCCGGAGCGCCGCGAGTGCGAAGCCGAGATGGTCCCGAGGGCCGCACGCGCGGTGAGTGTCGTTGGAGTAGAGCTTCGAGAGGGGGAGGTCCCAGACCAAGTTTCTGTGGGGCTAGGCATAAAGGTCAGCATGGGTAGGTAGGGTATTTTGAGAAGAGAGGGATAGGGACACGACAGGGAAAGCGCGTCCTCGAACACATTGGCGCACCGCAAGCCGCCCAGGACGCGTCAGTCGCCCGCGCGGCTGCTTTACATCCTCCATAACATGCATTGCGGATTTTCTCTTCTCCCCAGACACCCTCCTCTCCACTCGCTCCACTCCTCCACGAAGCACCCCGTCCACCCATCTCCGCGGACTCGCTCCTCCGCATCCTCCACACACCTGAACCCCAAACCCAAAACACCCAAACAACTCACCAGTGTCCACACAAGGCCCACCGTGATCCCCATGTCCGCGGCAGACGACGCCGAGAACCACAGCAGCGCGGGTGTGTGCAGCTCGGGCTTGCGCACGAATTGCTTGATCAGCGCGAGCTTGGTCGCGGTCCAGAGGCCGCCGGCTGGGAGAGAAAAAAAAAGGGGGGGTTAGTGTTGGGAAGTAAGGGGGTGTGTGTAGACAGTAGATAGATAGATGATAGATGGGGGGAAGTCGTCTCGTCTCGGCCCACCGCACCCCGTTCACACTGTCAGAGGGTTCGCGACTCCATTTCGTTCGCTCGCCACGACAACACGGCGAGCATCTCCGTGTCCCGCCGCACGCGAATTGGCGGGCAGTCCGTGCGCCAGGGCACATACATACACTCATAGAATTCGCTCTCGGTCGCGGCACGCATTCCGCCCCCATACACGAAATCAAGGCGCGTCCGCGCACACGAAGCGACGCATTCCACTCGCCATGCCACGACACACACCTACTACTCGCTACACACTGCACACCGCACGACACACCGTACGCGAGGCCAATACCGAGCCCATGCGACTCTCCCCGGACGCCGGGCTGATTATGATGCGGTGCGCGCGCGACGGGAGCTCGACGCCCACTCCACAGCCTCGCGTGTCGAGGCGGCGCGATCATGGTCGTGAACGACACTTTGGACTCGCTCCGCCGCGATGGGAGGTCGAGTCGAGGTGCGCGCAGGACTCGCTCGATGCAGAGGGGGTGTCCCGCGCCTTCCTCTTACTCGCCCAACTCGCTCCGTGGCGCAGAGAACAAACACCTCCACCGGCGACGACATTTGGATGTGGGGGCGGTAGACGCGACGCGACGGCACCGCACACCGCTCTCTCCTCAGCTGCATCCCATTACTCCCCCGCCCACAAAAGACCTCCGCCGCGGACACTCCCACCACTCCCCACTCCGCGCTCCCACTTCCCCGTCCTCCTCCTCCCCTCACCCCGCTCCCCACTCGCACCACCCGCACCTGCGCCCGCTCCCCGTCCCGTCTCACTCGCACCCCACTCAGCCGCCTCCCATTACTCCCCTCCGCGCCCTCCAAAGCAAACCGATGTTCCTGTCCTCCCCGCTCCCCACCCCGCTCCTCTCGCTCCCACCCCCTCCCCACCTCCTCCAAAAAAATTGATGCAGAAAAACGAAGGAGCTCACCAAACGCGGCACCCGCGAAGAGCGCGATGAGGACCGGCGCGGCGCGGACGCGGGTGAGGGTCCAGATGCGCCACGCGAAGAAGAGCTGGGTAGGGGTGGAGACGAGGACCTTTGGGGTGAAAACGAGGGTTAGCGGGCGAGCGAGATAGGAAGGGGGTGAGCAGGGCGAGAAAAAGGGAGGGAGGGGGAGGGAGCATAGAGGGTCGTAGTCCGGATGCGGGCGCGACACGACACGACGTGCACAAAACTTGAAGGAAAAGGAAGGAAGAGGGGACGATAAGGGAGGAGAGACGTACGATGCAGAGTGGCTCTGGATGAGCGCATGTAGTTTTGGTTTGTAGTTTTTAGTATTGAATGCACGAGCGAGGGTGTGGGTGGGGAGCGAGTCGGGCGACGATGGCGAGAACGCGACGAGGTGAAAAGAAAATATAGTCCAGGACCTGGCCGTACTGCAGGATGAGCGGCTGGTACATCATCTGCATGTCGAAGCCGGTGTTGAGCGTTTCGAGGACGAGGAGGTAGGCGACCTGGGCGGTGAGTTAATGTGAGTTGGTTGGTAGAGTGAGGATAGGGAGGTATAATTGGGCGTGTGGCCCGAGTGCAGATCGGAGGAGGGAAGGGCCAAGGCAACACCCGCAATAGCTGCAAGCGGACCCGCCATAGCGATGCGAGTTCATGGACATGATGAACATGGACATGGACACGGAGGGGAGGGAGGGCGCACGCACAAAGTATTGTCCATGAAAGCGCGTCCTCGAACGCATTGGCGCACCACAAGCCGCCCAGGACGCGGTCATGCGTATTCCACGGCACGACACCATGCACCGGACACCTCGCACCACCACTCGATCCCCCATAACGCCCCCACCGTCCGTTCCACCCTACCCTAAGGAAGACCTAGCCAGCGGGGAGTAAAGACAAAAGCTCGTCATCTCGAGGAACATCGCGTACGCTGCCAATTTCATGACAGCAAAGGGAAAAGCAGTTGTTGATCACCTATACTACCCTAGTATCCCCTGTAATAACAGGTGGATATGTACGTGATATCCACCTCTAAGAGGTGGTCGTTCCCGTAGTATCGCGAGCACAGGCTAATCATGCCCAAATAATAGCGCTAACAGCGCTATTTGAAGAGCTATTTAATAGCTATGTAGGAGATCTCTTAAATACAAATGCACGCTATTAATATACCGCCGTGTTACCATCACGCGTCCATCTGCGCCATCAAATAACTCAATTTTCACTAATACAAGGCCACAAATCGATATTAATTCGAAAAAAAAATACAGAGGCGAGGGGTGTACATAAACAAAACAAATGCACTTTTCCCTGCTCCAAAATCACGCGCCTGTTGCCTCCACATCGTGCGCGATGCGCACAATGGCCTCAAACGCCTCCGCCATGCCCTCGAGATCCTCGTCTTCATCCTCGTCATCGGCATCGGCGCCGTGCTGCGGCGGCGGCGGCGGGGCAGCGTCCGGCATAGGGATGTCGCGCGCAGAAGCATTGTCACCAGCGGGCACTCGCCTTTCCTTCGAGACGCTCACACTGCGGGAGAAAATATCCGCAGTGAATCCCGGCTCCTTGGACAGCCGCACCAGGCACTCCATGTGCACCGCGTTGAACCTACCGCGCCGTCCACGGTGGATGCGCACTTGATGCGCTAGCGCGTCTTCGCCCTCCTGCCGCAGGCGCTCTTCGTGGTATACGAGGAACTCCTCCTCGTCGGCCATGTACGTCACCAGGCGGGCGATCTCGACTTTGAGGCGGTCGATTTCTTCTTCCGCCCTCAGCATCTTGTAATGCTGGTCGAGGGCCGCACGTCCCGCAGGAAGGGCCCATGGCTCAGCGCAGATGTCCTCGCGGCCCTCGCGCAAGAGATCAAATTCCGCCAGGAAGGCGTACTCGACCACCTGCGCCCACGACAGCTGCAGCTTGGGCGGGGCCATTGCGGCGGCGGCGACGTTGTAACGTTCCAGCGCCAACTTGACAGCTTTCGAGCGCACTTGTAGCGCCTTCGCGATATGCTTCCTCAGCTTGTAGCCTGGTAAAACAAGCGTGAGTGTACTGCAAAAACTATTGCAGCGAGATCTTACCTGTGCCCGACATGTTTACCTTGGTTAACTCAAACATCCGCGCGACCACGAGCCCTGGAGTTGGTCCAGCACACGCTGATAGCGGCGGCTGCTGACCATCTTCGCCGCTTTCTCCCATTCCTCGCTCCCTGGCACCCAGCGTGTCGTGATTCCCAGCCGGACCTCTAATTCCTGTATGGCGGCGAGGCTCTTGTACACCACCTCTTCCGCATGGTGGCGTTGGGTCTCGACGCGGCGCGTCTGCTTCGCAGCTTCGTCGTAGCCCGCAGCATCCCCAGCAGCAGGCACGAGCTGCATCCAGGAACCTTTCTGGATGCTGCCCACGCGCTCTCTAGGATGGGCAAGTCAGCTCTGGCGACAATAAAGGACAATGTACACTTACTCATTGTCGCGGTAATTCACGAGCTTTTGGTAGTACTCCATTTCCAGGGTCTCTTGAATTGGTTCCTTCGTCAACGTCCGCAGGTACTGTTTTTCCTTCCCGAGCCACGTAGCAAATTCCTCACGCGCAGTGACACCGAGACTCTTCATGGCCGCGTGTAAGGCGGGCAGGCCGTGCTTGATCTTCAGCGCGCGACGGTACTTGTTGGCGATCACCACGGCTGTCCAATACTGGTAAGTAATACTGAGTCGCGAGGGAGGGAGGAGAGGAAGTGAAAAAAAGATGCTGGAGAGACACGCGCTACTCACTGAGACCTTGATACACGTCGCAGTCGTCGGCATGCTTGAGGTAAGTCACGATCAGCTGCTGCCGATGAAACACGGTCGAGTACCACGTTGTTGACGCGAGCGCGTTGGACTTGGAAAAAAAACTTTCACAACCCTCACAATCCTCCAAACCCATTCCCTCCACGTACGTCGCCAAGTTTGAGACCTGGCAGAGACGGTTATGACCGTGGCCGTGGAATGACCCAACCAGCGATCTAAATTTGTTGTCACTCGCCAGCTGAGACAGTCGCGGGTGTGTCTTCACCATAACGGCGGTCTTGCAGCCGATATCGTGGCCCATCCCGACCTCGCCGAGTACGCGTATGAGGTGATTGATGACGGAGAGCCCATATTTTGCTCTGCACCCAAAGACTCAGCCTGCATCCCCAAACCCAAAAATAAGAGAATACATACAGTTCGCCACTCTTCACCATGTCCACCACCACCAGTACGAATCCATGCCTGCACAGTGCAGGAAATATCCCGGTTTCATCGTACATCCCTCACGTGCGTGCCGTGACATCCTCCTTCATGTTTTGCCAACCTTCTGAACAGCCAGCGCCCTCATCTTCCTCGGAGCTTGGTTCAAAGCTCCTCATTAACTCGTCCGCCCCGTCCTTCGCCCAAGCATCCACCTCCATCCGCGGCAAGTAGTAGTCCCCGGGGACGATGCGATTGTCGTCCCTCTCTTTGGATTCTCCAGGGACTGTTCGGCCGTCTGCACCAAACTTCTCGCCTCGACGGCGCCAGAATCTTTTGAGCGAATTATTGCCGTCCATAGTCGCCAGAAAAGGGAGGGGAAGGTCCTTCTCGCCTTCGAGTTTGTACATGCACGCGGGGCATGCATTCTTGAGGCGCCAATTCGGGGTGTCGCGCGAAAGGGCCGCTTGTACGCGTTTATTCGCTGCCGCACGGATCGACAGATACACGTCGAAAGCGATTGAGAACTGGGCACCAAGATTTGAGTGGGGCGGAACTCCGTGGAGGTCGCACAACCCGCGAACAAAGGCTTGAATGCCGAGGCGCGGAAATCGCAGTTGCATAGTGCGGAACACTTCCAGCGCGCGCACGGTGATGAGGACATTGGGATCGTACGCCGTAGTTGGCATGAGGCCCTGGCGGATGTACGCCGAGGTGAGAAACTCGTCCCCCTTGGCTACGGGAACGTCCTTCGCGTACGCCGCTATCAAGGCAAAAATTAGGATTGGAAAAACAGAGGAATCTGGCGCCTTACCAAATAAATCCACCACCCACACCTGCTCCTTGTCTTGCACAAGCAGGTGCTCGGGTTGCTCGTATTCTCCGCCGAGGCCCTTCTCCGACATAGCGGAACTCCAGCACATGTAGGAACTGGTCATGGCCTCGAGTTGCATGGCGAACGCGTCCATCATGATCTGTGTGCGGTCGCGGCGGGTGCGAGGGTCCCGACGGCGGGGCTTGGGTGTGAACAGAGTTCTAACATGAACAAAAATTAGCAAGGATTTGGGAATATACGAAACAAAATACTTACTCTTGCTGCTGATGCAGCTTGTCCAGCAAGTCCTCGTCGGCTTCAACTTGTTCGGCATCTTCATCTTGAATGGCCTCACCGGCATGGCTGATTTCCGCGGTTGTGTTTCCCCGCAGAACATCGTCCTCCCACCCATCGTCATCTCCCATGGCATCAGGGAGGTCGCAAAGAGCATCATGCTGTTGACGCTCTTGCCGTGTCATGGCTTTGGAATTTCGTGAGTTTCAAATCTTTCACTGTTAAGTAACAAAACTTACCTGCCAACCGTTCTGCCTCCTGCGCCTCCTCCTCTGCCTTCAAAAGCCGAACTTCCGCCGCGGTGAGTTTCAAGGTCTTCTTGCGGGCTCTGCCGCTGGGTGCGCGTTCTGTCCGGGTGACTATCAGGTGGCGAGATTGGGAGGTGGCGGTTTGAATATTCTTTGCCCGGCGCCTCAAACTGAAAGCTTCGCTGACCATGTTGAAGAAATTGACGCGTCTTGGTAAGTGAACTTCCAAGACGCGATGTCAAGACGCGTTGTAAGGCTGTTGCCAAACAAACGAACACAGCGCGTCTCTTCTTCTCTTCCACCTCGTCGTGTCGCGTTGTCTACTTGGTAAGTTCTCATTTTGCTGGAATGGCAAACTAACCAGCAATACTTAACAGTACTCCGAGTCCTGCCCACCAGACGCACGCGAATTGCGCACAAGACGCGTGCCACTCAAGACGCGTACTCAGTGGCGCACCCAAGGACTTTCGGTGAGTTTACTCTACCTTGTGCCAAGAAAACACGAAGCACGCATGGGTGCTGCGCTCGCTCGCTGGCGTCCCAAGAATCGACACCCGGGTCTGGGATTCGAAGCCAGCGAGCGACGCTAGCCTTGGTGGTGCTTTGTGTTCTTGCCACTTATCTATCTACCTTTTTACTTTTACTTAAATATTTCCCAGACACCGAATGCTGTGGCTCCCACTTGCACGCAGGGTAAGCATCCTCATCATAACCCGTTCCGAGCTGAAGATGTATCCAGACTCGCAGTGGCGCTGAATTTTCCGTCTTCAGCTTACCCAGGGATGCCGCTGTTATCCCTGCGGTGGTGGAAGCGCTTCAAGGCCGCGACTTTGACGTGGCGCCGCTGCTCGCCAATGCTGCGGCATGCGATACCGATGACCAGGACGACCGCGAAGAAGATGCTGACGACGTCGACGACTTCCCAGCACCGGATCCTTGGGACGACGTTGACGACGACCACCCAGTTCCCTCGCCAGCACCCTCTCCCAGTCAGAAACGAGCTCGCACGCCGCCCACATTCGACCAAGTCGTGGCCAGCATCGCCGCCGTGCCCCTGACCCCGCTGTCAAAGGGCAAGCCGCTCAGCGCGCCAAGTCCACCGACGCCGCTCACTCCCGGCGTGCCAATAAACACACCAAGAAGCGCCGCGACACCGGGCACGTCCCTACAGCTGCTACAGCCAGCGCGCACGTCAGGCCGACCGTGCCTCTTACCACCAACCTCGTCTCCTCCACTCTCCCCGCCAGCCTGGGCGCGTACGCTGCCAAAGTCGAAAACAACGATGAGAAGTGCGGCAGCAAAGTCCCCCGCTCCCTCACAAACCTCCTCGGTCTTGGATTTCAGCTGGTGCAGTGGGATGGGATGTGCGTCTTCCCTCCAACCATCATCTTCTTTTTCACTGACCGCCCGTTCCTCTCAGCACCTCCCGCCCGCTTCTCGACCGCCACGGCCGCATCATCGCGGTCCTCGCTGGCAGGCCTGCCGGTGAAGACTACCGTGCTACCGCTGCCGCCGCATTCTGCGCGATTCACGACGCAGGGAGTGAGGCTCGGTTCCCCGCCTCCATGCGAAAGCACCGTCGCGGCCTCTTTGCCGCCATCAACGTCGGGCTGTTGTATGGCAAGGGTCAAAAACTGCCCACCTGGCTTCACAACAAGGAATACGACTCGCTCGCTGACGGGCTCCTTGCCAACCCTTACATTAATCGGCTGGCGGGCTTTGCGGACTGTAAGTTCCTTTTACATGCCCTTCTTACTTTCTTTGCTCAAGCCCTTCGCTACAGCTGCCTTCGCCTTGTGGGCGCCCCGACTGTACGCCGACTACCGCGCACATGACGCAGCGCTGCGCCACCGCCACCCTGAGCTACGCCGCCCCTTTGAATCCTCCGTGTTCTTCTGCGCCGCCGTTAACTTTGGTCCCAACGTCTGGACCTTTCGCCATCGCGACGTACTCAACCTAGCCTTCGGGTGGTGTGCCGTGCAGGCCCTGGGGAATTTCGACGCCACGAAGGGCGGCCATCTCGTGCTGTGGGACCTGAAGTTGGTGGTAGAGTTCCCAGCCGGCGCACTGATTCTGCTACCATCCGCGACCATCGCGCACTCAAACGTCCCTGTGCAGCCGGGGGAGGAGCGGGCGTCTTTCACTCAATTCAGCGCGGGTGGGATTTTTCGCTACATTGACAATGGCTTTTGAACGATCGAGCAGCTGGAGTCAGAGGATCCAGTAGAATACAATCATCTCATGGCAAAGAGGGTGTCTCGTTGGGAACATGGACTTAGCCTGTTCAGTACATTAGATGAATTAATAGCATTGTATGTAGAATAATATATTCCTTCAATTTCTGCCGTTGTGAACCTTAGAAGAATTAAATGTGACTTGAAGTTGTGGCTGCATGCCTATTTCCGATCGAGAACTGATTCTGTCGGGAACTGATTCAAGTACTTCACTTGACCTACTTCCACAATACCGACCGGCCTCAAATTTTGGGAGGTGCGTATTCACCGCTTCCACCTCATCTTTCATTTTTTGACCTAGAAAACATTTTATTGAAAAATAGAGTCGCCGGCTAAGGCTCTGATTTTTTTATCACAGGTATATCAAGGTGGAATCTTACTACTGTGAATTTTTCAGGATGCTCGAGGAATCGAAGATAGAGGTAGGATTAAATTTCTATGGGTATCGGTCGTGAACTGATATTGCATCAGGGATTCATACAAAACTTTGTTATGTGATCGTACTCTCCTCTCTCCTTCAACCTCACTCTGCAACCTCTCGGCAAATGCCTCCCGGGCGCAAGCCACTAGATGCTGAAACCAAGCAGGTCCATCGAAAGATAAGCTCTGCAATATATGAAGCAAAGCAAGTAACTCTATTCTATTTTTCTTCGAGTCGCTAATTAGACTGCAGAAATGCGGAGACGCAGCGGGAGGCAGCAAAGCTGCGAATGCAGCGGCAAGTTTCCTCACGCTGAACACTCCATCTCCCCTGACCCTATTGGAATAGACTCCGCGCCGGCGTAGCAGAGTCAGACTATCGTACACGCAGGAAATACCGTACACGAGCGGCTTTGCATTCCGAGCAGTACTGCGACAGGTGAGTAACACGGTGTTTCGTGAATCTTCTACAAGACATGCCGTCGCTTCGCTCCGGCTGATGAGCATCTTATCGCTAGTTTCGTATGTACCAGAGTACCGCATATCATATCTTGAGAGGCCTCAACTTACTCGGTGGATTGGACCGATGTTCAGACCCACTCAGACCAACTTAACATTGTTCAGCGCACTTAGTAGGCCTAGTTAAATCTATTCCTAACACTTTGCACGTACAGCCACCACCCTGGAAACGAGCGGCGGTAGATGAGATATTAGAGCTAACTGCAGTGTGCAAGCCGCCTGGAAATAACTTCGTCCTGTGGGGCACGTAGTCAGTGGAGGGAGATTAGACAAAAAAAATATAGTTAGACTCACGGTAGATTATAAGACACCCACAAAGTCGCAGCAGCTATGGGATTAAACTCGAGACACAGGAATTATAGCAGTATAGAATGGGCCCCAGGAAGGGACTCGTTTCAACTCAGGACGCTGCGCCGTGCGATGGAGATAAGCTGGGAAGAAGCATCGTAGTGTGTTGCCCAGCGTACCTCGAGCCCCGGAGGAGCGGCGGGGCGTCGCTGGCGCGAAGCGGCCATCAATACTACCTCCATCTAATGTGTACAGCGAGCAATGCCCGCCGTGAGTGGCCATGCTGGAGCGGTGCTGAGTGTGTCGTGTGCACGGGGAGTCAAGACTCCTTCCGCGATGAGAGCCGGAGCCGTGCTACTGGTGCGGGATGATGGGAAGTACATGAGCGGCGGGGCGATGGAGCAGGGGAGCGGAAATGCACCTCAAATATCCGTGAAGATTCCATCAACCAGATGGAGTGCAGAAATGAGCGGGGCCAGTTCTGTGTCCGCATCAACCCGTCAGTGCTCGCCGAGCGGTCCCTGAAGACTTAAAATGAACGGAGAGTCTGCTCCATTGTCGAGGATCCTCACGAAATTCAATTCTCCGGGGGTGAATTTCGCCTGGAAGAGCGGGGTTGGAAGACGGAACGAAGCGAGAGGAGGGTCGACGCACCAGGCCGCAGAATGCCGCGGCGACGCAGACCTCGTCCATCTCCAGCGCTTTGGCATCTCGTCAAAGGTGAGGCCTTGGAACACGGTGTCAGTGGTCAATACAACATAGTCCTTCGGATAGCGCACTCTTCATTGCCTTGCCTCGAAGAACTTCGCGTTGATGGACTGGTGATCTACGTGCATCTGTCGCGATGAGCTGGGGGGCATCCAGCGCGAGCGGGCACTCACTGGGGCTATCCGCGATGTGTTTGTGTCTAATACACACCTCAGGGCGCCACCAATATCTGCGAGAAGCGTTAGCGTGGGTGCATCAAATATCAGATCTTGCCGTCGCATCGATGGGCTCCAAGGCCTCCGGTCGCCCACAGTCCGAAGTGAATGTAGGGCCGCACAGATAAAATAGCCAAAAGTACCCTGGAGTCAAGCGCGCAGAGCCCGAGGCAGCGGAGGCACCGAAGCATAATTTACAATGGCTTGATGTTGACGAAGCTGGCAAATCTTGCCCATTCGCGTAAGCTGACAGAGTGGAAAACAACAAAGGATTATATTTGAGCATTGAGCTGAGCTTGCGGGCAACTTGCGTAAACTTGCGATTCCACGATTCTTGATTCTTGATTAAAAGGGACTCGCAGGGTCTGGACGCTTGTGTGAGACTTGAGGGCGGAGATATAGATGGGGGGATTCAGCAGATCTGGGAGCCACATCAAAGCCTCCAGCTAGTACCGAGGAACATTTTGCAAGAGGGACGATGAATGAGGGGGTTGGGAAGAGAGGAACGTGCCGTTGACGTGGTGTTCTTCCTTTTGAGCGGGGCTGAAGCGGCGCGGGTGCGTCCGGGTGGGCTGTGCGCATGAAAGAGAGCAGATTTCTATCAGGCGGAAAGGGAGGTTGCATTTCCCAGTTCGTCGTACGTGAGAATGAGGAACAGAGATTGTGAGGCTTGAGCGCGCCGATGGAGCCGCAGAAAAGCACGAAAAAGGGAAGGTTGAAGTTAATTTGTGGTGTTCAAAATTAAACGTGAGAAGTAAAGCCTTGAGGCAACCGAGATAATGGTAAATCGGAAATAGAATGGACATACGGTAGCTGCCGGGCGGAGTGGGAGAAAAGGAAGAATATAAACATGTGCACATAAAATCAGGGCATCTGCTTAAGATATGAGTAATTCATTAATGCCTAATTCCTCTCTAAGACAAGTTCAGAAAGAGTGTGTGGAGAGGCGCGACGCCGGCGCGATAAAACGGCGTGCTAGGTGCGTTCCTTCTATCTTCAAATTTGTTTCCAATCTTTGTATCTATTCATCCAGAAAAGAGGAGGCAGATACGTTGCGGGCCTCCCACCGTGCGGCGCGGCAGACTGCCTCATTGACACAAAGACGTACAACGCCGCCCAAGGAGATGCTGGGCGTGCTCCCGGCGCATGCCTCTTCCTCGAAGAAGCCACCCCGCGGGACTTCGCCAGGCAGCAACGACTCGTCGGACAGCAACAACTCTCAAGGGTCTGATGCTCCGCGCCGCTGCCGCAACCTCGACGAACCCATCTTCCCGGGGCGCATTGCCGTACGCACTGCTGTCGGGAGGCCGTGCCCCGGCTGCGGGTTGTACGACTGCCCTGCGTGCGCGTGCATGTGCACGGAATCGACGGAGTGGGTTGATCATCCAGGGGGGCACTTCTTTCCGGACTGCAAAAAGTGCGGCGGGACTGAGTGCCCGGGTTGTGCGTGTGTCTGCAAGTATTCTGCAGACTGGGTCGAGCACGGCGGGCATGTAAGTAGAAAAAAGCTTCGCATTTTTTAGGTTTCGTGAATATATGGTAGATTCCGTCAAATCCTGAACCTTTAAACTTGGATTCTGAAGACACGAAGACTTCAGTTCTCGAGCAGCAGTTACCGGGCCCCTAAGCCACTAAGCCACTAAGCATCAATGATGCCTTGTGATATCCTCTTCCTATTCTTCCACCATGTCGTGCGTCCCCATCTACGCGCCTGACGCAGGCCACGAAGATCGCGACCAACACACCGGGGGATTTTTTGCCGTTGTGCACGGGCATTGGAAAGGCGTTGTACCATCCAAGTGAGTTTTTTTTGTACTTGAGTGTTTTGTTCTGAAGATTGCCGTAGAAAAACTCGCGACCGCATGCTTGACACATACACGGGCGCATCGACGTTCAGCGCGCCGACCTGGTCCAGCCTCGAAGACTTGTGGGCCCTGGACTGTGACACCCATGGCCACGCGGACGCCGACATGCCTCATCTGCCATCCCAACTCCCATCACCTGGACCCCCAGGCTCCCTGCCTACTGAAGACGCGCGCACGAGAGAGGCAGCTTTCAAGCAGCGCCTCCTTCGCAATTTCACACTCAACAGGGCGGCGCCGGTACCCACAACCCCGGAGGATCTCAACGAGCTGTTCACCACCTTCCTCGGGGTCTCCGATTCCGACATTGCGGAACGCATGGAGGAGTGGTCTCGTAGGGGGCCACCAGCGCCGCAGGAGGACCTCTCATCCCTCCGTAAGCGTGTTGCGGAGGAGACTGAGGAGGCTCTTGCGAGTGGCACCTTCAGCAGTGCCTACATGGCGACGCCTGCAATGGCGCAGCTTGCAGGGACCTTCAACGCTCACGCACATACGTCGGGCTGTTCTATTAAGTGGGCTGAGGCTTGGGCGCAATGCGAGACTATGGCGCGACACGACAACGAGGGTAGCGAGCGCTACTGGGTTGGAAACCAAGGGGGCGGGCACTAGTTATTACTAGCTTTGTTCTGCCTTTGAATAATTTTTTTGCGGGCTTTTCAGTAACGCTGTGAATTTTCGAAGCAAAACTCAAAATCTTCGTGTAGTATATGGATTCAGGAGGATGCTATAATACATGATTTCGTGATGCTGAACTTTTTAACACAGAGCGCGGCCCTGTCTAGTGCGGTGAAAGGGGACAGGGTGGCTAAGACATTGGCAAGCAGGTCTTGCTGCTTGATCCACGCATGTTCAGCTGAAAACCTGGGGGGTATGAGGGATTGTGAAATAGAAAAATGGGAATTCTCACCTGTTGCTGTAGATGACGCTGTCGCCGTCAATAGCGTAGTAGACTGGTGTATTTGGGTACAGGCAACCATTGTTGCGCGCAAAGGCTCCCTCGAATCCGCGGCAAAGTGGTAAGTAATCAATAGCTTCTTGAAAGCTGTGCGCATAGTAGACAGGGTCATCCGATGGATCGTGTGATGGTTCGCGCAGGTGAGACAAAAGTTTCCTGGCAAAAAAAAGGTGTGAGTTCAGTAATGAAATAAAACGGAACAAAAAGTGGCGTACCCATCGCGTGAAATAAGACCCCAGGAGGATATGTACCAGTGATACAGCTCACACTCCGTGTTTTCATGGTACGCGTTGGCCAAGTCACGACGTCCAAAGGGCAGGGTATAGTGCGGAAAGGCCAGGTCGCAAAGCTGGACAATTAAGGCGGCGAGAGATTCCAAGACGCGCAGCATTGCGGAGCTGACAAGAGGTTGATAAGTGATGACTGTTTGTGTATGACATGAACGAGGTGCTCCAAATTAGTGAACAGAGTGCGCATGAGGGTTTGGTTGAGAGCCAAAAAATATTGACAAGGAACCAAATGTCTGTTGTGAATTTGAACAGAGGATGAGCCGAGATTGAGAAAATACAGTGTTAAAAGTAAAGAAAAAACCTAGCTGGGGGGTCGAACAAAAGGACTCTATGGTCCAGCGGTCAAGATGGCAACATGTCTAGATACCAAGATATCTACACATTTCGCCGCCTTGACCGCTAGACCATAGGGTCTTGTGGTTCGGTGGGAAGAGATTTGGTAAGAGGTGAGGTAAGTTTCTGACAGAAGCTGTCGATCATGCTTCTTGGCTTCTTGTTTGTTACGTGGGATTGTTTGTTGACACAACAATTTCTTCTTCCTCTTGACCACCACCATGGGTCGAACCCGAACTGGCCCCACGGCCCTGGCTCCATACACACTCCGCCACCCGGACCGACGCGTTCAGCTCTCGCGCAAATGTCGCGTGGGAGTCTCCGACGGCGCACGGGTCGTTGACGCATTGAAAAAAGCGCAGGCTAAAGCACGCCGCATCGACTTCGAGGACGCCATCGACAACGCCTTCGCGCAGCGAAACCAGGCCATTGCCGACATTGCCAAGTTATATAACAGGAAGGAGAGCTATGTGCGCTCTGTCCTCTGCAACACCAGCCAGTACAAGAGGGTCCGCAAGCCCACCTTGCGCAACGCGGTCATCCATCAGCGCTGGCGCGACCTGCAGGGGGAAGGCACATTTTTTTTTCTGGCTGGTTGCGTGGAAGGTCGATCTAACATAAATTTCAGGGGAAATGAAAACTTTGAAAGAGCTCCGCGAGGAGCTGCAGGACGAGATCGACGACGGCACTTTCAGTTTTTCGAGCATAGAGACTGCGGAGCGCGACCGTCTCATCAACCAGCTTCTTGAGCACCGGAAGCTCAAGAGGGTTGGGTTGCGCGCAACCACCAGGGCTATACAACTGGACGGGAGGCGCACATCCAGTCGCATGGGCGATGCAGTAAGTCATGTCTCTTGTCTTTTTTCTTGCTGTAGTCTGCATACTAACAATCCGCAGCTCATGGACCTTTTCGAGCGCACGGAAATTCACAGCTTCGCGATGTTCACGCGCGGATGCGCTGACGACCCGAATGCGCCGCACGCCGTCTGCTCCGATGACGCGCTCGATTTTTTTCGAGAATCGCTGAAGATCTCCTATGAGGACATCCTACGGAAGTTCGAGCAGTGGTCCTGTAACCGGGATGCAGGTACGTGGCTTATGAGGCCCCGGGAGTATATTTTCTCTACTAACGGATTTCAAAATTAATTTTTAGGTGAGCGCGAAAAGAACGGGATCAACGATGTGCGCAAGGAGGTTAGCCAGTTGGTAGGGGACGGCCTGCGTGAGTTTTCGTATCACCTGCGTTGGTATTTACGCTAATAATTGGGTTGTGTAGGTAAGGTCACCAACAACTCCTCCATTACTATGGAATGGGCCAACTACGACGTTGCGATCCGCGAAGGCAAGGGTGTGGAGATCGCCGGCTTCCCCGCTGACATCGTCATGTGTCGCCCTGCCCTTTGGAACGTGGAGACCGCACAACGAGTCCGCGATGGGTTCCGCAGCGGCGCGATGCACTGGGTCATGATGACCCAGGAGCAGCGGGCGGAGCTTGTTGCGTCACACAACGCCCAACGCGAGGCGCTGGGGGCGGGTTCCCTCAAGAAGCGTGCGACGCGCAAGGACAAGGGGCTATCACATAAGAAGACCGGTCCCACGGATGAGGCGGAGCCTAGCGAGGACGTCACCCCCAGCCCTGCCACCCTCGTTCCTGGAGTGGGTACGACCACCGTGCAGCCTCCCCCCTCCGAGAACCCCTTCCCCAATGTCGTGTACCCCCAGCTCATCGTCTTACCGCAGAACGAGGTGTCGTTCATGGACATGGATCCATACGCGCCGCCGCTGGACCCCACAAACCCTGCGCACGGCCTCCTCACGATGGACGAGATCACCAACATGCAGCTCGGGATGGACGACCTTTTGTGGCTTGCAAACAACGCCGCCAGCTCGGACACACCCCTCGCCGCTGCCGTCTCAGATGCCCTCATCGCGCCAATCGCCACGGGCTTCATGGCGCCTCTCCCTGGTGCCTCGGCCTTCTCTGACGCCAACGACACCACTGCAGCGATGTCCATCGCATCGCCTGCGTTCACAGCGTCCCCCGACACCATCTCCAACCCCCACGGCCCCACAGCGGCCCCTGCACTCACAGCATCCCAAGACACCATCTCCAACGCCCAAATGTCCATTGTATCACCGGCGCTCACGGCGTCCCCACCCCCCCATTCGAATGTTACGGCGATACTGTCCAGCACAGTGTCCGCCCCACCAAACACCTCCACCCACCCAGTGGCATCCTCCAGTGCCGCGGCACCCACGCCTCCGGTGCCTGCGCCTCGCTGGAGGAAACACAAGATGCCCGCTGCTGCCGCAGACGAGAATACACGCCTCAAGAAGCCGCGCAAGGAGCGCTCCGACAAAGGGCAGCCGAAGATGAACCCCGATGGCACCTTCAAGTCGCAGAAGAGAAGGGAGGCTGCAGCGGCCGCGGCCTAAAATTTTAAATGCTCTGTCCCCTCCCTTTATATATGTTTTCCTCCGCTTGCGAATGACTTAATTAAATACCTTTGTCCCTACGTACTTTAAATTATGATTTTATGTGTTTCCTGCCTTCCCGATGATAAACTCAAGGATCAATTGAAGTCTATGGGGCATAGCCCATGTGCACCAATTTTTTGGTGAATTTATGGGACCTTTTGAAGCCAGGGCACGCAAAGGCGGCCGAGCTGAGCAAGTCCTCTGATGGCGGGGAGCGCGCCATCACGATTTGATGGCGCAGATGGATGCGTGATGGTAACACGGCGGTATATTAATAGTACGCGCTTGTGTTTAAGAGATCTCGGAAATAGCTATAAAATAGCTCTTCAAATAGTGCTGTTAGCGCTATTATTTGAGCATGATTAGCCCGTGCTCGCGATTCTACGGGAACGACCACCTCTTAGAGGTGGATATCACGTACATATCCACCTGTTATTACAGGGGATACCAGGGTAGTATAGGTGTTGTTGATGGGTCACGTTGTTGTTCCACATGCGGAATCGGCAATTCAACTCTATCTGCGGAATCAAAACGTGGAAGTGTGCCGAGGGTCAACCTGAACTTGCACTTCATCAACTCGTCTATAATCACCCTCGGGCCTCAGGTCAAAGCCACCTGATTTTCCCTGTCATTAAACTCAATTTGGACTAGTCACTCTACGTAGCGCCACCGTAGCGCTGTAATTTTTGCTGTTCTGCGTAGCGCCTACTCTCCCTATACTAATAAACACGTGTTTTCTCTTTCACAGGCGGAATGGGAGAAAACTGGTTTACTTATGCGTAGCGCCGCGTGTAGCGCTACGTAAATGGGGACCTTCACTACATTAACCCAGGATTTGCTGATGAACCTGTTTTCACTTGTGATTGAACTAAATGTGTAGCATTCAGTCGTGATGCAGTCGTGATGCTTGACGGTGTGCCAAATCATTGATTGCATGGTGCATCCGCCGCAATTGGATTGCGTGCAAAGGTGAATTGTGTGATAAGACGATCCGAGTGACTTGTAGTTGAGCTCCTGACCGATTTACATAATCTCAGAGTTTACATCGTTCAGTGCCTGGATTGCACCATTGAGCGAAATCCGAGGAATTTCCCACGGCTTTTCGGGGATGTTCGGGCACGTTGAGTTCAATGGATATTAGATTAGGGTCATATTTCCTATCCTTGAGAAAATATGAACACAGCCCAAAGCGGCCACATATGAGGAGCAGAGCTCAAGTTTGATCCCCACCTACAAGGCTACAATGCCCCGCCAGCACACTGATCCCAAAGCTCACCTCGACCATATTACTACTTGTTTGACACTTGCACTGCCACTTCTCACTGAGCTCAATGATGCATTTGGGCCTCCATTTGTTCAGCCCATTGTAAACACTATTCAGAGCTTGATCAATTTAGTTCAGGTATATTTTATCAAGTTCTGCATTGTCACTGCTCAACTGTCATAGAATGTGAAGCAAAATAAAAATGAATGCACTCAGCTCATGTGCAACATCCACCACATCCTGTATGGAGTTGTCAAACTTCATATAAAATCAGAGACTGTTGGATCCCTCCCTCCATTGCTGCTCGATAACATTGGGAAATTTGTTGAGTAAGCTTTGTTTGATTTTCTTCGAATGAACTTGTTGACAAAGTTCATAAACAGAACACTTCACAAGATTTACACATTTGTTGAAGCACAACAGCAGGGGAACAAACTCATGCACCTCTTCCACAAGAATGAGATGAACAAATTACTTCAAGACTGTCATGCTGGATTGAAGCAGGCACAAGAGATGTTTGGTGTATGCCCCATTTGTGTTTCTGTGCTGTGGATTGACATTATCTATATAGATTCAAACACAGACTCAAACATTGGATGAGATCAGGGAATTCAGAAAGACAGCCAACCTCATGCACAAAGAAATGATGGAGCTGATTGAAAATCTTTCTGAAACTACAGTGTCGGAAAGGTCATCGGTATGTAAATTGTTAGCATTCTATGCACCTTCCCTTAGCTTGAGCAGGTTTATCTGGGTATCAATGAATCGAAAAATAGGGAAATAATCAGTTTGATGATTCAATTATTCCGTACATCTTGTTTCAAGCTCAAATTCATTTTCAATGCTCCCCTCAAAGCCCAAGATTTTCCATGGTCGCGAACAAGAGCTGAATGACATTCTTAAATTGATCAGTCAACAGCCACCTAGGATTCCTATTCTGGGAGGTGGTGGCATGGGCAAAACAAGCCTTGCCAGAGCAGTGCTTCACCATCCAGATACCTCTTCCAAATTTGAACACCGATTCTTTGTCAGTGCTGAAGCTGCAACCACCAGTGTTGAACTTGCTGCATTGATTGGATTGCATGTTGGATTAAAACCTGGCCAAGATCTCACAAAGCCTGTTGTCCAGTATTTCTCGAGAAAAATGTCCTGTCTTCTGATCTTGGACAATCTGGAGACAGTTTGGGAACCAATTCATTCTCGAGCTGGAGTTGAAGAATTCTTGTCCCTCCTTACCAGTCTTGAACACCTTGCATTGATAGTATGTTCACAGTTCTTTGGTTAAGCCTCATTTATAACACCCTCTAGATCACAATGCGGGGGGCTGAGAGGCCTGCCAAAGTTGCATGGACCCATCCATTTTTATTGCCATTGCAACCTCTCTCAAATGATGCAGCAAGACAAACTTTTATTGAGATCACAGACAATTCCACCACATTTGAGGAAATGGAGCAACTTCTAGGATTCACAGATAACATGCCACTGGCAGTTGACCTCATTTCCCATCTGGTTGACTATGAAGGCTTCTCCAGTGTTCTTTCACGTTGGAAAACAGAAAAAACATCTCTGCTTTCTGTTGGTTTTGACCGGCAATCCAGTGTAGATACATCCCTCAGGCTTTCTCCGTCAAGTCCTCGAATCACATCTGACAGCAAGGAACTCTTGAGTCTCCTCTCAATCCTCCCAAATGGACTTTCTGAAGCAGAACTTGTGCAGGGCAAGCTTGGCATTCCAGATATTCTCACTTGCAAGGCTGCATTGCTGGCCACTTCATTGGCATATAGGGACATCAATCAGCGACTTATGCTACTGGTGCCCATCAGAGAATATATCCAGCAGGTCTTGCCTCCTTCCCAGTCCCATATACAACCCATTCACAAGTATTTTCATGCACTGTTGCTGCTATTCCCCAAATATCAGGGGGAGCAGCGGCAACCTGTGGTCCATCAAATAACCTTAAACCTGGCAAATTTGCAGAACATTTTGCAGTGGGGATTGCATGCCAATGCCTCAATCATTGCAGATACAATTCGATGTGCATTGATCCTGAACAGCTTTTATCGTCTGACTAGAAGCAGCTATTTCCCACTGATGAATGATATTGAGTCTCCCTTGTCTCAACTCTGTGATCACCGACTTAAAATCACATTTCTCGTTCAACTCCTCAGCACCCAACATTACTGGCCAGTTGTATCAGGGGAAATGATAACACAAGTCATAAGTTATGTTGAGCATACAAAGGATCCTGTTCTTGATGGTGAGTACCACTCCTTCCTGCAGGCACTTCACATCTAATAGCCATTATGATAGCCAGAGTCTATGAAGCTGCAGGGCATTATTTCTTTTACCATAAAGGGGATGCACAACAAGCAAGTCAATTTCCTCAAAAGGCACTAGAAAAATCAGAGCTTTGTGAGAGCAGCATACATCAGTGCAGTGCCATGCTTCAACTTGGTCGTTTCAAATTGATGACTGGCAATTACAGTGCTGCTATGGTATATGCAACTGCAGCACAAAAGCTATCTAAAGTAGCAGGAAATTTGTATCAGGAGGGTGAGGCAAATCATTTAGGAGCCAGGTTGCATTACCTCCTTGGGGACTACCAAAAGAGTATGGCACAACTCCACAGGGCTGCAGAGCTTTTGCATATCTGTGGCCTGTCAGGAGGTGCTCTTGCTGATCAAATAATATTGGCCCAGGCAGAAATCCATCTCTTGAAATCAGAATATACAGAGGCGAGGCACCTCTTCTGTCAACTCACTGAAACTACTTCTGCTGGAGAGAATTCTTTTTCCTACGCAAGTTCACTCCTCAATGTTGGATTAATTGACATAATGATTGGTCAGGCTAAAGAAGATATTTACCACAAGCTGCAAGTAGCACAGGAGCTCATGAGGAGGGAGAGTCCTCTAGACATCACTGCCTGTGGGACAGTGCAAGGTATGGTTGAGCTTAGAGATGAGAAATTTGACTCAGCAAAGGCCAAATTCCAAGAGTGTCTTTGCTTGTCCTGGGGAAGCCATACTGAAGTTAGAAATTTGTGCCTGGAACAATTAGCCAATATCAAAGCCTGGCCCGCTAACATGTGGGGATACAAATGGCCCATGATCTATTTGGCATCTGCCACCAAATCAAAAGCTAAATTGGACCTTCACAAAGCACTTCTCCTTCTTGGAGACACATTTATTGCCAACAATGATGAAAATCCAGCTGCCAATCTCTATCAAGTGGCCCTGGCAGGATTTACCCAAATGGATGTGCATCGCAGCCGAGCACAATGCATGCTACGTCTTGGAGATCTGGCAAGCAAAGATGGATGTACCTCAGAGGCAATTACCTACTGAGAGGCTGCTCGGCCACTGTTTGAGCGAACATTGCAGACCCAAGATGTAGCCCAAATTGACTCCAGGCTTGCAACCTGGGAGAAAGATCATCACCAAGCTCTTGTAAAACTAGAAACTTTACATGCACCTATTCAGTTGGGCAAAGAAGAAACCTTGGAGATTAAAGGCAAAGATTCTGTTAATGACGATGCTGAAGAACATACAGTCCCTATCACAGTGTGATAGGTGACTAACTCGGCCTCTTTTTGGCCTTGTATCAATTTCTTGCTCTTGATGTTTGATCTCATTTATTTATCAATGACTGCCGATTTTGTTTTTCCGAAGCCTTGTCCTGTATCTGTTTATTCTCTAGTTTAGTAGTGTATTTATTTATTGTTTGTATGTTTAGAGTTGGTTGTTTATTTATTTATTTATCAACACACTGGTTGCATTTTTCAGAATGAAATGCCTGGATCAGCTGGTATAACGATACGGTTTTGGAAAGGACACCATAAAGACAGATAATGAAATATATACATGAGCACAAGTAATGGCGTGAATTCCCCTTCCTGATTTTACTCCCTGGCCCTTTTATAATATATCCATGAACTGCTTTATCCATCTCAATCCCTCTCCCCTGTTTCGCCAAGTTTTGTTGATGGGGAACAAAGCCAAAACCAAAACCAGAACATGAAAATTACCCCTTTTTTTTTTTTCTCCACATAAAATGAGACCTGTCTGTCCATCTGTCCAAGCCCTGACAGCTCCGCGATCAGATTGACTTGCTAAATTATATTGATATCCAGGATGCTCAAATTCATGTATCCATTTGGTCTGGATATGGGAGTGCCAGCCATACCATAGCTAAGTTCAACTGGTGTATCTATCAAATTTCCATGCACATCTCTCCAGTGCAAAATTCAACAAAAGGAAGACCCCTCGGATGAGTCTTGAGTCAGCTTTGAAGTCGGCACTCAAACGGCTGCCCTGCAGAAACTCCTTCAGAACAAGTTCTCAATCGAAATCGAATGGATGTACTTTAGCCATGCATCATACATAATATTTGTATTGAACCAAAGTGGTGGGCTCGAAATGCTCTTGTGGATGATCAATCCAGGCAGAGACTGAGTTGAAAAAAGCTTTCAAGTAAAGTTATCTGAGAACAGAATGTGAAATACGGAATAAGAGAGGGGAACAGAAACAGTGTTAGATGCCATATACATGGATGTAGAAGTGGGATTGGGATGGATGATGTCCGAACTTCAGGTTAGATAGAACATGGCGGGCACAAAACAAAACAGAACAGAACAGAAATGAAGCAACACACACAGTAAACTGCAGATGTATGTAGAGTATTGTATATTCCTGCTACCATAAGGTACAGGTCTAAGAGAGTCCATTCAAAATTTTTAGCAGTAAATCACAGTGGACAAGGGAGAAAAAGATTGGGGAGCGGGTAGATGCCCAACTCCAAAACCAAGAAAACTTGGAATAAAGATACCCAACCGCGAAATAAATGAAAAAGCCAACTGGAACTAAAAAGAGGGGCCTCACCGGGAATCGGACCCAGATCACTTGCAATTGCTCACATCACCACAGCCCAAAGCAAGTATTGTACCTCTGGACCATGAGGCCATGATGAAGTTCACGTAGTTTTGGCCCATACTCAATCTCTCCTGCTCTCCGGTTCTCATCCTTGACTTGACTTTTTTGCGAGCGTCAGCAAGGGTGACTGAATCCAGCGAGGTGCGTAAACTCTAAATGTAAGCGAGAATCGTATGTAAGCGAAAGCCCTGTCGGGCGAACAGTACTTATCAGTACCACATCGACGTCGACATCTGTCGCGTTCAACAGATAGCGCCACCTTTCGCGCGCGCTCTCCCCCGGCGCCGTCCGTATTGGCTACCACTTACAAATCACGGCGCCGTCTTATTTCCCACCGCATCCAACCTGATTGGATTTTCCACTCTCGGCAGCATGTGGTCAGTTGAGAGGGAAGGAGGTATAGGGATCAATATGATGGGAGAGTCCCCCATCAATGATGCGGGAGTCCCCCATCAATTCCCAATTCCCACGGGCATATGTCCGTGGATGCCTTGCTGAAGAGCTTTGAGCCCCTACATCCAAATGTAAGCATGTTACTACAGGTGTCTAGGTGGAGCTGGGTGACCACAGCGGCCTCAATGCAGACAGATAACCGTGGGCAGACACCCACGAGCAGATATCAAGACTCACATGTCTGCGGACCTATGACCCCGCGCAAACCTGCTCAGTGTATGTATCTAGACAGGCACCTATAGTGATCATGTTAGGCACATGTATACTTGGTGGTGTCGTTCTCTTGAGGACGTTCTGCGATCACCTGATAATCATATGATGAATAAACACGACGGGTGACTTTGTCTATCAGCACCTTGATCCATTGCCTTGTACCGCCGTCTTCCTCCCCTTGCTCAGCAGTCGCCTCCATTTTTGTGGCCACCTGTATGCAGATGCCTGACTTCCGAGTCAGGGTGATGCGAGCCTGAGGATAAAAGGGTTGATGGTATGCCTGTACACAGCACACGGACCTGTAAATCCTATTATTTCATCCCCTTTTCTTTCTTCAACATCTCCCAAGCCTCGACTTGTCTGCCCTCCCCCCGACGCGTCTTGGTGAGCGCGTTGGTTTTGTGTGTCTATGTTGTCTCTTGACCCCGTCACAGTGTTACGCACTCTTCTTTTACCCTTGTCACGACGTCCTTGCACATCTACCTCAGCCCCGCCAACTCACATGGTAGCGACTTCACATCACACACTGGCCAAATCGCTCACTGGCGGACCGGGAGAGAGAAAGAGACATGGCCAAAGAAAAAGGGTAGCGTAATGTAAGTACACTTCCTTTCCTCAATTTTTCTTCGTTTTTTCCTGGTCTTGCTCCCGTTTGGTGGATGTACAAATGTGCCTGGGTTCGTCTTGTGTATCTACCCAAGAACCACAGCTTGAATGTGCGCAGGCGTGCTGTTGACAGCGCGCCTATGTTTTTTTTCCTTTTCATCGCCCAGATCCTCCTCGCATTCCCCACATCGACACGCTCAATGCTGTTGAGCAACTGTGGTGCGTCACTGCTGCGGTTCATCCAGATCTGGGCCGTGCGCGCCCTCGTCCACCTGGGTTTCTGTCGACGACTTGCCATCTGCATCCTGCATCCCTGCCTTTGGCGTCGTCAGCCGTCAGCAAAACGCGCCACGCCCAAACCGAGCAGAGCAGACATCCCAGCTCCAGATGCACCAAGCACGGACACCACACGTTGGGCGTCAGTCAGTCTTTAGCGCTCTGCCATGTTTGGGGGTGCTTCAATCTCTTTTTCTCACTCTTTGTTCCGCTACATCTGCCTTCCCTAACCTCTTCCTTCTGTATTTTCTAGTTGCAGGCACAGCTGAAGAGCAGAATGGAGCGGAGGAGACAGTGAGTTTTTTTGTTGTAACCTAACCTGACTCGCAGCTTCTGCGACTCACCGCCCGCAACAGATATTGTGGTGAGATATCGTGTCGTGGGTGTCCGGCCGCAGACATCGTGTCGCGGGCACCCCGCTGCAGCCGTCATGTCGCGGGCACCCCGCTGCAGGCATCATGTTGCGGGCGCCCCGCTGCAGGCATCGTGTCGCGGGTGTCCTGCCGCAGGCGTTGTGTCGTGGGCGTGCTGCCGCTGGCATCATGTCGCGGACGTCCTGGTGCAGCTGTCCTGCTGCGAGGGTCAAGTTGCGGACATTCTGCCGCAGCTGTCCGGCCGCAGGCGTCAAGTCGCAGATGTCCTGCCGCAGCTGTCCTGCCGCGGGGACCGTGTTGCAGGCATCCTGCAGTAGTTCATATTTTTTTGCAAGAGAATATAGCAGGATAAATTCAACAGAAGGTCTGAAATATGCAGATCACAGTGTGGATGTTAAAAGTATGGACAGGGAGGCACCAGAGAGGCCTGAATGGAAACACGTTAAGTGTGCACAGACAGACAGCTGGGATGGGAGACCTGTAGCAATGTTGCTACATAGAAGCACACTCAGACATCCACCCATAGGTGAATGTCTGGACACTTTGTCCCGTGGGAATTGATGGGGACTCCCTCATCATTGACGGGGGAGTCCGCCATCATATTTGATCCCTATAACTCCGGCCTTTTGGGTCAGTTGATGGTGCCGCTTAATTGATTGGCTCGGTTAATTTTGGCTTTGCTTCCCCGTCGCTGCCGAGGCGGACATCATCTTTCTGCCAAAGTCCTTCTTCTTCTTGTTTGCTGCGTCTTTTTCTTTGCTTGTCCTTGTCCTTGTACACTCCAGTCGTTGGCTAGGGATTCGGAGGACTCGGAGGATTGTTGTCATTTAGCTCGAAAACGACCACGACCACGACAGGCTATCGAGCTCAAGCCCTAGCAAAACACATAGACCATGTGGAAGCTATGAGGGTACGAGTAAATAAGGAAAAGCGCGCCTCCGTCCAGAAATACTTGCGGTATAATGCAGCGACAATCAAGGCTTATGACTTCGAACCAGGAAGGCTAGTTCTTGTGCGTCACACAAAACCAGAGAATACAGTGAGCGGAAAAATGGAAAAGAGATATTCGGGCCCCCTAGTTGTAATCAGACGCAGCATGGGAGGATCCTATGTCGTAGCAGAAATGAACGGAGCTGTGTTCCAAGAGAAGATTGCGGCGTTCAGAGTAATACCGTATGAGGCTCGCCACAGTATCCAACTTCCTGCCAAACTCCAAAAATTCGTAGACGTCTCAAAGGAAGCTTTGAAAGCTCTAGTTGATGGTCCTGAACCGCCTCCGTTTCTTCTTAAAAAGACTAGGAAGTACAAGGGTAAAGATCTGCTGGGGTGCGTCTTTTTTGCTTTCAGTTGTACAACGGGCTTCTTTTGGTGTGCGAGACGAGATACGGGCATAGTGTTTTTCAGCATACCGTACGCCCGAATGCTTATCGTTCTTCGCGTCTTCGACCTTCTTTCGTTTCGCGTGATTAAGTGGCGCATAATTGGGCGCGCATACAGCCCCCTTGGGAGTGTCTGCGCTGTGGGGGCCGTGTACCGACTGCTAAAACTAAAGCGAAAACGGGATACTGATGTTTCGGGTTCTGATTGCTAGTTTTCAGATGCGCCGCCGGCGTCGTCAACACTGCCAGGATCAAGGGCATGGACAATGCCATGCGGGTGCGTACTGCCTCTCACGTCGCAATCTCTCCTGCCTAATTCCTTCTATCTACTTCCACTCCACCTCACTTCTTCCCTCCACTCCTCTGATTCTATCCCTACCACAAAGACGGGAAGTAGGTATCGGATGAAAAAAGAAATAAGATCGCAAAGATGTATATATCTTGCAAAGAAGGAGGGAGTATGGAAGTTACAGTATATTGAACCAAAAAATCATAAAGACGAGGAAGAACGACTGAGAGGAAATAGAAAATGAAGACGAGGAAGAGGGAGCAAGTGGAGATGGAGAAACAAAAGAAAAACGAGGAAATGATACATGGTAAAATAATATTATAGAAACAGTGGATAGAAAGACGGGAGGATGAAAGGGAGGAATGTAGATAGAAAGGAGGAAGAGAACGGGGAGAATCGCACACGCACCTGCATGACATTGCGCGTGCCCTTGATCTTGGCGGTTTTGACGGTGGCTGCACCTCTGTGTGTGAGGGTCAAAAATGAGAAGAGGGAGGATTTTAAGGAACCTCAGGGCGGGCAAAACTACCAAAAGTGTTTGCAAATTTTCCTGTCCAACATTCTAATCAAGCCGACAGGCCACGTCGTCTCCCCGCAAGATAAAAAGACTCCGAATTTACCACTCCTCAGACTCACCTTTTGACCACTTCTCTTGCACCCGCCCGCAGCACTCAATCTATCACTGTGCGTTCTCGAATCACCGGAATTAAATCCATTCTTTTTGGGATTCCTGCCATCATAGTGATCTCACTTCCTTTGTGTCATTTCTCACTGCTCCGGATCGTTCTTCATTGAATGGTTCGCTTTTCTTTGAATATGCTTGGCCCTCTCTCGTGTTGCTCAAAACCGTTGGTCTCCAAGATTTTGGTTCTGCTTCTATGTTCTTCGCTCACACAGTCTGTTTAGTTTCTTTCTTACCTGACCTATGCACAACGTACAGACTGGGAGCATTTTTGGACCGAGAAGACCCACGAACATGTCCGAAATTTTGTCCTCTTTTATCCGACCCGTTTTCTTCCTTCCCTCCTCATTTTCTTCTTTGACGTGGGTTGGGTCTTTTAAACCCCATTAACCTTTGTCACTGTTTCGCTTCTTGATCAACTTTTGCAGTGTGTCGAATGGCCCGACCCCACGTACGCACGTACGTGGTTATTCGCAAAGCCATTGATGTTAAACGCTTCGTACTCACACTTGCCGATCCAGAATACAGGTCGTCTTCCGGATGCGCAGTTATTCGTCTTCTCCCTCGTCTCACCACCTTCCGCCCCGCAAGAATGAGAAATTTCAATTATCCTTCCGCGAGGTCAAATTCGAGACAACGTTCGGAAATGGTTTCCCGTCTGGAGCATCGTACAAGGTTCCACAAATCAATTACCTCAAATCAAGCACTGAGCCTCTGCTGAATCCACCTTACGACACCCCTCTTCGCTCATGCCAGTCGGAACTAGACTGTATGAAGAGTGCCGCGGGACCCGAGAGGATGTGCCTGACAATTCCCGAGCAATCATTGGTTAATGTACATTCTCCTGTTGTTACTCGTTCTACATTTGAAGCTCGCAATGGGCAGAGATTGGTCACGGGCAGTCCAAGCTAGCGCAATATTGCCTGCCATCTCGTTGATATGTTCGAATTTTACTCTCGCCGTGTGTACTGCATCCCCCCTCGCCTGCAACAACTATATTTATCTTGGTCCCTTCGCAATTGAACGGTTTAACCCAAGCCTCCGCAAGCCCCGCATAAGATTTTATCTACTGCCCCCTGATATGTATTCGCTCATAAAATATTCCTATTTTGTTTTCTGGGCCACCTGAAGAAGATGAGTTGCGTCGAGAACTTGCACACGAATGACGATACATATTTTTGGAGAACGTGTTTTTCTGTGCGTGTCCCTCAGATCTATATAGTTCACCTTTTGTGGTTAGCCGACATGAAGTCCAACCAGTTGATTTTTTCTGCCTTGGAAATTCCAGTTGTGCCGGAGTGAAGCGGCGGCATGTCTTGTGTCGAATAAGTAAATCAGGTCACGCGTCACACCCTCTGTCGATTTGATCGTAACTGTACGGTATTAAGTGTCACGTGGCGGTTGCGGAGGCATTTAGGGAGCGAGCGGGACGTCTCGGAAGGCCCCCGGAATCGCGCCAGCATTGCTGTGACTGCGTGGAGCGCCGGATGCCGGGCCGGCGTTGCCGTTCCGCCAATCACGGGCTGCGAATTTGAACCATGTTGAGGATTCTTTGCCGTAAAGCTCAGAGAAACAAACGAGGATCTTGAGATTCATACTAAAATTCCACTGGGACTTTTAGGAAAGAGTCTCCACCCCTTGAGAACCGACGCTGACTCCTTCGTGCCGGCTCATCATACCGTTGGGGTCCCGGACATAGGTACATCGCGTTGTTCATGGCGGCCCGCAAGTCCACCATTGGTTGTTCGAGTCCGTATTTGGCCCCTGTGGCTTTCGGGTAAGGGTGTCCCTTAAATCAGCCGTAAGATGGACTCAGGACTGAATCCGAATGCTTCATCTTTGATCAGTCATGTGATCGCGGGTCTTCAATTCCCATTTTGAGATTTGGGGTTCATATAATTCGCAGCGCAGGGACATTATCCCACCTGAAGCTTGGGAGTTTCAATGAGAATTGGAGATTTACGCAGCTGGTTCATCTCATGTCACTGTGCGTTGAGGTTTAATCTTTCTGTTATTCATGTTCCAAGGATGTGCCGCTGAGTTCAAAAGTCCTATGAGGAGCCAAAATTCGAGCTGACCAGGAGCTGGCTGATAACGAGCCAACTCGGATTTTAAGCATAGATCTTGTCGGGTCTATGTATTCTCGTATTTCTTTGACATGTCGGAAACTAGACTTTGATTGAAGTGGGAAATTTGGGAGATTTCGCATCAACCCTCCGGGGAATTTTATATGACAGAAATGTGCCTTTGTATATCGAACCAACATGGAGAACACTACGGTTTTCTCATCATTGGATCTGGTGGATCACACCAGGGGCAAAACCCGAGGCATATGGAATCTATATGCCTTAGAGGCATGTCCTTCGCATGTGGGTGATCCATGGAACAAAGGGGTCAATCACCTTTGTCCCATCTTTGTTTTTGGCCTTGAGTCACCCCCAAAAACAAAGTTGGGACAAAGGTAATTGACCCCTTTGTCTTATGGATCAACCACATGTGAAGGACATGCCTGTAAGGCATATGGATTCAATATGCCTCAGGTTTTGCCCCCGGTGTCATCAAAAGACCGTGCCGATATGCTGAATGATGGTTGCTATAGAGATTCCCGTGACCGACCAAACCGACTGCAGAAGCGCGCCGATTATTAACCGTTCTTTAAAGATTACCTCGGCATGTCATTGTACATGTTTGCACACATCTCCATTTGACATATCCCCTTCCTTCCGTCTCACTGCAACTGCTCATTTTTGAGGGTCAAAGTTCCTGAACAGAGTTTTTAAACCGTCATGTGGCTCAACAGCTGACCGATGTGCAGCCTTGCTTGACAGAATGCTGTTTATCGCCGTAGCTGTGTGGTCTACGGCACAGCCCAAGATTTTAATCAAGCCGGCCGGCCACGTGGTCTGCTCGCAAGATATAAGAGCGTTCATAATTTACCGCCCTTCGGAACTCACTTCTCTCGCACTCGCAGTGATTAATCATGTACGTATTCTCAAATCGAAACCATTTTTACTGGGATTCCTGCGGTTGACCTCTCAAGCCCTCTGCTCCCGTTCTCCCTAATATCAAGGCTGCTCATCGGCATTATTTAAGGGTCCGCTCTCCTTTGAATCCGTTGGGCTCTTTCTCCTGCTCAAACTCATGAGTCTCCAAGTTTTTGGCCCTGCTTTGAACTTTCTCCGAATACAACTACGGAGCAGACACACAACATGTCCGAAATCCACCCTCTAGGCTCTTTGATCCAGCTTGTTTCATCTTCATTCCGTCATTGTCTGCCGCTTTGACCTGTGGGTTGTTGAATCCTTTAGACCCGAGTGCCCTTCATACGGTTTTACTTCTCTATCACTCTTTGCAGCGTGTCGAATCTCCCGAAGCCATGCACGTACATTTTTGTTCACATTGAAAGCAATTGATTTCATACTCACATTTGCTGACCCGGATATCTAGGGTGCATTTCTGGGGCTCGATTATCTTTCGTCTCGCCAGTCCGATCACTTGCTCCCCTGTCGCAAGAATGCGCAATTTTCCTTCATTCACCCCTCATCATTAAGTCAAGCACTGACCCTCTGTAAGACTGTGTTCTTCTATGCTTCAACGCTTCCGTTTTTATCATTGGCGCCGCCCGAGATGAGACAGGGTGTGCCCGACAATCCCAGGTTGGTCACTGCTTAATGTTGTCCTCATATTTCTCATTCTATATTTGAAGCTCACCATGGACACAAGCAAACCCCACCATAATTATTGCTGTCTCGTCGATATGCACAAAATCTATTCCTGCCGTGCGTCCTAGCTCTTCGCCTGCCTTCATATCGAGGATAATCTATCTCGGGTCCTTGGCACTTGAACGGCTCAACCCAACGTAAACTCATATGATAATTATACTTTGTATTCCTCATATATACTCACTCACTATTTGTTTTTCTCACCGCGTCAACAAGATAAAGAACCTGGACTGAGAACTAATTTTGGGATAAAAATCTGCTCGAATTCTTCTCTGCTATCTGTATGTAGGTCGACCTATTGAGTCTTCCGCCCCGGAGTCCAAATTTCCGGAGCGAAGCGGTGGTATATCTTCTCTCTTTTGCCTCCCAAAGGTTGTGGGCTCAATGCACAGCCCTGATGTCGCTGCGTGCTGCCAAGACTCAGTGGCAACTGATTTCTACGGAACGACACTGCGAGCAGTACATTTAATATCTGGCACCCAATATTTTTTTCTTCTCTGGAGAGGCTGCTGTAATGCTCGGTTCTATGGCTGCGCATCCATATGTCTGTCCCAATGTGGCTTCGTCTGATCTCAAGCCCACAACCGCACCAATATTATTGACCGCTTTATGACAAAGTACTTCGCGATTCAACTCTGTATCTCTTTGGGTTCATCTCCATCAGGCATGTCCCTCTCCTCCTGCCCTCCCCTGGACCTCCGTTCCGGAATTCAACTCATCGCGCCCGTGTCTAAACCTAGAATCAACAGCTGACTCATGCACAGTGGCGTTCTGACACTCTTTTGACAGACCACAGTTCGCCGCAGTGGGTGGTGCAGTATTCTATTTCAACCGTGCCGGAGTGACGCGTCCCCAGAAGCTTCGCAAGGTATATAAGGTGCCCATATCCTTTAGTTCAACCAGACGGTTCGTCCTCCTGTCCACCGTTTCGAATTTCCTGGTATCGCAACATTCTCTCGGACTACTATTCCGGCCTTGAGTTCTGAAGCTTTGCGCCTGGTGCTCGGCGTTCCTCTGCTTTGGTTTATTTCATCATGCTATTCTGGATGTTGTGCGGGCTCCGATTTTTCTCGCTCTCAAATTTTGGGTCCCTCTCCATTCAGTTCCTCCATTTTTGACTGATCTCGCCTTTCCGGCCCGATATTGAATGGAAAACATGCCAATTCTCTTTATCTACCATATATGTCTGGCTATCATCAGTTATCGCCTCCGTCCCAATCTATTTTCAACCTGGATTTCAAGCCATCCCCAAAAATTTGGTGATTCGTACGCTCGGAACTCTGGGGTGTTTATCCTTCGCGCAATGTTGCATGATGAGCATTTCCAATGACCAAAACTCCAAACAGGTGGATTTTTCGTCTTTATCCATCTACCCCATGGTTTATTTGTCGAAAGTAATAATAATATTTGTTGCATCTGATAGAACTTGGCTATGTTATGGGTGACACTCCCGTATCCAAACCAAATGAATACATAAATTGGAGCATCCTGGATATCAATACAATTTAGCAGGTCAATCTGATCGCGGAGCTGTCAGGGCTCGGACAGATGGACAGACAGGTCTCATTTTATAGGAGGAAAAAGAAAAAAAACAGCGGTAATATTCATGTTCTGGTTTCAGTTTTGGCTTTGTTCCCCATCAACAAAACTTGGTAGAACAGGGGAGAGGGATTGAGATGGATAAAGCAGTTCATGGATATATTATAAAAGGGCCAGGGAGTAAAATCAGGAAGGGGAATTCACTCCATTACTTGTGCTCATGTACGTATTTCATTATCTGTCTTTATGGTGTCCTTTCACAAGCCTTGTGGTTATACCAGCTGATCCAGGTATTTCATTCTGAAAAATGCAACCAGTGTGTTGATAAATAAATAAATAAACAACCAGCTCCGAACATATAAACAATAAATAAATAGACTACAGAACTGGAGAATAAATAGATACAGGATAAGGGTTCGGAGAAAGAAAATCTGCAGCTTGTTAATAAATAAATGAGATCAAACAATGACAGAAAAAAACTGACCCAAAGCTAGAAATGAGCCAAGATAGTCACCTATCACACCGGGATAGGGACAGTGTGTTCTTCAGCATCCTTATCAACAGAATCTTCACCTTTAATCTCCAAGGTTTCTTCTTTCCCCAACTGAATAGGTGCATGTAAAGTTTCTAGTTTTACAAGAGCTTGGTGATGGTCTTTTCCCCAGGTTGCAAGCCTGGAGTCAATTTGGGCTACATCTTTGGTCTGCAATGTTCGCTCAAATAGTGGCCGAGCAGCCTCCCAGAAGGTAATTGCCTCTGAGGTACATCCATGTTTGCTTGCCAGATCTCCAAGATGTAGCATGCATTGTGCTCGGCTGCGATGCACATCCATTTGGGTAAATCCTGCCAGGGCCACTTGATAGAGATTGGCAGCCAAATTTTCATCATTGTTGGCAATAAATGTGTCTCCGAGAAAGAGAAGTGCTTTGTGAAGGTCTAATATAGCTTTTGATTTGGTGGCAGATGCCAAATAGATAACAGCCCACTTGTATTCCCACATGTTGACAGGCCAAGCTCTGATATTGGCTAATTGTTCCAGGCAGAAATTTTCAACTTCAGAGTCTTTTCCCCAGGACCAGCAAAAACATTGTTGGAACTTGGCCTTGGCTGAGTCAAATTTGTTATCCTTGCACTCTAGCATTGCTTGCACCATGTCACAGCGGATGATGGCCCTGATACCATGCCTCCTTGAAATCTCTTCGGCTACTTGCAACTTGATGTAAATATCTTCTTTTGCCTCACTGATCATCGAGTCAATTAATCCAACATTGAGGAGTGAATTTGCATAGACAAGAGAATTATCTTCAGCAGAAGTAGTTTCGGTGACTTGACAGAAGAGGTGTCTTGCCTCTGTATATTCTGATTTCAAGTGATGAATTTCTGCCCTGGCTAATGTTATACCATGAGCAAGAAGACCTCCTGACAAGCCACAGATATGCAAAAGCTCTGCAGCCCTGTGGAGTTGTGCCATGCTCTTTTGGTAGTCCCCGAGGTGGCAATGCAACTGGGCTCCTAGGTAATTTGCCACACCCTCCTCATACAAATGTCCAGCTACTTTAGATAGCTTTTGTGCTGCAGTTGCATAAGCCATGGCAGCACTGTAATTGCCAGTGTGCAATTTGAGACGGCCAAGTTGAATCATGACACTCCACCGCTGTATGCTGCTCTCACAAAGCTCTGATTTTTCTAGTGCCTTGTGAAGAAATTGACTTGCTTGTTGTACATCCCCTTTATGGTGAAAGGAATAACACCCTGCAGCTTCATAGAATTGGGCTATCATAATGGCTATTAGATGTGAAATGCCTGCAGGAAGGAGTGGTGCTCACCATCAAGAACAGGATCCTTTGTATGCTCAACATAACTGATAGCTTGTGCTATCATTGCCTCTGACACAACTGGCCAGTAATGTTGGGTGATGAGGAGTTCAATGAGAAACGTAGTTTCAAGCTGGTAATTACTGGGTTGAGACAAGGGAGACTGAATATCATTCATCAGTGGAGAATAGCCACGTCCAGTAAAATCATAAAACTTGTTCATAGTCAATGCACACCAGATGGTATCTGCAATGAGTGATGCATCGGCATGCAATCCCCATTGCAAAATGTTCTGCAAATTTGCCAGGTTCAAGGTTATTTGATGGACCAAGAGTTGCAGTTTCTCTCCATTATATTTGGGAAGTAGCAGCAAAAGTGCATGAAAATACTGGTGAATGTGGATTATATGGGGCTGGGAAGGAGGCAAGAACTGCTGGATATATTCTCGGATGGGCATCAGTAGCACCAGTCGCTGATTTTTGTCCCTATATGCCAATGAAGTGGCCAGCAATGCAGCCTTGCAAGTGAGAATATCTGGAATGCCAAGCTTGCCTTGCGCAAGTTCTGCTTCAGAAAGTCCATTTGGCAGGATTGAGAGGAGACTCAAGAGTTCCTTGCTGTCAGATGTGATTCGAGGACTCGACAAAGAAAGACTGATGGATGTATCTACACAGGACTGCCGGTCAAAACCAACAGAAAGCAGAGATGTTTTTTCTGTTTTCCAACGTGAAAGAACACTAGAGAAGCCTTCATAGTCAGCCAGATAGGCAATGAGGTCAACAGCCAGTGGCATGTTATCTGTGAATCCCAGAAGTTGCTCTATTTCCTCAAGTGTGTTGGAATTGTCTGTAATCACGATAAAAGTTTGTCTTGCAGCATCATTTGAGAGACGTTGCAATGGCAACAAAAATGGATGGGTCCATGCAACTTTGGCAGGCCTCTCAGCCCCTCGCATTGTGATCTGGAGGGCATCATTAGTGAGACTTGATTGTAGAACTGTGGACATACCATCAATGCAAGGTGTTCAAGACTGGTAAGGAGGGACAAGAACTCTTCAACTCCAGCTCGAGAATGAATTGGTTCCCAAACTGTCTCCAGATTGTCCAAGATCAGAAGACAGGACATTGTTCTCAAGAAATACTGGACAACAGGCTTTGTGAGATCTTGGCCAGGTTTTAATCCAACATGCAATCCAATAAGTGCAGCAAGTTCAACACTGGTGGTTGCAGCTTCAGCACTGACAAAAAATCGGTGTTCAAATTTGGAAGAGGTATCTGGATGGTGAAGCACTGCTCTTGCAAGGCTTGTCTTGCCCATGCCACCACCTCCCAGAATAGCAATCCTGGGTGGCTGTTGGTTGATCAATCTGAGAATGTGGTCCAGCTCTTGTTCACGACCATGGAAAATCTTGGGCTTTGAGGGGAGCATTGAAAATGAATTTGAGCTTGAAACAAGATGTAAGGAATAATTGAATCATCAAACTGATCATTTACCTATTTTTTGATTCATTGACACCCAGATAAACCTGCTTAAGCTAGGCGAAGGTGCATACAGTGCTAACAATTTACATACCGATGACCTTTCCGACACTGTAGTTTCAGAAAGATTTTCAATCAGCTCCATCATTTCTTGGTGCATCAGGTTGGCTGTCTTTCTGAATTCCGTGATCTCATCCAATGTTTGAGTCTGTGTTTGAATCTATACAGATAATGTAAATCCACAGCAGAGAAACACAAACAGGTCATACACTAAACATCTCTTGTGCCTGCTTCCATCCTGCATGACAGTCTTGAAGTAATTTGTTCATCTCATTGTTGCGGAAGAGGTGCCTGATCTTGTTGTTTCCCTGCTGCTGTGCTTCAACAAATGTGTAAATCTTGTGAAGTGTTCTGTTTATGAACTTTGTCAAAAAGTTCATTTGAAGAAAATTAAACATTATTTACTCAACAAATTTTCCGATGTTATCGAGCATCGATGGAGGGAGCAACGCAACAGTCTCTGATTTTATATAGAGCTCGACAACTGCGTACAGGATGTGGTGGATGTTTTCCATGAGCTGAGCACATTCACTTTTGTTTTGCTTCACATTCTAGGATAGTTGAGCAGTAACAATGCAGAGGTTCATGAAATATACCTGAACTAAATTGATCAAGCTCTGAATAGTATTCACCATGGGCTGAACAAATGGAGGCCCAAATGCATCATTGAGCTCCTTGAGAAGTGGCAGTGCAAGTGTCAAACACGTAGTGATCTGGTCAAGGTGAGCTTTGGTGCCAGTGAGCTGGCGGAACGTTAACATTGTGGATGTAGGGATCAAACTTGAGCTCCACTCCTTACATATGGCCTCTCCAGGCTGTGTTCACATTTTCTCATGCATGTCACTCTCGTTCCAATCTCCCGGGTTCGCCATTATCGACTATCTGCGCAAGGTGAGCCGGATACGTTGCCGATAAGTCCGAGTAGCAGATTCAATTAGGAACATCGCGCTCGAATGCCGGCGCCCCATAGGCTCTGAGTTCAAAGCCCCAGGGACACCGACGGGAAGTGCGCAGGGAAAGAGGCATACTTGAAGCCAGATTACTGGGGTCAAATTAAAACACCAGCAATGTCAAAATCTGGCCCCCACTGGAAGCGGAGTTATTATGATGGAATTAATTGAACACCAGTGACCATAAAATATAGCACACGCACCGCAGGGAAGCGGGCTTAGCATAAGTGTCTCTACACAGATCCGTTTATAAACCCGCGGCAGCAGATTCAGTGGCGCATGAACTAGAAGCGGGGTTACTAGGATGAAATCAAATTGAACCCCGATTTCACCAAACATCAGCAGCAACAAATATAGCGCACGCGCCTCGCGGGGCTAAGTGCGTCTGCGGAGATGTATACATATAAACCCATGCCCATGGTTTTCACGCTTTACCGCTACTCCTACTGATGTATGTGTGACACTTCTATCTATGTTTTGCTTCCGGGGCTCTCGGTGCTATGCACCGCAACCGCGCGAGGAACGAAGACACTTCAAGCTCTCCGCTCAACGCACCTTTGCGCAAATGACTAACCAAACAACGCAACGAAAAGCGCTCAGGTGCCATGTGCGGAAGAAAAGAGAAAAAGCAACGTTAACGCACCCAACCAATGCCCCGCCTGAAAAGTCGAGCCGCGGCAGGCTCTGAAGGCCGCCGTCCGTGAGGGCACGCGCGTCGTACGCAATGCGCGTCCCGCCGGCGAGGAGGGCGCGGAAAGGCGGGTGGTGTTTCGTGAGCTGGGAGAAGCGTCGGCCCCGTCTTAAACAGCAAATAAGAGGAAGCAAGAAAGGAGGAAGCGACAGAGGGGAGACATGGGCAATTGGAGAAAGAGAGGGCAGGCGCAAGTTAAAAACAAAGAAGGGGAGGAGGGGAGGTGTGAGGAGTAAGAGAGGAAGGTAGGAATGGATGCCAAGGGGGATGGTATCGGGATCGGGAAGATAAACGGTACAAGACAGGAGCGAAAGAAAGAGGGAGAGGAGGAGTTGGCGGTACCAAAAGAAAGGAGGGAACGACAGAGGGTGGGGAGAGAGGGAAGAGAACGCGCATAGAAACATAAAGGGTGCAAGGCAGAAGAGAAAAACAAAACAAGCGAAGAGGGTGCGGTACACACCTGAAACTCGCGATACGGCTCCATGCACGGGTTCTTGTAGCCGAGGCTGACGAGGCCGATGCTGACGAGGCCATCAGCCATATGGTACTCCCAGCCGCCGCCATAGGTGTGTGCGCTGAGCGGCCAGCCGAGTGTGTGGCGGAATAAGACAGAAAGGAAAAGGAATAGAGCAAGCAAAGGAAGGACGCGACACACACCAGGAACATACTTCCCCTCCTCGGCATGCGACACCTCCTTGATCCCAATCCATGTGTGCGCCTCCTTCCCGTTCCTCATCGCCACTGCCTGCTTCGACAACAACCCATGCGCGCCATCCGCCAATAAAGTGGCCCGCGGACGGAACGCCATGCCCGGCTCGAAGTGCGGCCCCTTCGTGCGCTGGCGCATCAGGCTGGCATCGTGCGTCACGACGCCCCGCGCGCTGCGCACCTTCCTCCCCTGCGCGTCTTACGCGTCGGGAGAAGGAGAGAGGAGGAATTCTGTGATTCCGCCGAGCCACGCAGTGACGCAGTTCAAGCTCGCGATGGAATTACCCCGATTTTTTATCTGCGGAGGATGCAGGAACGGGATCCAGTATTCTGCGTGAGTAAACGTATCCTCGAGCTCGCCGCCGGCTGCACTACAGGATGGTCGGGGTATGCCGTGCGCCACTCAGGGAGGAGCGCGTCCAGGACAGAGAGTTCGATGACCGCAGCGCCGGACAGCAAATAGGTGCCAATTTCACTCCTTTCTTCGAGCACAACAAGTTACAACGCGCACTTTGAGGCGGATTGCGGCGCTGAGGCCGGCGGGGTCGTACGGCGTATACGAGCCGCTGCGGGCGGATGCGGAGGCAGGTAGGGAGGGAGCGGGACGTCTCGGAGGTGAGCACGCAGGCGGGCCAGTAAGTATCGCGGTGAAGAGAAAACAGGAATGCGGGCATCGGCCGACCTCAATCACAGGCTGAGGCCTTCGGCGTTGTGATCCGGAATTTTGCTGCGCCCACCCACACCCAAGTCCGAGTGACGGAACACTTTGAAAATCATGTATTGGCTGTCATCCGCCCCGCATAATATGCAATGGCATTTCCAGTGTCGATTTCGTTGAAAGTGAATCTCTTGGCGGAGCGCCTATTGCCATGAACTTAAGCGCCCTGGTCATCGTGACAGGTTTCTTGCAAATAAACCGCCAAAGGGCCCTCAGCACATCTCCAGATGAGAACATTAGCTAGACACCAGAAACAATGTCAGCTGTTTCCAGCTGCGACGAGGCTGGAATACAGCTAAAAAATCCAGGCCGAATTCCCAGCTGGCGAGAACGTAGACAACCACCTGGGAGTTGAATTTTATTCCCAGGTGTTGGGGGGGAGGGCGGCAGTTCGGTAATAAATAAATACAAGTCCCCGCTAGCATCATTGATCCATCTTTGATATCTTGGAACTGTCTTTCGGTGTCTTTGTCTTTAGACAACATTTAACTGTGTCTTCGGTCTCAAATGGAGATCTTTGAGTATCTTGTGTCTGGTTGGCTTGGGGTTTTCATCTTACATCTTGAGTAAAGATATGAAAATTATACAGTCAAATTACAACTTCTACTTGAAAGTAATAATAATAGCGTTAGTGTGGTAAAATCCGGCTGCGCCTGCGCATCAATGTTCAATCTCGCCGCCGGACTCAAGCCGGGCCCAAAAGGATTTACTATTCGCCTGCATCACGGCACTGAATTATAAGTGGGATCGAAAGCTTGCCAGAATAATTTTACACTCGGATGATGATTGAAATGAGTATCGTTGAATATGGACTTGACTGATTTAAGCGATCAGCGTCCGAACTAGTCTCTCGTAGACAGACACTTTATATAAACGCTCGTACCTCGCTATATAAAGTCTGTTGTTTACCGCGGGGGTCCGATCGGAGTGCTTCCTTATTAGGTAATTCGGAGCTTCCCGGGGCACGTGCAGCTCGCGTCTTGAGACCCGTCCGCTCTCTTGAGCATACCCCACCTCCAATGCAGCCACTCTGAAATGTAAGAAGCAATTATTTGGTTCAAATTAATTATTGACACTCCTAAATTAGACAATTGGGAATCCAGAAATTTGTTGAGGCCAGACCAAGTCCGGTATGCGTACGTGGTTTCAACTTTCAACATATGCGTCAAAGAAATGTCAATGTGTCGTCCTATGTAATCCTTTTGGTGTAAAGTGCGTATCACGGAAATTAGAAGGCCATTTCCTGATGCAGGGGGCAGGAAAACGTGTTGTCTGCGGCAGGAGAAAAGATGCACGTGCCTCGGGAAGCTCCAAATTACATAATAAGGAAGCACTCCGATCAGACCCCCGCGGTAAACAATAGACTACATCCGAACCCAAGCTAACAGTGGTCGCCAAGAATGGTCACCGATGAAGAGGATGGGAGGCAGAGAAACTGTGAGATTGGAAGTAGCTGTCAAGTCGGGTCACGTTTGGCATCCGTGTTATTCGTAACGCTTTGTGTGCCGCGAACACAGAAGGTTGCCGGTGGATGGGCTGAAGTCGACGAAATGGGCCAGATTAATACCAAGGTTGCCGGCAGATAGGCCTGAAGTCAACGGATAAGGTAAGATTAATAGCCAAGGTTGGCCGCGGCGGATGAGTTAGATCGGAGCGCGGCGGAGTTTGGAAGGACAGATTGATTTGAACGCGCAAACGGGGTAATATCGGATCGCAGCAAGGTCAACTGAGCAGCAGAGTTTGAAAAGGCTTCGGACGGACAGAAGGCGATAATTTTATAAAGAGGGTGATTCCCGGCGTTCAATATAAGTATGGCAAAAGAATCGTCCAGGATTCTCGACACAACTGTCAATTTTTGGGTGAGGCGATTTGACCAGATCTCCGCCCGCTGGAGGGGAGATTGTGTGGACCGTCAAAAACGTGACCGAAAGGAAAGGATTCCTGGCGTTCAACATGCCCGATGTTGATGCGCGGAATCTTCTGTTATTTCCCCCAAGTATTGGATATACCTCACAAATTCCCTACACATTGGAACCCATGCTTCCAGGATTCGGTAGGAGCCACGTATGGGCGATATACTGTCTAATAAATCAAAAAAAAGTGTTGTATCCTGAAAAAAACACGTCCTCTGAGTGTTGGTTGAAAAAAACGTAATGACGAGAGGTTTGATGCAATCATATTTTTGTGCACACGTGCATGAAAAGAACACGATGATTACAAAACACAGAAAAGCACAATGAGGAGTTCACGCAAAGAAAATGTGATGAGGACTTGAACTCTTCACAAGTCGGGGGATCAGTGCTAATACTATCAGCCGGCCCATGATGAAAATTTTCAAATGGCTGCCGTGGAGCAATCTCCTCTCCTTCGCCCACCATGTCCCGGGTCCCGGACTTCGCTAATCGGGGTGAATGCCTGAACTCTGGATGCAGATCTGGCTGCACTTTCTTCTTCCCTGCCCCCGTCATGTACAAAAACACGCTGAGATGGCACAACATCCAATGCACGTCCATTTGGCTATTTTTGCGAACTTAGGCCTATCAATTAAACAACCTAAGCTAGCATGCAGCATCTAGTCGTCACTAGATAACACTAGTGGGCTAGGCCTCTGTTCGGTGATACAAAGGAGGGTCAGAGCGAGCTCCAGCTACTGGCTGTAAGCTAGGAATCCACATAAGCGGACACCTTTATGAATGGGTCTAGTCTAACCACCTAGGAGATATACCACACCCATACATTCATAGAACATTAGTTCTAAGTGACCTAGGAAGAACGACCGAGACAGAAGAACCCAGTATCGTGCTAGCAAGGAAGAACACTCAGATATTGTAGAAGCACAGGCTAGGATCGGCTGCTATATATAGCTAGCGGAGGACGTCTGATACCTACCATAAGAATATACTGAAGACTAAGCAGCTAGGTAACTAGTTGCTACAGGAAGAACCTATACGGTACATCCTAAGACTAGGAGACAGTATATGTGGCCGACGCGACGCGCTAGCGTCACCCAAACATGAACACATCAACTATTGTGTCAGAGATATTATCATAGACAAGTGCCAACACGTACAACGGCACGAAGGGCTATTCTAGGACGGTCATGAGGCCTCCATGAATCAGCTAGGAACTATTATTGGACTGGATTCAACTCCAGGCCAGCAGGATTCGTAGTTCAGGCTTGTGATCGACGGTCTAGGAATTACCAATACCCGCAGAAACTATACCCGGAAGTCATTCATGATGACTACCAAGGACATTTGATCATGACAACTCAGAACAGCTGCCGTCTCATTGGCTAGCCAAGCATTTATCTAAACTCATTTCTTTTACTTAAACACTATCTCCTCACATGTATAAAAGGACAACACCCAAGCCACATATGTCAGATTAATCGCGCCCCAGTTCGTGGCGGCAGGTTGTCTCAGGCTATCCATGGAGATTTGTGTACAAACTCTGCTTGTAGTAGTCTGTAACTGGAATCTTGATTGGTTGACTCTGGAACTTAGGAACATAAGATTAAGAAGAAAGGTGTTGTTGTCCTAGTTGGCTTCACATATAAAACCATTGGGTGTATTCTCTTGTAAAGCGCGATCACGACTTGTCAGTGACCTTGCCTTCGCCCCGGATCTGCCCTAGCGCCATCCATAGTGTGTTGGACTGACTTACTGGACGCTTGTGGTGTGATTTGCATAGCCTTAACAGAAGACAGGATACCGGGTTCCTACTTCTAGTTGGATTATAACTTGTCAGTGACTTTGCCTTTGCCCCGGATCTGCCCTAGCACCATCCGTAGTGTGTTGGATCGACTTGCTGGGCGTGTATAGTGAGCTAGGACCGATACAAAGTAGTCAAATGTTCCTGCTATCGGAAGTAACAGGTCCACACTCAGGGCTGCCTAGTGTGTGTAGCTTGGAAGCTATTTGGAGTTAGCCTCATTATCATTTGAATTGCCAACGAGAGGATTTTCGCAAACCTTACAATCTCTGCCCTGGTATTCTGCGATGTCTAGTCAAAGTTGCCTTGTATCCACCCCATACCTAGGTTCATCTAGGTTGCTAGCTAAAGAGCTAAGTGATTGAACATTGCATTCTGAGGCGCTGTTTCTGGATAGTTCAGCCCTAGCGTTCTATATTCTGTTTTATTTGGGATCCAAACCCGCTGTTCGCATACTACGAACCGGACCCGAACTCATAAGGAGAAGCACTTGATCTTTGGGAGTAGTAGTGTGTGTGTGTGTTAGTGGTATTTAGTGTTTTTGAGCGCTAGCATTATTTGCATTCATTTCATGTGTATCTTAAGTGCACCGTTTCAACGCTGAGGAATTGAGCTCTTCACAAGTTGCAGGAACCCATCAGCTGCATTGCGCTGCTGATGAAGGTGTTCCACTGCCTCTGTCTCGATATTGGGAAGAGCATTCACGAGGAGCTGGGCCACATTTGAGATCTGGTTACACTCCAGGAAGAAGGTATAGGCCTCATGGTCAACATCGGCGTCCATGTTGAGGAGAGGCAGGAAGCAAGGATGCTGATCGTAACAGTGACTCAAGATTATTGATCCGTGATTTTGTATTATGGGTCAGACATAATTGGTCATGCTTGACTTGAGCCCAACTTTGAGCCCAAGTTCACATTGTGGTTTTTCTTTGAGCATTGTGTTTTTTTCTTTTCAACATGCTCAATGGTGCATTTTTTGTTACTTACTCTCCTACTCATTGTGTTGAATTTTCTCAAAAAAGTCTGTATGTCGTTTTTCTGAACTAAAAAGCATTACTTCGTGTTTTTTTCCTGAAATTCAACACCAATTGTGGCAAAACCATAGAAATTCATACTACCAGAATCAAAAAACGTGTTGTAGTATGAATTTCGATGTTTTTGCCACAATTGGCGTTGAATTTCAAGAAAAAACCACCAAGTCAATGGTATTTAGTTCAGAAAAACGACATGTAGACTTTGTTGAGAAAATTCAACACAATGAGTAGGAGAGTATGGCACATATACTGTCTAATAAATCAAAAAACGTGTTGTGGTATGAATTTCGGTGTTTTTGCCACAATCAGTGTTGAATTTCAGGGAAAAAGCGCGGAGTTAATGGTTTTTAGTTCGGAAAAACATCAAGCAGAATGTGTTGAGAAAATTCAACATGATGAGCTAGGAGAGCAACACAAACCACAACATAGAACATTTTGAAAAAAGCCAAAACTCAATATTGAAGGGATGAAAAAAACGCAATGCTCAAATAAAAACCATAATGTGAACTTGTGTGCAAAGTTGGGCTCAAGTCAACTATGACGAATTACGTCCGACCCATAATACAAAATGATCAATAATCTTGAATCACTGTTACAATCAACATCCTTGCGTCCTGCCCTTTGCTGCTCTTTCTCAATATGGATGCTGATGCAGGCCATGAGGCTCATGCCTTCTTCACGGAGTGTAATCAGATCTCAAACAAGGCCCAGTGCCTTATGGATGCTCTTCCCAATGTCGAGACAGCGGCGGTGGAACGCCTTCATCACCAGCTCAATGCTATCAAAGTCATCTTGCTTGATCTTAACGATCCAGCAGATGAGATCCCCAATTTGTGAAGAGCTCAAGTCCTCAGCGCATTTTTTGTACGTGAACTCCTTATTGCGTTTTTCTGTGTCTTGTAACCATTGTGTTCTTTTCGTGGACATGTGCGCAACCTCTTGTTATCGCGTTTTTTTGACCCCCACTCACAGGATGTGTTTTTTCTAGGGGCACAACACATTTTTTGGATTTATTAGACAATATATCGCCCATAGGAGAGCAACAAAAAACACAACATTGAGCATGTTGAAAAGAAAAAAACCCAATATTGAAGGGATGAAAAAAACACAATGCTCAAAGAAAAACCACAATGTGAACTTGGGCTCAAAGTTGGGATCAAGTCAAGCATGACCAATTATGTCTGACCCATAATACAAAATCACAGATCAATAATCTTGAGTCACTGTTATGATTAGCATCCTTGCTTCCTGCCTTTCCTCGACATGGATGCCAACGCTGACCATGAGGCCCATACCTTCTTCATGGAGTGTAACCAGTTCTAAATGAGGCCAAGTTCCTTGTGAATGCTCTTCCCAATGTCGAGACAGAGGCAGTGGAACACCTTCATAGACAGCTCAATGCTATCAAAGTCATCTTGCTTGATCTTAACGATGCAGCTGATTAGTTCCCGCAACTTGTGTGAAGAGCTCAAGTCCTCTGCGTGTTTTTGTCGTGACAGGGGCAGGGACAAAGAAAGTGGAGCCGGATCTGTATCCAGAGTTCAGGCATTTGCCCCGATTTGCGAAGTCCGGGACCCGGGACATGGTGGGCGAAGGAGAGGAGATGGCTCCACGGTAGCCATTTGAAAATTTTTATCATGGGCCGGTTGATAGTATTAGCACTGATCCCCTGACTTGTGAAGAGCTCAAGTCCTCATTGTGTTTTCTTTGCATGAACTCCTCATTGTGTTTTTCAGTGTTTTGTAATCATCGCGTTCTTTTCATGCACGTGTGCGCGAAAACATAATTGCATCAAACGTCTCGTCATTACGTTTTTTTGACCCACGCTCAGAGGTCGTGTTTTTTTCGGGATACAACACCTTTTTTTGATTTATTAGACAGTACATCGCCTATATGTGCCATAGCCACGCCCCAAATATAGAAATTTATGAGTGGGCAGCTTGGCTAGCGTGTGCGTGGAATGTCGAAAATTGCGTAAAAACCCACGGTCTCGGGTTACTGTACGAAACTCACGGTCTCTAGTTACTGTAAGCGGATTTGTTTCAGCGGATGTCCATCCTCGGCGACCTTTGAGAACTTACATAAAGGAGACTCGTCACTCCACACATCTTCCAGGTCCTCCCAGCTTCCACTCCCACTCAAACCTCTAATATGTGTAACCCAATCTCTGCCTCGGCGATTTTATTCACGGCAGTATCCCTCCTCCCGGACAACCGCTATATTCTTCTTTGCCTCGCCTCCACATCTGGAATCCTTTACATCAAAAATGGACAGTGTCCGTCGAACAAGCTTGCCGGCCTTGAAAACTCAATTCAATCTGTGGAAGAAAGCCTACAACGCGTGAAAGAGGAGTGTATGAGGAGCCACCTCGAGGTGGTGGATCTGGGAGGTCGCTTGTTCGAGTGAGCTTTAGTCGTCATCCTAGACACGGCGAAAATGAAGTGCACATCCTTGCAGGGCCAAATTATTGGCGTCCAAGGTCCAGACACGTATGTTGGACACCCCGAGTGTTACAACGTACAAGGAATTCGTGCAATGGCTGCAGTACATGCGGAACATTATGCGGGATATCGCGAAGTGCACCAAGGAGGTGGAGGAAATCCGTACCAAGACATTGGTGAGTCCCGATTTCGATATGGAATTGATTGTTAACCTGAATGGATTAATTTCAGCGTATCATCGAAGCCGAACGTCAACACCAGTTTTCTGCGGGAATCCAAGAGTCCCACGAAATCATCGACGGGGCAGCGACTTTTTTGTTTGCACGTACGCAAGTCGACCCAAATACCTGGACACAATCATTTATGTCCGTGCCAGGTCTTACATCCGCGAGACGTCGTGGTTACGAATCAGCAGTTACTCGCAATATGTCCTGCCAATCCATGTGAGTGGCTTGGACCTTATATAAATAAATTCCGTGCTGAGGTCGATGAGTAGGGTGTAAATCCATTTCACGGAGGCTTGCGTAGGTTGTGAGGATTTTCTCAGTGGTTAGTGTTCGGGTGTCCTAGAATTCTGTGTGTTTGTAAACTGTTTTGTACTGCTCTGTCGCGTGATAAATTCCTTTGTGTATTATCATGATAGGCCTCATTAATAGGTGACTGAGCCTCAAGTCCATACTCTTAGTCTGTTAGGGCGCGAACGCACGGAGACCACCTATTCACTGACGTGAGATAGAGCGGCATTCAATGACCTAAACATCAATTTCCATAGCGCAACCAATTTATTTGCCTGCTCAGCTCGGAAACCAATTAACCGAATGAAGATTCCAGGAAATTCCAAGGACGACAGCCGGCATCGATGACACAAGAGAATCGAAACAAGTTCGTTGTTTGCAATTCCAAATCTACATTTTCTCCAACTCGCCGCATCCAGACGGAATAAGACAAATGTCAAGGGCTTCTCACTTTGCCGCTGACAATTGTTTATGCCCAGTGCCGCTGATAGTAAACTTAGTTCTTTTGGGGCTTCGAGTTCTTCGCGCGCAATTGAATGAGGTCATGTGACCGTATAGTGAACCCTGTTTTCAGCGAGCCTGTCTCTGGTCCAATAGGCAGGCGATCTCGTGCCAGTGAAACTGTTTTGCCCAAAATTCCCATGGGTTGCGTTCTCACCAAGATAAATGTCACCCACCACCGTGATTTCATTTAATGTGGAATGAAACGGAAAGTAAGTCGACTTGACTCGGAGCGGGCAGAGTCGCGGTACCACAGAAGCGTTGCCATTTACATATTATGAACATTAGACTCAGAGGCATGATGTGACTCGCAGATTCGATTTTAAAGTCAATTTGGAACGGAGAACCTCCGACTGCGGTATTTCTGTTGCCACATTATCTTTTCTAGGGTTTAGGTTTCCAAACTTTCCCAACCTTGAGCTTCCGGAAGAGGGCCGGCAGAGGTTGTATAATTCTACTAACCAATCATCCCCAACCGCCCCCAGAACCGCCCCTCGCACGGTTGAAAACGACTATGCAACAACTGCAACGACAGTCCATCTTACGGCCCATTCCAGGGACTCCCTCACTCGCAAGCCACAGGAGCCAAATATTTACTAGAACAACCAATGGCTGATTTGTGGACCGCAATCAACACCACGATGTACCCTACCTCCGGGCTTTCACCCCAACGGCACGGAAGCCGGCGCGAACGAGTCACCGTCGGTTGTCAAGGGGTGGAAACTCTCACCTTGCATGCCACTAAAATTTCCAGTGGAATTTTGTTATGAAACCACAAGATCCCTCTTTATTTGGTTCTTTCCGCTTTGCGGCAAAGCATCCTCGACGTGATTCAAATTCATTCGCAGCCCGTGATTGGCGGACGGCACCGCCGGCCCGGTGTACGGCGCCCGGCGCAATCACAGGCCATCCTTGTTTTCTCCTCACGACAATGCTGGCCTGACCGTCCTCCGCTCCCGAGACGTCTCACTCGCGCTCTACACGCCTCTGAAACCGCCCGCAATGCCTCTACGACCCCACCTCTGAGTGGCGCGAAGAAGAAACGGTCGACGTGGGCATCGTCGAGGGCGGGCCCCCGGCCTCAGCGCGCCATACGCTTCAAGTAGCTGGAGGTTAAAACCGGGAACGAGGTGCGCGTCTCCATGCTCGAAAAACGCACTGAAATCGGGGCACGCATCTTCTCGGGCGCGGTGATCGAGCCTGGACGCGCTCTTCCCTGACTAGCACTCGAGGTATCCGGATCTTCCCCTGGCGCAGCCCGTCACCTCATCGGGGATGCGGCTGCTCATCGAAGAATACTCGATCCCGATTCCGCGCCCGCCGCAGATCAACAGCAAGGACGACTACATCGCGAGCCTGAGCCACATCGCCGTATGGCTTGGCGGCATCGCAGAGGAGCTGGGTGTCGAGGTCTACCCGAACTTCGCCGTCGCCTAATTCCTCCTCCCTCCTTCCCTCGACGCGGAAGACGCGCAGGGCAGGAAGGCGCGCAGCGTGCAGGGCGTAGTGACGGGGCTCACGCGCACGCACACGCACACGAACGGGCCGCGCTTCGAGCCCAGCGTGGCGTTCCGCGTGGGCCACCCTCCTGGCGGAAGGCGTGCCTGGGAGCTTCAGCAAGCAGGCGGTGGCGATGTACGATCTGCGGAACGGGGAGGAGGCGCATACGTATGGGATTGGGATCAAGGGGCTGTGGCGTGTCGGTGAGAGGAAGCATGTCCCTGGTGTGTGTCTCACTTCTCTCTCTGTTTCTCTGTTTCTCTGTTTCTCCGTTTCTACCCTTTTCTTTTGTTCTCCCCTATTTCCTCCCTTCGTTTTACTGTTCATCCAACTTTATTTCTCGCAGGCAAAGTACTCCACACCCTCGGCTGGCCGCTCTCCGCGCGCACCTACGGCGGCAGCTGCGAGTACCACATGGCTGACGGCCTCATCAGCAGGCCTCGTCGTCGGGCTGGACTACAAGAATCCGTTTTTAGAGCCGTATCGCGAGTTTCAGGTGCGCGTTTTGTGTTCCCAATGCTACTTGAGCTACTTGAGCTGCCTCCCTCTTCCCTCTCTCCTTCCTTTCACGGCTAACTTCGTCCCTCCTCCTCGCACTCGCTTACCTGCCTCCTCTTTTCTACCCTTCACACCGTTCCTCTTCCCCCGTCGCCTCCCTCATCTCCGTCCCTCACCACAGCTTCCCTCCTAATCTTCTCGCTCTTGATCCCTCCCTTCCCCATCTTCAAATGCTGACCATCTTCTCATTATTCTCCCACCCTCGCCCCCCACGTCCCTCCTGTCGTCCCTTCTTCACGTTCTTGCTTCGCCATTTTATCAACAACTCGATGCGCAGCGCACCAACCACTACCCATACTTCCGTGCCCTCCTCGCCGGCGGCACACGCCTCGCCTACGGCGCGCATGCCCTCACTGATGGCCGCCTTCAGTCTTCGCCCAGGCTGGATTTCCAGGACGGGGCCGTGGTTGGGTGGGTGATTCTCACTTCAATCCCTTCGCGTGTCTTGGCTCTGCGTTCGAGTACATTTTTTTTGGGGGGGGTGATTTGTGCATCGTGCACTCTTCGTTTTTGGTGGCGTCGGGTCAGGGCGTCTTCTCCGTTCGTTGGTCGTCTTCGCTCTGCGCCTTTGGGCTTATTTCGTGTAGACTGGGGCTCGGTAGCATACTTAGCCTCCTCATACTTTAGCGGTCTACCGGGGCGCTGACCTCAAAAACGGAAACGAAGACGAAAACCGGGTGAGCTGTTGATGTTTCGTTTTGCAAGACGAGCAGCATCGCGTCGCGTTGGAGGAGTGGGTACCTTTACACCATCGGATGTCTGTGCCAGGCGGAGCTTTGGCTTTCGTTCATGTCAAGCGTCGTGGCGTTCGCATCGGCATTTGCATTGAGCGTCGAGCGCTTTCATGCGTCCTTCCGCGCTTTTCCTTCCTTGCCTTTTCTTTTCCATCTGAATCTCCGTACTGCACCCCTACTAACCCCTCCCTATGACAGCCACCGGCGTCGTCAACACCGCCAAGGTCAAGGGCACGCACACTGCCATGCGATTACGGGCTTTGCCTCGGTCTATTCTCCCTTTCATTTTCGACACTCCTCTCTCTTTCCCTTCTATTCATTCTGTCCCTGTGCTCTTTTTGATTATCACTTTATTTTGACGCTCACGCACTCACTCTCTTTACTTCTCGCGCTTCGCGCACGTCCATTTTTTTGCTGCCCACGCTCCGCGCTCGGTTTTTCTTTCCCTCCTCTCTATCCTGTCCATTTGTTTCCACGCTCCGCGCTCGCAGACCGGCATCCTCGCGGCCTTTGCGCGATTCGTGTCGACCACGAGTTCGCAAGACGTTCAAGGTCAACTCCGTTTGCCTTTCTATTCTTCCCAATCAGCACGTTTGCCCAACCAAAGCTTCACTTTCCTGCCTACCTGTTACTACCTGTTACCAGAACTCAACCCCGGATGCAGTGCAAGCAGACATAGATGCGCGGCCCTACACCACCGCCTTCCCTTTCTCTCCCGCACGCACCGACCTCAGACCCCCGTTCAACACGCGCTAGGGCGCATGGGGCGGCGTGCTGTATCACGATGCTGGGGGGAAGGGCGCCGTGGACGGTGAGGCATCATGCGAAGAGCGGGGTGCGTCTGTGAGGGTTTTCTGATGCCTGGGTTAATCTGGGCTACCCGCATATCAGCATTGTAGCGCCCGCAGGATTGCATTCCGGGTAATGTAGGGCCAAGACGAGATCGAAGCGGATAGAAGTCTGTTGAAAAAATTGGTTCAACTCATAGCATGAAATATATTGGTCCTCGTTCAAATAAATGCTTTCGGAGGTCAGACGACGAGTTAGCGGAAAATACAACCACCTTCCTGAAGTAGGCGCCCACTGTTTTCCATGCTGATACACTCTCTTCAGCCAGCTGATCGTGGCGCAGAGATCGAAAGACGCGTGGAAACTCCAATGTTACCCAATTACGAAACGGCCGGAAGTGCTTCTTAAGCCTGCCTCACGGCAGACACCTTTCAGGTCCTCCGCCACTCCCACTCTCAGTCTCTCACTCACATCTTTCACACAAAGCTTGAACATGTGCGACATAACCTCTGCGGTGTTCGCTGAGAAGAAATCAACTGGGTTAGTTGTCTGAAAGAAAGGGGGAATGAAATAGAGCAAGAGATAGAAATGCTCGAGTTCAAATCGTCAATCGAATCGAATCGAATCGAATCGTATCGTATCGTATCGTATCGACTCGATGGATCGCGAATAGGGCAAATCCACTTCGCTCGACTCGGTTCCTCGCCAACTGCAGTTACAAGGGAAATAAATTGGATCGAACAACGTACCCCTCACAGCTCTCTAGTGCACCGCCTCCCTCTCCCCATGGTTCGTCCCTGTCAGCGCGTCGCTGCTAATCAGGTCCGTGCTCAGAAGGGGCTCGAACGCGGGGTACGATATAGGCGAAAAGGAAGAGGCGGGGAGGCTGGCGATGGCGTCGGGGGAAGTGAAAGAGAGGGATTCGTCTCTGATGCCACACAATCAAAAAAAATCAAACAAATCAGAATTCGAATTCGGTTTGTAGTTTCTTTAAGGAAGGTTGTGAGGGAGAGAGGGCTGAGTCGTACCCCGCTCTTCGCATGATGCCTCACCGTCCATGGCATCCTTCCCCCAAAGAGCGAAAGACAGTAGAAAAGAAGTAAGGTAGAAGGTATGCGAAGAACAATATTAGAGGCGAGCGGAGGTGAGATTCACTTCCCCTCCGGAATCGAAACCGGAATCCAAATTTTCTCAGAGTCGATAGTTATAGGGCCGTGACCCATCACAGTAAACAATAGGTTTACGGGCCAGCGTACGGGTACGGGACCCGCCCGTAAGCACCTTTTACCTGCGCATCTCCGGGTCGGCCCAACGTGCCGGAACTCGGCTCCAAGCCGGAGACGTTATCGTAACAACCCCGCCAGCTACGGCAACCTACGCGGCATGGCACTTTCGAGCCCCGAACAAATCATGTTGTCAACCCGTAAAACCCGTATATGGCCGGGTACGGAGGCCAAGTTACAGCAAGGTTTGAACCACTTCCGCTTTGGGATCACTTCGGCAAGTGATCGGCTTCAACCGAAAATGGACTTATTCAAGCTTTCTATGGGTTATGGAGTCTGAAGCAAGCTTGGAGTCTTCCCCAACATTTTCTTGTTTAAACTAGAACACTATCTGACGTGTTGAGATAGTAAATGTACTGCTCATTGAATTGATCAGTAATGATGATCGAAAAACCCGTATTTCGCGGTCGTAACCCATATACGTACGGGGGCCGGCCGTATAGGCTTCCAGGTATCTACGCTACGACGGGTGGCCCGTACCTACCCATTCATACCCATTTTACGGGTACGGGTCTACGGGTCGTAGCCCTAGATGGTCGTGGCAAGTTCAGCTTATTAACGCATGCCTGATGAGCCACCAAGTGGCTTCTGGTGGCTCTGCAAAAGCTCTCTATTGAGGGGAAAAATCGGAATTATTGGGTACAAGGTCTCTAACTTTCACGGGTACGCTGACTTCTGTAACCGGAATCTGACAAAATTGAATTTTGGGAGCAATGTGGACACAGGTGCACTATACGGCGATCAGGACTGAATCTGAATGTTTAAGCTCTCCTTTTGAACCAGAAAATCACTTTACAGTGATGTTCAACCTTGGCAATGACTTTGGAACTGGCCAACAGTACTGAGCATGATGAATCTTTATGCATGAAGTCTGGAATGCACCTTTCCCAAAAACAATGACCGAAACAGTCCTTCGCTGCTGTGGCTATGTTAAATGCTGATTGACACAACACACGTCTGATGTGGAAGAGGGCACCCTCTGAGCTGTTCGTCTCAATGCTCCATATTGAAAACCTCTGCTGAGTCTCTCCATGCTGACAAGGTAACTTCGTCGTTGGCACGTGCGTCAGAATGAATACACGGCTTACTACCTTGAAGGATCAATGTTTTTGGCAGGGTGTAAATCTGCGACAAGTCTGGATCTGCCACTCGAAATATATCCTGTGGTTCCATGTGACTGCCCATGGCGGTCAAAAAAATCGATTCCTTACTCACATTGATGAGTAACATGTAGGTACGTCGCACAGAAAGGGTCTTGTGTCTCGCCAGTTAGTGTTCGCGCTTCAAGCTGTTTTGTACTTTCTCTGTCGCGTCATGGATTCCTTTACTTTGTTATCAAGGAACGAAAAAAGCAAAATAAAAGTATGATGCTTTGAGCCCTGGAACTAGATACTGATCAGTCATGTGATTGCCGGTTCTCAATTCCCATTTTGAGATTTGGGTTTCATATAATTCGCGGCGCAGGGACATTATCCCACCTGGAAGCTTGGGACACCGGGGGCAGCCAGCGACGCATGTGAACACCATATGCTTTAAATGCATGCTGTTTGCATGTGGAAGCAAAGCTACAAAGCAACATTTAGCAGACTAAGGGCGGCTTTGTCCCATGCTTTGTTCTCTGGTGCAGGGAAACAAAGCATGCAACAAAGCCCCCCTTTGTTTCCTAATTGCACCTTTGTGGGCTTCATTCCAACTGCAAGCTCCATGCATTTAAAGCACCTGGTTTTCATATGCCTCGTTGGTTGCCCTCAGTGGGAGTTTCAATGAGAATTAGAGATTTACGCAGTTCGTTCATCTCATGTCACTGCGCATTGAGGTTTAATCTTTTGGTTATTCATGTTCTAAGGATGTGCCGCTGAGTTCAAAAGTCCTATGAGGAGCCAAAATTCGAGCTGATCAGGAGCTGGCTGATAACAAGCCAACCCGGATTTTGAGCATAGATCTTGTTGGATCTATGCATTCTCGTATTTCCTTGGCATGTCGGAGATTAGACTTTGATTGAACTGGGAAATTTGAGAGATTTCGCATCAACCCTCCGGGGAATTTTATATGACAGAAATGTGCCTTTGTATATCAAACCAAGTACGTATACATGGAGAACACTGCGGTTTTCCCATCATTGGATCACCGAAGGACTGTGCCGATATGCAAAATGATGGTTGCTATAGAGATTCTCCTGACACCAGGGGCAAAAGCCAGGGCATGTGAACCTCATATGCCTTACATGCATGTGGTTCACATGCCATCAAACTTTGTGACAAAGGTGTCAATCACCTTTGTTGCACCTTTGTTTTTGCCTTTGAGCCACCCCCAAAAACAAAGGTGCAACAAAGGTAACTGAAGGCTTTGTTGCATGATGTGATGGCATGTGAACCACATGCATGTAAGGCATATGAATTTGATATGCCTTGGCTTTTGCTCCCAGTGTGACCAACCCAGCCGACAAGTGCGACCATGTCGGGTACTTATACCTGTTGAAGCCTTCAAAGTTCACCCCAGCTCCCACTCCCACTCTGTTACATCCCATACCACCACGGACTCATCCGGACCTCATCCAACCACTTCCAGTATACTCCGGTATACATTCCGATAACCTCCGGTCTTCTTCCGGTCAACTCCCGTTCAACACCCAGCCAACTTCCGGTCTACGTCGGTTTACCTCCGGCTCAACCCCGGACGACATCCGGACTACGACCGGATGACTTCCGGTTATCATCTGTTCATCTCCGTCCTCTTCCGGTTTAATGTTCCGGTCTTCTCTGGAACGCTCCGGCCCTTATCAGACTTCATCCGGCCCTTTGGCCGATGACGAGTTATCACGCAACCGTCTATCTGCCTTAGCGGTAAATCTCCACATGCACTCCTGTTATGCACACATGCTCTATGTTCTCAATCCATCATCTCCCTTGTACTTATACAAGAAGCTATGTTCTCCTTTTATTCTTCCCTTGTTCTTCAATCAATTTCCTTATATATACTTACCTCCGCTATTACTATAAAATGTCTAGATTACGATCAGTACTTTAGATTGATTATAAATGTCATTCCTGTCTTGACCTCATTTCCTTCTTTGTCGTCTTGACACCTCCTCCAAACATCCGAGTACTCCAGCCAACAGACTCGACTTCTGTCTTCCGTCCAACGACCGGACTTGTCGAAAACCTTATCCCGGACGTCCGGACTTATACATCCGTGAGCTTCCCTACTTGTCAGACTCCATCTCAGACTTTGACATAACTTCCGGATTACCAGACATCGCCCGGCCTTCGGCATATCACCTCCGGCTTACTGGACTTTGTCCGGCCTTCGGCATTACTCCTCCGGCTCACCGGCCTTCACTTCCGGTAACCCTCAGCCATCTTCCTTTCTCTCCTTCCTTCATTCCTAGCCAACCAGATAGTACACTCACCCTTAAACCTAGCTGTAGTGTAGTGGTCCATATCCGTGTTCCGGAATCCTCTCCCGTTTACTTCCGTTGACCTCCGGCATTCCCGAGCCCAGTCATAACCCATCTAGAACCTATCCCCTCTCCTTCCTTTCTCTCCCCCTTGACACGGATATAACACACTCCGACTTCCACTCAAATTCCTCCTAACTATGTGTAGTGTTGCCGCGACTCGCCAAGTCGAGTCGCGACTTGATAAGTCGACTTAATTTCACTTTTGACTCGACTCAACTCGACTTGGTCACGGTTGAGTCACTCCAAGTCACTCCAAGTCGACTCAAGTCGGCCAAGTCGATTCCAAAATATCTTAAACCAGAGAAGGACATAATATACATATATTCAAGTCATCAAACACCGTTTCAGATTATTTATAACACCTGTCAAGTCATATCATCCATCATTTTCCTCTGGCATCTCCATATCTGCAACTGCTAACTCGCAGCTATCTAAAATTTCCCGCCAGATTCCATCCCTCTGTGTTCCATCAGTGGAGGATGCGAGAACGCGAAGCCAGTCCTCCTCATCATCTGGAACAGCCGCCGACTGCCATTCAGCCATAAAGTTCAGCCTTTCCTTCTTATAATTGAACTTCAGCATTTGGAGTGCCTCAAAGAGTAGGGTGTTGGTACGATTCCGTCATTTAGTATCAGTCTCAGCCGATGAGGAGAAAACCCTCTCAGAAGGCACAGAAGTGGCCTGGATAGGTGCGTAATCGGTGAAGAGGCGGAATATCTTGGGCCACGTAGTTTTCCCATGATTCTAAATATTGGTTTGAATAAGTGGTACTTTATTTGAATTTAGGAAACAAACCATCCAATACCCAATCATGTCAGTCGACGCCCTGGGTAGGAGAGCACTGGTGATACAGTGGTTCACCTCATCTTCAAGAGACTGACTGCCATCTTCAATACCACCACCAGTGGGAGCAGAAAAATCAAGTGTCTGCACAACATTATGATAACGCTTCGCCGCCTGCCTCACTCCAGTCATAGATGGTGTAACTGAACGAGATTGAGAGTGAGACCGGGCTTA
>WIQG01000278.1:0-202940 GCA_014925785.1 Mycena galopus ATCC 62051
GGTGGAGCTCTCCGTGGGGCAGCTTCCGAAGCGCCTTCGTCCGGTTGCACGGATCGCAGGTCCGGACGTATTGGCCGACGTGACGGGACAGCTGGGGCCACCAGTAATTCCGGGAGATGAGCTCGAGGGTTTTGAAGCGTCCGGCGTGTCCGGCGACCCGGGTGTCGTGGTGCAGGGCGATGATTCGGCGCCGGAGGTCCTTATTCCGCGGTACGACGACCTTACCGCGGTAGTAAAGGAGCCCTTCTGCGACACGCCACTCGGACGACCGGGGGGGGCGGACGTTCCGGTTCTTGAGGAGTTCTCGCGCGACAAGCGCGACGGGGTCCTCAAGGTCCGGCTCACCCGTGAAGGCCTCCCGGACGTCACGAAGGAGGGGGACCTCGGGTCCGGCCACCACGACACCTTCCAGTGCGCGGACGTGGAACAAGTCCGGGCGAAGAAGGGTAACGTCCGTGTTGTCCGAGCCCACTCCGTGGTCCGGACGGCGGGACAGCGCGTCCGGACGGCCCATGAGGCGTCCGGGTTGGTGGTGGAGCGCGAAGTCAAACCGGGACAGGTACAGGGACCACCGCGCCTGCCTCCGGTTCAAGTTCTGCGCCTTCCGGAAGTACTCCAAGTTTTTGTGGTCCGTCCAGATCTCGACCGGGTGCTGCGTACCTTCGAGGAAGTGTCGCCACTCCTCTAAGGCTCGGATGATCGCAAGCATCTCCTTGTCGTGGATCTCGTAGTTGCGCTGGACGTCACTCAGACTTTTGGAGTAAAACGCGACCGGATGCCACTTCCCGTTCGCGTCCGGCTGAGACAGGACGGCTCCGGTGGCGTAGTCGGAGCTGTCCGCCTCGACCCGGTACGGACGCGACTCGTCGGGCAGGACCAAGACGGGCTCCGCGGTTACCGCATCCTTGAGGCTTGGAAGGCGGCAGCCGCGGCAGCGGTCCAGGTCCAAGTGACGCTCTTCTTTGTGAGGTCGAAGAGGGGCCGCGCGATATCCGAGAAAGCCCGGATGAATCTCCGGTAGAAGTTCGTGAAGCCGAGGAACTGCTGCACGTCCTTCCGGTTCTCCGGAGCAGGCCAGGCGGCGACTCCGGCGACCTTGACCGGGTCCATCTCGACGTGGTTGTGCGAGATGACGACGCCGAGGTACTCGATCGACGACTTCTCGAACTCGCACTTCTCCGGCCGGAGGTAAAGCTTGTGCGCCCGGAGCCGCCGGAGGACTTCTCGGACGATCTCTCGGTGGCGCGCGAGATCGGAGTGAGCGATGAGGATGTCGTCAAGGTATACCATGACGTCTCCGGACAGGATGAGGTCTTGGAAGATGTCGTTCATCATCGTCTGGAACGTGGCCGGGGAGTTGGTGAGGCCGAAGTACATCACCAGGGGCTCGAAGAGTCCTCGGTTGGTACGGAACGCGGCCTTCCACTCGTCGCCTCCCCGGATCCGGACGTTGTTGAAGCCCCACCGGACGTCGAGTTTTGTGAAGAACCGGGCTCCCTTTAGGCGGTTAATGAGGTCGTTAATCAGCGGGAGCGGGTATCGGTTCTTCACGGTCATCGCGTTGAGCGCTCGGTAGTCCTGGACGAACCGGAGGCTTCCGTCCTTCTTCTTGATGAAGAAGACCGGAGACGCCATCGGGGACTTGGACGGACGGATCCGGCCGGTGCTCAGCCCATCCTCGATGAACGCGTCGAGTTCCTTCTGCTCGAGGGGGGAGATCGGGTAGACCTTGCAGTTGGCCGGCTTTGCGTCCGGGACGAGTTCGATGGCGTGGTCCCATGTCCGGCGCTCCGGTAACGCGTCGAACGACTCCTTGTCAAAGACGTCGGAGAAGTCCTCGACCCAGGTCGGAACCGAGGTCCCAGGCGGGGCCGAGTTCCGGGCGAAGGCCTCCGCGAGCCGTTGGGAGACGGTGCTGCCGGCGCGGATTTCCTCGGCCGGAGCGAACGCGGTGTAGAGGATCCGGTCGCCTTCCTCTAGCTCGTCATCGTCGTCTTCGTCCGGGTCCGGAGTGAGGTCCGGACAGTCGTCTCCGTCGCCATCCGGATCGTACCCGTCGTCTCCGCACCACTCCTCCGAGTCAATGGCACAGATAGACGGGACGGGACCTTCGCGGAGCTGTCGGAGGATCGCGGCGGAGATCTTCGCGCTGCGACGGACGGCGCGAAGCTCGTCTCGGCAGGTGCTGCAGCTGGTTGGGCAGCGGGTCATCCGGACTTCCTTGGTTTCCCAGTCGATCTCCGGGTTGTGTTTCTGAAGCCAGGAGTAACCGAGGATGACGTGCTGCTTCCCGAGCCGCGTCACGGCGAGTTGGATGCGTTCCGAGTGACCCTTGTAGTTGACGACCATATCGACTACGCCCGTAATGCCTCCGGATGCATTGGGTGTGCCGTCGACGTTGAGGACCGGGATAGGCTGGGAGAGCTTCCGGACGGGAAGGTTGCGGGAGATCACATACTCCGAGTCAATGAAGTCTCCGGTCGCTCCGCAGTCGACCAGACCTTTCACGGACACCTTAGCCGCGGTTTCTACCGACTGCATCTCCAACGGAATGTGCAGGGAGTTCCGGCCCTCCACGGAATCAATAACGTATTGCCGGGGCAGTTTGCGTTCCCATCTCGGACGGTGGACGCGGGGAATGGAAGGGGTTTTTGCCTCCGGGGCGGGAATAGGGGGCTCCGGCCGGGGGGCGGAAGCCGGAGCAGGGGGTGCGTCTTTCGTTTCAACTGCTGATTTATTGGGTATATCTTTGTACAGGCAGGAGTAACGATTAGGGGACGCGACCGAGGGCGCACCGCTCACTCGACCGCGTCCGGAAAACCCTCCGGCTCCGCGTCTCCGGCGTCCGGCTCGGTCGGAAGCCCGGCGGTAGTAGAGAGGCGCGCGAAGAGCTCTCCGAGGAGGTCGTCTCCGAGTTGACGGACGACCTCGTCCAGGACGTCTGCGTGCCGGACGTCTGAGGGAGTCGGGCAGTCTCTGGCGAGGTGTCCGGACGCACCGCAGCGGAAGCAAGCGCGCGGTGCGAAGCGCGCGCGGGTCCGGTCAACTTCCATCGGAATGCCAGGCGGAAGGGCGGGCGCCGGCGCGGCTTTGGGAGCAGGCGTGAAGGAGGGGACTGGGAGGAACGTCCCAGTGCGAGGGCGGGCGGCCGGAGCCGGGGCGCGAGTCGGAGGTGCTCCCGCTCGGACGCGGGCGAGGGCGTCGTACTGACGGAAGGCGCGGAGACGCCATCCGGCGTAGTCTAGCAGCGCCGGAGCGGTTCCGGACGTGGTGATCGCTGCGTTGATCCTCGGGTCGAGCCCCGCTCGGTACTTGGTGACGCGGACGAGCGGATCCGTGTACCCGGCCGTGGCGGTGAGTTCCTCGAAGTCGTCCGTGTACCGGTAAACGTCGCGGGAGCCCTGGTAGTAGCTGTGGGTCTCCAGCCGGAGGAGAGCTTGGTCTTGCTCGTTTTCCTCGACGAACCGGAGCCGGAACTCGGACTCGAATTCCGCCCAGGACGGGAATGGGAACGGAACGATTGCGGACTGTCGTTCGGCCCATCGTCCGGCCGCGTCTCGCGCCATAAAGGACATGGCGTACCGCACGAGTTTTTCCTCGACGAGCTGTCCGTGGACCATGAAGGCTTCCGGAACCAGTCGGAGGTATGTGAGGACGGAGTGGAGGAACATCCGTCCTTGGGTCCGGTCGCCGTCGAAGACGGCCGGGGGGTTCGGTCGGAGAACCGATTTCGCTGCGGGGGTGAGGGTGGTAAAGTCTGGACCCACCGCCGGAGCCGGAGCGGCAGGGACGGGGGCAGTCGCGGGTGGATTTTGGTTGTTGTGTAAAACGCGGAGGAGTAGGGCTTCGATGTTTGCAAGAGAGCCTTCGACCGCGGTCAGCCGGGATTCGGGGTCGGCAGCCGGTTCCGGGATGTAAACATCCGGGAGCTCGGGTGGCGCGGACCCGCTTCCGGGCGTCGGAGCGTCCATCAAGGAGGAGGGGTCGAGGTTGGAAGTCGGGGAGGCCGGAGCGCTAGCGTAGCAGTCCGAGTCCGAGTCTACACCGAACTTCGCAATCTTGACCAGTTGATCCCTTAGATCCTTTCTTCTGCTGTAAGGGCAACCTCAGCTCGGCGCAGAGCGCGGGAGACTAGCGGGAGAATCCGAAGCAACTCAATTGAATGGTACTAAATACAGGTTTCTAGAATACGCACCTAGCGGGAGAATCCGAAGAGAAGAAAGGATGAGGATTCTCACGCTAGGCGAGGTTTTTTAAGTACTAGCCAGTAGCACGTGTCCGGAGGGATCGGCAGAGGTCTCGAGCTTGATCACACAGCACGTGCCAGTGAGAGCGGCCGGACGGACGGAAGGGAACAGAGTCCGGAGGGACGGGAGGTGACGTTCCGGATGGAGGCGCAGGCTGGGATGCGAGTCCGGAGGCCGGACGAAGGATCGGACGAGGAAGCGGGGCAGTGCGATGGGCCGGAGCCGGACGGACGGACGGATGGACGGGCGGACGGGCGGTTCCCCTGACAGTCACATAAAAGAACCATGGGATTTTGGGGGCAAACCTCCAAATAGCTGACAGTGATGTTGACAGAAGTGTTTGGTTCACGTAAAGCTGCCGCAACTATATGCACCTGGAACTTGACCTTGACTTCATCCTTCTCTGACCCCACCACAATTTTAGCTAAACTACAGAATTTTGCAAGCAGCTTCCACTTGAATCTATTGAACATGATATTGTTGAGGAGCTTTTATAATAGCAGATGCTTTGGGCTGAGGCTTTTTCCTGAGTTTGGACATGTTAAGAAACTAAGAAGAAGGATATATTGTAGGTGATTTCAGTAGGGTGAGCAAGTTCTTTGGCTTGATGTAATGAGATGAGAGATGCAATGGAAGAAAATTTGAAAAATAGAAAGAGAAAGAATGAATACCTTGTGCACCCTTGCGGCATCTAGCGGTCTCTATTTCTCACTTTCCTCCTTCTCAAGCTCGCCAACTGGCTGTTGATATTCTCTGTCAACTGATTTCTTGGTTAGAGTTACTGGGATTGGGGATCTTGCAGATGTGGCGCTACTTTTGCATATGTGGGAAGATCCCTGTATGCTGATTATCTTATGAAAAGATGTGTGGTACCTTGAAAAATGCTAGAAAACCGTTCAGAAGAAGAAAACAGTCTCAGAAAGCAGAGACATCAAATGTTTTGAAATGTTTTATTTTGACACTGACTGCCATCAATTTGGCAAACAGCTGTAATATACCTCAAAGTGCTATTCTGCACTACACAATGAGTTCCTTGTGACTATGGAGGTCACCTTTTTCTATAATACCTGTAGAAAAAGTCAATTTCAAATTCTGGCTAAAAAAGCCTTACATTTTGATAATTTCCCTTTATGACAATTGTTCAACACATGTAAATATCTGCTACTCCTTTATTTTTTCATTCCACAACTTATTCAGGACCATTATGTGGCCCCAATCATAAGAACCACCACCATCTATGACTTATTTGCATCACAAGTAACACTATTATGAATTTGGCAGGACCATTGTTATAAGGTTATTATTTTCTGTGTTTTCCCTTGACTTGCAATAGTAAGCTAGAAGAATATATAAGCAGATTTTAATGCATAGAATAGACAAGCATATATGTTTGATGCTGAGTTTGGGTTGGAGCACTATGTGCTATCATGTAAAATTGATCGCATTTCTGTCCCTCATGATCATGAGCAGGTCTCCCGGTGATGGTGGTGCTAAGTGCTTGTCAGACAGAACTTGTACTGTTATGCTTTTTAGTATATTTTTGAGCATATTTGAGGCTAGCCACTGTGAGCCAATTTGATCCATCACTTAAATTTAAACCCATGATGTGTGTTGACCTCATGGGCAAGTCCTTGCATAATGGTGGTGCTCAGCACCTTTTAGTACTAGCTCTACTGTTAGCTGTTTCATCTGCTGGGTTCAGTAGTTTTCAAGATGTTAAACAGATTAGTGCCTCTCTATTTACTAGCACTCCTATAGGGCATCAATATGATCGAGAAGTGTCCTGACAGATCAGTAGCTATGATGAGGCTTTGTTAACACTGATCCTGTCACTCAAGAAAGGGTATTCTTGTTTAGAGGCTTTCTGTCCAATTTATAAAACAGAAAAAAAAACATAAAAGATACAAATAGATTTATTTAGATAAGTAGGTGAACATATGTGAAAGGAGTAACTTGTTATATATTATGTTAACAGATAGTACAGCTATAGCTAAGGACTTTTTAAGAGTTAGGGGTAGGGTTAGGGTTAGGGTTAGGGCTAGGGCTAGGGCTAGGGTTAAGGCTAGGGCTAGGGTTTAACCAACAGTCCAAATCAGCTTAAGCATAGGTGCACATAATGCTCAAATTTTTTACCTAGCTAAAAGTTATACAAAAAATCTGGATAACAAGACTATTGCAGACCACAATCAAAATGTAAGTGCTGCCATAATATTAACATAGAGCATCGCTAAGTTGATGCTTCATCAGGAAAAACATTTTTACTACATAAATGTAGCAAAAGTCTCGTACCCAAGTAGTCCCGGTAGCTCTTGGCGGCAGCCTGATAGCGCCTGGTAGCTCCCCGTAGCTCTCCCCCCGCCAATCAGTAGCTTTGATAGCCTTAATCTGCAGATCTATTTCCTCAATAGCCGAGACATGCGGATCAGTAGTGCATGATATCATAGCTTCAACAAAACTGCTTGCTTTGCCTTTCTTTTGATGTCTGGCAGGTGGTTTCCATGTCTGGAGTGTTATCATGCGTGGTAAAAAAAAAACCATAGTTTTTTTAATAAGACTGTGATAAGCACGACTTCTCAAATGTTTCCTAAGTCCATTTCAAAGTCCGACACACGTGTGCGATTGCGTGATGATCGTCAATCAATCACGACATAGTTACGAACAACGTGGTTACGGTGCTACGCCTCTCTTTCTTCCCGCCCCCATCTCTCTCTCTGTGTCAGCCCACCCTTCCCCCTCCCTCCATGTCCTGTGCCCTCTTCAAAGAACAGTCTACAGCTCTTTGTGCAGCTGCTTCTCCCGTGCCACCCACGCTGCACCCTCTTGTTCTGATCTGCTCAACGCCCAAGCACGCCTCAAGGTTTCAAGCCGCTCAATACTTCAAGCACTCCTCAAGCTCTCAAGTTTTTCTCAAGTCCTCAAGTCCCTGAATCCATCAAGGTTGCTGGTTGTTCTTCAAAATCACAATCCTCAAAATTCTTGATACGCTTCACGCCTGCTGGCATTTGTGGGAAGGAATGCGCCACAGTGGGAACGAGCCCGTTGCTGTAAGTGTCGTGTATTTTCTGCTTCAGGATCAATGTCTCTGACTGAAATTCTTTCCTTCTGTTACGGTCCGCAGTAGCTAGCCTGTGTTTGCATAGCGTTCCGTTGCTCAATGTATCCGTAGTTTATATAATACACATTCTGCTTCATTGTACACATTGCAAACTGAGTGACCTGCATCCTGGATGATATCCAATGCGCCCAATATCAAATATATTGACTATTCTATGGTGCACAATGTAGCTTCTATACTGTGGATAGCCCTGGTAGCTCGTTGCTATCAAGAGCTACCAGGAGCTACCAGCCGATGTATGACAGCTACAGGCGGCTACCAGAGTTTGGCGTGCGGCTATCAAGAGCTACCAAAAGGGGGACTTGGCGATGGGGCTATGCGAACTATTTCAGCTACCAGGCACTACATAGACTTCTCCTTTTTTCCTGATGTTCCAGATGAAAAGATTGCCAAAGTCATAGCAGCAGTTCGTGAAACTTGCTAATTAGGAATATATATATATATATATAATATACAAAAGATTTATTTAGATAAGTTAGTGAATATATGTGACATGAGTGACTTGTTATATATATCTGTTAATGGATGATATAGGTAAGGATATAGTTTAGAGTTAGGGTTAGAGTTAGAATATGGTAAACTATAAAGACTCAGAAAAATATAATACAAGTGAGTACAGGACAACAGAGTGTTTGATTAAAAAATCAGAACTGTTTCACTTTTATAGCTTATCAGGTCCTGCTCACTTTTCATTGACCTATACAGTTGTCACTGTCTTAACCCATACCTCTTGGTAAGCCCAAAAAGCTATAGGTTATGGCAGGTATGGGTTTCAGTAACCGTGGGAGCCTTATCAGAGTTTCCTGGCCATCTTTCCAACACTCAGACATGGTGTGAAGCAGGTAAATTAAGGTTTTATACATGTAATAGGCTGAAGTTGAACTTTTTCCGTGCTCTTCTATATGTGTTCATCCCCGAATTTCCCCTAGTCAGCCTGAATGGAGTGGTTTAACTTCTTGTGATGAGTGAGAGGTGTTCAGAATCAGTGTCCATTGACCTAAATTTTGATTTGCAGGCCATAAACTGTAGTAGATCCCCCTCTTTAAGCCATGGGAACTTGGAAATTTAACCAGATATGCCCTGGGCTCATGGAACACATGGGGTTTCAATTCTAAAAATAGGTGGGTTATAGGGTTTCACAAAGTTATGAGTTTTAATTGAGAACCATCAGTGTTTTGGTTGAAAAGCTATGGGTTTTCACAGGTTACGGGTTATGAGGAGTAGAGCTTAGCACAGTGACAACTGTAGTTGCGGCAAACTCAATTTACTTGCCTTTTTAGAAAATTCTGATTAATTCCTATTGTGTGCGCTACCCTTCAGCCCTAAAATTAGTACAAAATTTTGAGGAGTGAAGGGTGACTAGGTAATTATCGTATACTATTTTGTTCAACAGAAAACCAACTGGCTTAAACCAACCTAAGGGGATGTTATATCAACCTGCAGTGATAAAAAAATGTGGGCTGCCCCTAATCCACCTAAGTTTTTTTGGCCCCAGATGCTAGATTAGGTCGGCAAGACTTTGACCAGGCATTCTACGCATCGAAAAGATGTCTAACAACATCTTTGAGGTCAAATTTGATTGCACTTTCTTAAAAAAGTCAGTAAATTGATTTTGCTGTAACTATATGTGGTTGTAAGATCTGGTTACAGAATATCTGAGCAGATTCTCACACTTATACTCAATGTTGGCAATCTAATTGGACAAGAAAGAACAGTAAGAACTTTCGCTCAGAGATTCACATGTTTCTTGTTTATAGGCTTTCTATCTAATTTAAATTAAACTAAATTAAATATACAAATAGATTTATTTACATAAGTAGATGAACATATGTGAAAAAAATAACTTGTCATATATTATTTTGACAGATGATACAGGCAAGGACATGGTTTAAGAGTTTGACCAGGGGTAAGGTTAGGGTTAGGGTTAGGGTTAGGGTTAATCCACAGTCCAAATGAGCTGGAACCCAAGTGCATCGGTTTTTGATCTAGCTGAAAGCTATACAAAAAATCTGGACAACAAGTAGGGATGGACACAGGTTTTCATCAATTTTATGTAATTGCGACGCTAAGCTTGAGTCTACAATATTTTTGAGCCCAGAAGCAGCACAACCAGTAAAGAACTGACCGAGTTATAGCCTTATCAAGTTTGAGACAAAAAATGACAAAACCTCAGTCTCCAGCAGCGGATTTAAGGCCCAGACCCGTGGGTTTGAACCCATTTGCAAAGGTCCTGTGACATGTGTATGTGATGTTGGGGTATCAAACTTTCTTTAATCATAACTCAGTCAGTTCTTGGCCGTTCTACTTGCTTTTGGGCTCAAAAAATTCGTAGAGTCGAGCTCCACATCGTGATGATATAAAACCTGTGGGTTTACCCTTGTCCATCTCTAACAACAAGACTGCTGCAGACCACGATCAGAATGTAATTGCTGCTATGACATTAATATAAGGATGGTGGGATTTTAACTTATAGCTTAAGACCCCGATGATCTGATACAAGTTCTATTTGATTAGAATATGCAATGGAAAGGGTGGGGCAAGCTAAGTTGCCGCACTCGTTTGCATCACTACAACTATATACTACAGAAGGGATCAAATGATGGTAACAATGTAGTTCTAAGCGAGTGATTATGAGTAATTGGAGATGTGTGAATAGGCCCGGCGGAGCTGGGTAAGGCGGGTATGCGTATCCCTAACACTCTCCCCCCCTGGGCGAGCTTTGCGAGCCCTCCTACAGCTCAGCGGTCGTTGTGGATGTCATGGTGGATTCGGCCGACGGGGTGGGTGGCGCGCCGATGAGCAGTTCGCCATCGTCGCCACATCGAGATCCATCGTCTGTGCTGGGAAATTTGGATAAAAGGTATCAATGCCGTCGCGAATGGGGCCGTGCTGCAGTGCGGTCCACATGTCCTCTGTCCCGAGCGTGGTTAGGAGTATGTCCTCCACCGTCCGCAGCCATTCTTCCTCAAACGTCTGGCGCTGGAGGTCGCTCTTATGGAGAAACGAGTTGTGGCGAGAGCACGAGAAAGATTCCAAAGCCTTCACTGCCGGTGAGCCTGTCGTAATGCCGTGCTATACAAACCATGATACCACATGGGCCCAACACAGTGTAGTGGTCATAGTATCCTGGAACTGAGAATATAAGCATCGTCTTCCACATGAACGTGTTCCGGTGTATCGCTGTCATGTCTCCGCGCATGGGAGCCAATGCGTTGATAGTGAGCCATGCCGCGATGTCCGCTGGGAGTGGGGCTGCCGTGCTTGTCGCTGCGACGTCGGCGGGCGTGATCCGCATTCCGATGGGCCAATGAGCGGATGGGACTGCCAAGTACTAGTGCGTCGCCTCCCGTAGCGAGGCGGTTGCTACGTCGCGTCCTGCCACGCCCTTCACCGGGGACTCAGCGAGGTGGACACTCGTTGTGATGTTGGTGTTGCAATTGGCGATCCCAAGGTAGGCGCGAGGTTCAGCAACCCGCTCATCGATGTCACCGGCTTCCGGCATCGCGACGTCTTCGTTTATCGCCGGAGGGGCGCTGATGCGGGGAATGCCCTCGTCCGCAACCCATTTAGTTACCCTTTCGCGAAGTTTGGCGTGTATGGTCCAGGACCACTTCGCGAAGCTTGGCGACCACTGTCGATGCTTACTCATCTTACCGGCGGGGTTTCGAGCGGCACCACGACAACTCTCGGCAGGGCTTGGGGGAGCCATCAGTCTATCATTTTGGGCTATGCCGTCGACGCCGAAGGTCCCCAATAGGGGGTCATTTCCCAATTGGGTCAGAAAAGGCGGGCGCAAATGCGCCATCAATGCTCGTGTTTGCCGTACAGTAGGTAATGTACAGGCAGTATTCAACATAATGGTCAAGATGTATGTATAGTATTGTGTTTGTATTTGCAAAATATCCTAGCTAGCCAGCGGCGCGGGGGCGGGGGCGGGCGCGCCCCCGATTCATCGGGCGCGGTTTGGGGCAGGCTTGGGCCGGGTTGCTCAGTTCTGGCGCGGGGGCGGGCGAGCTCGCTAGGGGCATTTCAACGTTGACGCGTGTTTCTTGCGGAGGTGAGCTGGCGGGCGTGGGATCGCTCGTTGGCCCGATTTTGCTGGATGCACCTGCTGGCGCCGCGCTCGTCCCCACCGGTGTCGCGATCCCGTTCCCCGTTGGTCCCGAGACGCTCACCTCCCCCTTTTCACTGTGGGCCATTGTTAGTACATATCTCATATCTTTCAGCTACAGCAATAGATTACCTGGCGACCATTTTCTCTAGCACCCATTTCACATCCCCAATAGCGTGATTCCACGTGTCTGACGGTACCTCCATGGAGCCGTGCCACCACTTCAGGCGCACAATCACGCTAAGAAACCCATTTTGCCCAGGGCACCTCATCACGTCGAAGCTCCCGTCCCCATCCCGCACCACGTCCCCGTCCTTCAGCCGCCACGCCGGATTAATGGCACGCCACCATGCCCACCACTCCCGCTCCATTTGCTCCGCTGAGCCGACGTTGGGGGTGCCTTTGCGCGCGTTCTTCACCCAGATGCCCACTGCTTTCGGACAGTTTGTCGTCACATGGCATTTAGTCCAATGCTCTCTGCGTCAGTTTTTTTCTCCAATCATCTGAAAGGGAATACGTTACCGACGTGGCGAAGCCAAAGAGGCCCTCCAGAGCCCACCACACGGCCACTAATTCTTCCCACTCTCGGCCCATTTTTGCCGCGTCGGCTAGCAGCGTCTTCCTCGCCTCATCCGCCCACTTTGTACCTTTGCTGCCTTTCTGCGCCCCATCCGTCGACGTCCTCGTCGTTCCTGCATCGTCCTGCCTTACTCGTTTCCGGGTCTTGACAGGGCTCTGCGGCTCCTGGTCCTGCTCGCCATCCTCATCCGCGCTGTCCTCGCTCTCGTCGTCGTCGCTCGACCAGTCGTCGCCATCCTCGCGGACCTTCGGGGCCTTGCGTTTCTTCGTCGTCATCCTGAGGAACTTTGCCGTTTCATTGAGGCCCATGTTCATTAGCAGCGCCTTGTTTCTTGCCAAATTGTTCTCGCGCTCCAGGTTAAAGGGGTTCATGCGGTGCAGGTACGCAACATAACTCTTCTGATCTTCTGGCGACATCGCGAGGATCTTCTCGCGCAGCGGGTCCGTAATATTGGTCAGACCCCATGTGAGCTTGGGCTTGGGGACAGCGGGGGCAGGCGCGGGCGCGGTGGGAGCGGGCGCAGACAGCGCGGGTGTGGTGGGAGCAGGCGCAGTGGGAGCGGGCGCAGACAGCACGGGCGCGGTGGGAGCGGGGGCGGACAGCGCGGGCGCGATGGGGGCGGGAGCAGATAGCGCGGGCGCGACGGGGGCGGGTGGCGGGGGCGGCGGTAGCAGCGTCCCTGCCATGATCAAGTCGTTGTCGGCGTCATTCAGCAACGGCGGTGGGGACAGTGGCCCGGACGCGTCCGCTGGCGGGTCCATCTGTATCATATTCATTCCAATTAAAAAATTGGGGTTCGTCGTATCGAGCTGGGCGGCAGGGGCAGGCGGATCGAGTGGGACGGCTGGGGTAGCGCTCGTGTTCGCGGTCGCTGGCAACATGGGAGCGGCCATTGAAATCTGTGATCCCCCGCGGTCCACTAGGTTGTTGGTCTCTGCGGCAGCCAGGTCACAGTCAATACCGCTGCGTCGCAAACGGATTAAACCCAAATCTCACCCATGAACCCTGCGTGGACAAATTTCAGGTAGGTCCTCAGCATCCCCGCGTACCCCTCCGGATCCCACCTGGCCCAATCCTTCCCATCCACCAGCCCCGAATTCGCACTTTTAGACGCGGTTGTCAAGACAAAACCCTCAGGATGGCTTAATCCTCTAAGACTTACCTCAAGGTCTCGAACTGATTCGTCTCCAGGTTTATGTGGGCACCAATGATATTCAATGAGAGACCTGTATATGCCTGCAGCCCCGCGAGCAGCGGCTGCACAATGGTCAAGAAGTTTTCACGACATCTGCGGCTGAAACATGATCAGCGACTGTCCAAAAAAATCAGAACGAACGTTACTTACTGCCGCTTCACGTCCGCGTCAGCACTTGGAAGACCCTCTTCGCTGTCCTCGTATTCCTCCATCTCCCGCTCGTGCTCTTCGTCACATTCCTTCTTGATACGACTCCGGACTTCCTCGGGCTCCGCCGCTAGCATTTCCTGCGCGACTAGGCATCGCAAGGAGAGCTGTTTTGCCTTCGGTTCATCCCTGTATTTCTCCTCGAACCTCTCCGCCACTGCGTCCTTGTGGTCCTGATGGCGCATGTAAAATCGAAAATCGGAGGCGCGCTTTGGGGGTGTAGTGCTGTCCTCCCGTCGAAGGCGCGCCAGCTGCTCAAAGAAAGGATTGCCGTGGATTCCCATAGCGGTGGGACACTTGCGGCCAAACCACCGTTTCACTTTCTGTCCATTTCTCAGTAAGTATTTGACTTATCTTTGGCGGCCCTCGTCGGTTCAAATACCGCTTTCAACTCTTTTTGTATCTTGGCTTTCTGGTCCTGCTCCTCGGTCGACAGGTTTAGCCCCAGCGCCGCGAACACGTCGTCTGCCGTCTCGGGTGCCTTTTCTTCTTCCCCTGTACCTGGCTCGGGCTCTTTGGTGAGAGCCAGCTGCCAAGGAAAGCGGCGCCAGTATTCTTCGAAGAGAGCTGGCCAGAACACGGGGAAGCCGTCCGTCTTGACTTCCTTTCCCTTCCTCTTTCCTGCTGCCAAATATTCGGGTATTTTGGACGTCAAGAATTCCAGGCGAGCCCCTTTGAAATCGCTCGCTTGTCCGCGTTTTTTCTTGGGCGTGTCCACCGTGTCGTCGTCGTTGCTCTCGTTCCCTCGGTCACCCTCTTTCTTTTCTGCGGCGCGTCTCTTTTTCCCCGTGGAGTGAGTGAGCGTGAAGCGTGAATCGCGAAGTGTACACAAACGAGAAGCCGCTATTTAGCGGTATTGATCTCCCAAGAGGGTGGTGGCAGTGCGAACTGGGAATTCACTTTACAAAGAAAAACAATTTTTTTAATACACAAGAAAATGTAAAAAATACAAGGAAACAAGTAGTATACAAGGCAGTGGCAGTATAGTAAGTGGCAGTATAGTCGGAGGCAATATAGTGGCAGGAGTAAGTAAGATAAACAAGACAAGCAACGCAATTTAGGTCAGTCCAACGTAGGTAGTGGCAACACGAGTATCAAAACAACGCAGGATAGGTGAGTCCAAGACGACGGCAGTGGTAGCGAATAGCTGGGATATGCAAAATATGAGGATGTGGCAGGATAGCAATGATGTGGCAGTATATATAGGCGAGACGGCGGCGGCAATGGATAGATCGCACAAGAAATTACGGAGCGTCCACCACGGACTACGCGTCCTCATCCTCCCCCACGAACGGCCGCATCATCATCCAAGCTTCGAGTTTGGTGACGTTGTTGGTCACCATGATCTTCGGATCACTCAGCCCGAGGGACTGCGCCGCACCCCAAGCCGCCGCCCACGACTGGTAGAATACCGAGACCCTGCGGATCCTGTAGAGGAGGACGGGCAGCGCGGGGGGAGCGGCGTGGACGGGGCCGCCGCCACCAGCCACAGCAGCAGCAGCTGGGCGGGCGGGGGTCACGAGAACGGAAGGGTGCGGGGCGGGGGCGTCGTTAGGGCCGCTGTTGGCGCTGTTGGCGTGGGTCGGGCGCGGGGCGCGGGCCGTGGGTTCGGTGGGCGGCACAATGCAGGACGGAACGACCGCCTTGCGCGCGGCCAGTGGGCATCAGCTGGACGCGCATGTTAGGGCCCACCCCGCGGAAGACGTTGGGGCTGCAAGACTCCTCCTTCTTGACGCCTTTTTTGGGGCTGGAAGTTGGGGTCGACTCGGCGGAGGTCAGCGGGGAGTCACTCGCGAACAGATCCGACGACGTGCTGGTCGATGTGCTTGCGAACGGCGAGCCCGCAGGGAGGACTGGATCGGGAGGTGCGGCAGGAGGAAGCGGGTGGAGTGTGCACGCGTTGGTGGACGGATGAGTGGACGCCGGGGGATTGAGGGTGAAGGTTACGGGCTCGAAGGGAGGACAGCCGTGCCTGTGCTGCTCGAGGCACAAACCGTGCCACCAGGTATTGAGGTCGGTGAGCTTTTTGAAGCCTTTTTGGACAGTGTCGGTGAACCCGCTAGTCTGATCCGTGGCAATCCACCTACAGCCAACGCCGAATATTAGCGAACTCAAATAAAATTCCTGAGAGTAGAACACCCGACTCACGAGTTCGTATATATGCCGCGCGTACGTCCCGCCCATACTCCATAGTACACGCAGGACGCGCTGTTGTCGTGCGCCCAGGTCGACTCGTGGCCAGCAGAAGGATAGTAAGGAGGAGAGCAAGGCATAGTTAAGGGACTCGAAGATTGTTGTGAGGTCAGGGGAGTGGATGTGGAAGGGAGGAGAGAAGAAAAGAGCTGTTCGCTGGCATAAGTACGACGAAGTGGCGTCAATTTAGGTAAAATAGAATCGTCGGCGGGAAGGGTCAAGGGTTGAGGGCCTAGATTGCAGCGAGGCGCGGGGACTAGAGGTGGCGTTCCTCGCTCTCTGGGCTCGAGTTCGCGAGCAGAGGTTTCGTCACGATGATTTCTGCCCAAGCGACAGGTGTACTGATATAGCAGTTCATGCGGCTGCTCTGTGTAGCGTACACTGGGCGCGAAGACGAAGTCGAGAGAAACCAGTTGCTTGCCACGTTGAAGGTCGGCAGCGCTGGAGAGTGAGTGGGAGGAGGCAGAGCGTGAGGACGATTCCGATGTCACATCACATCCCAAGCTGACGTCGCTTGATTCAGGCGCGTTTTGTATCTGCATCGGCGAACCAAGGGAGATCGAGGGAGGAGGAAAGGAATGGTATTAAGAGACAAGAAGTTATTTAATACAAGTTTTTGAGTAAATTTATGTACGATCATATACACGTCAAGAGTTTGAGAATAGAGATCTCTTTGCGAAGGTCCCTCTGTTTCAGCGCAAGCCGCGCGCGGTTACTAGACGCGGGAGGCATATTAGGAATATAAAAAAGATGACCTCCATAATTTTACTTACCGCGCTCGGTACAACACGCTCGAGCGTCTTGCCGCCGATCGCGCGAGCACCAGTTTTTGGTCCGTGGGATCCAATGTTTTCAGAAGTGCGCGACGGCGAGCTCCGCGCTCCTGACCGGCCTTCAGTAAGGCATCGCGGTGTCTGAAAGAAAATTTAGAAGACCAAGAAAATGTAAGTCAGTCCGCTGACGCACCATGCCCGATACCGTGCGGAAGCTTCTCTCTTCCATTGGCATTTATGCGCCGGAAGTATCGGAGCAAACCTAAGGTGCCCCAAGCCAGTGGCAGGCAGCCCTGTGCCCGGCGGCGCCAGGCGGCGGTCGAAAAATGCACGAAGACCGTGTTTCATGATGTATGCCTTGCAGCGGGCGGTTTGTTGTTTGAGCGCGAGCTCCGATCAATGCCTACGAGGGATGAGACTGGAGGCCTGTCGTGGTTGGTGAATTGGGACTCACCCAGCCCGGTAATGGGCGCTGCTCTCGCGACTGTGCTCTCTCGCGACCTGTCCCTCTTCCTTGCTACGTTTTTGAGGATTTGCGCGACTGCGAGCAGTGCGCTCTCGCCCCGCTTTGAGGACAGCCTCACGGTTCCTAGAAAGCAAGAGTTAGCGGTGGAGACAAGCATGGTAAGTGTAACGCACCTCTCCCGATAGCGCGCCGATGCTAGGTGCCTGCTTTCTCGCTGGCGATCCGTGAGCAGCTTTTTCGATTTGCTGGCGGCTTTGGTGGAACTGAGAGAGTAGAGATGGAGTGAGAGACGAAACCCAACCAGCGTAGAGCCAGACATACAGATTTGGAGAAGTCATGGTGTAGGTGAAAGAAAGATGGTGGTAGTCAAGGTCTAAACCACTATGGGATCGAGGAACCGAATCAATACTTTCGTGCCAATAATCACGTACCATTGGCCGGCCTACTTTGGATGGTCCTAAAAATACAAGAAAATCAAATCAGCTCCGGAGGACACAATTATGAAGATTGGCCTCTTAGGATGGAGGAAGAGCTGGTTCCAATAAGGAGATAAAATAATGAAGCCGTGGTGAGAGCGCCACTTTGATAGTGGTGATGTGCGTCATCAACTTCATGTCCTTCCTTCGACCTGGTTCGCGATTGTTTTCGGACAAAATTTGCCCGGGGTCCGAATCATGGGAGGTCAAAGTCGAGTTCGGCCGGTTCAGTCTTGGCATGAATCGCTAACGCCGGCTCGAAATCGAGGTGCGCTGATTATTGATGTAGGTCCCTTGGAGTCAAACTGAAGGTTAAAACATCGAGATAAGAATGACTTCACATGGGGAGACACACCAGGTAGCAGATGGGCCGTTGCCTTTCTGCACGGAACACCTACAGACCCCCGGAAGTCGCACTGAACTGGAAAGGGTTGCATTGCGCGAAACTGATGCCAGAGAAGGATTCTACGAATTTTGGGGCTCCGGTGCGAGTCGAGGGGGTGAGTGGAACAGTTTGTAAAAAGATTCTGGAGGCCGGGCCACTGGGGTGTGCAGGAGAAGCCGGTTTGCGGGAGTCTCGGTCGAAATAGGGGTGGTTCGGGCTTATCCAGACTGGAACTCGCGGGTGTGGGAGGTAGCAGCATAGGTGGGTGGCGAGCGAGCGTCGGGACCGGAGCGCCGGGACTGTAGAATGGAGGATGAGATTTAATGAGATAGATGTATAATTCAGATAAGCGACTTACCAACAGATAAGATTCCACGAACAAGTCCGATAGAACCGAACAGCCGATATGTTGATGAGCCACTCGACAATTGCTGGGACATGACGCTCACCATGCCGCATGGAAAATTCATAGCAGGAATTCTCCACCGTGATCTCCTCTCTAGCTGACCATGCTGTGAGCCTCCCTTTCCTTTCATTACAATCGTTCACCGACATAGAGTTTGCGACCCAAATTCTTGCGAGTAAGTGGCGCTGAGGTAGAGTAATCCTACAGTCATGGAAGCCACGGAAGGCGGGGAGGATGAGCTGGCGTGGGCTAGAGCTTCGACCAAGAGCAAAAGCGAGGTGGACCAAGGAGGATGTTGCATCGCGCAAAACCAAAGAAAGCCTCCGTCAGCACGGTCAATGTTCACACGGCCACGTTCTCGATAGCTGACATCACAGGAGATAACACCAAAACTCCTATCACGACCATCGTCCAACGCGCCTCAGATGATAATTGCAGGTGTTACCGCGAAGAAATCCTGGTCGTACCTCCATCCCCTGTCAAACGTCACCGAGCAGGCCTAGTCCAACCAGCGCCGGAGCGCATCTCCATAGACAATGAGGATGTTTTCGAAACGGACCGCTACCAAATGGGTTTTGACTTATTGGACGATATGCCGCCCGAGCGTGTGCAACCGGCTATTCTGAGAGTTGCAAAGCCCTCCGTAAAGATTTTTTTCTAAGTTGTAGACTGTGTCTGATTTTTCCCCCTTTTTTTTCCCCATCTATTTCGGTTTTTATCGACATCTCGTGTTTTTTCGCGTGCCGTGGGTGTCTTTCTACACCAGGACCCCGCTCTCGCTAGATTCCATGAGCTCCGCGACACATACCTCGGCAATCTGTTGCGTCGAGACGGGTGCCTTTGGCCCCAGGGATCAGATCGCTGTTTTGGCTGTCAACAGCGCACTGACGAAACTGAGCCCCAAATTTTCTGCTGCAAGAATTGCTTTGGGGACGAGCTATTCTGTGCCTCCTGCTTGGTTGCCGGCCACGTCAAGAATCCGTTGCATAGAATTGAGGTGCGTCCGCTTTTTTAGGGTCGTGTGTGTGTCGTGCTCACAGGACGCGTAGCGGTGGAATGGCCGATTCCTCGAGCCATCTACGCCGAAAGCCCTTGGGTTACGTGTCCAGCTCGACCACATTCCGGGCCAGCGATGCTTGGAACCTCTGCAATTGCATACGCAATTCGTCGTGCTACACACAAATGGCATTCACAAGGTCGCCGTGGACTCGTGCGACTGCGAGCGTCGCGCTTGGGCGGGTGCGCCGGAGGAGCAGCTCCAGCATGCGGGATGGTTCCCCGCAACTGACGACAGGCCCCGCACTTGCGCTACCATGGAACTTCTCGACACCTTCGTTGCCCAAACATATCAAGCTAAAACCACAATGTACGACTACTACTCGGTGTTGGAAAAGCTTACAAACAACGCCGGTGTGAAGCCCCCGAATCGATATCACGCCTTCCTTCGCGTGGTGCGGGAGTATTCGCATCTGTTGATGCTCAAACGCGCCGGACGTGGCCATGCGAAAACGGGGGTCATGGGAACTGAGCAGGGGGAGTTGGCGGTGAAGTGCCCATGTTGTCCCCAGCCGGGAGTCAATCTACCGGCTGGGTGGGAAAACGCCCCGCCGCAAGACAAGTGAGTCCTGTACTGTTCTTTGTTCCCTGGATTTTGACCTTGCTGATACGCGTCCTAGATTCTTATATATCCTCTTCATCGCCATAGACCCGTGCTTCCGTCTCAAGCAGCGCCTTGTCTCAAGTGAATTGAAGGACCCGACTCTGGGACCGAGGTGGTCCTACATGGTGGAGACCGGTCCGTATCAAGAGTTTCTGCTGACAATTACGGACCAGAAGGAGGTGCGTGGTTTTGGATTTTTTTCTTTTCTTTTTTGAACGGCCTTAACGGTTCACTAGATGAGCACCTGCAGCGGTTTGGCGGCACTCGACCACGCCAACACCAAGTTTTCCCGGGGCTACAGCGCAACGGGCGTGGGCATGCGAGTGTGCGCGCGACACAAATTCGTCCAGCCGAATGGAGTCGGGGATCTCCAGAAAGGAGAACGGTATGGTTTGTGATCGCCTGTATTAATACAACGGACTAATTCCTGCTTCTTAGGTTTGGTAACATGGACTGGATTTTCCTGTCCATTCTATCTCACCTACATCCGCGGCTCCGCAAAATCATCTCGTATGATATTGCATGCCAGTGGTGGAAGAACTTGAAGAGCCGTGTCAAGACAATGCCCCCTCGCATCCGCCTGAAGATTGTACTCGCGTTGATGCGCTTCGTCGTGCCCAAGATGCACATCAAAGGCTACGACCACGATTGTCAAACTGAGTACTCGGTCGATTACGTCCCAGGAAGCGCCCAAACCGATGGCGAAGGTATCGAGCACCCTTGGGCGCACATCGGTGGAGTGGGGAGCAGCACGAAGGAAATGGGGCCAGGCTCAAGGGAAGATACACTCAACGGTCACTGGGGCTCGTGGAATTGGCAGAAATTGCTGGGCTTGGGTACGTCTCAGAGTGCGCGTTCGCAAGTTAGGCTCAATTTAAATCGACAGGTGAAGCATTACGAACGAAATTAGACCGCGCCAAGTCCGAAGCCGCGGCCCAACTAGAGGTGTTTACACAATTCTCAACGCAGCAAGCGGCGCGCGTTCCAGCATGGAAAGAGATGGTGGAGACCTTCGAGCGAAACCCCGAGGCCAAAAACCCGTACCGGATGACGAGTAAAGGTACGGTTGCCGCGTGGTTGATTCGGAAAAAGGAAGCTAACAGAACATAACGCAGGGATAACGGAAGCCCAGGTGCTGCTCCAATTCGAGCAGGAGGAGGCGGAGCGGGTACAAGCGGGTGTGCTGGGGATTTACTCTGTTAGCCCGAGCTCATTTGTAGCCGCGGGACTGGAAGTGGAAGACGAGCAGTGCGTGTTCAGCGCGCGCTAGGTGGATTAATTATTAACTGACAAATTTTGGCTCGTAGGCGACGAGTGCGGATCCAAGTCGAGCTTAAGAACGAGGAATGACCTCGCAGCTCATCAACATCGCGGCCTTGCGGAGGGCGCTGAACCGGAGCATTCAGCATCTGCGCACCCTCCAGGCGACGTATACGCCGGCTTCCATCTTGGCTCTGGGCCAGCGCGAGAACGTTCCCCCCGACGAGCAGCCGGAGAATGTCCCGCTCTTCCTTCCCTCGGCGTTAACGGCGGCGCAACGCATGGCGGAGACCGTGAAGCCCTTGGTGGCGATGGAGAATATGCTGCGTGACGCGCAGTGTGGGACGGCGCTGGAACGCCTGCGGCTCTTCCTCCATGTAAAGTCGCGGTTGCTTACCTACAAACAATTACAAGCTCGGCACCAGGGAGCCAACACACACGCGCGCACACTCGTGGAACGAAACGGGTGCAAGATTCATCTTTATTCGGAGAAATACCAGATGGCTTGGGAGGCGCAGCGGTGTCTAGCGGATGGTGACATGGAGAAGGTCGGATGGCGGATTTTGCGGAAGGAGGACATTCAGTGTATGGAGGATGCCGAAGAGCTGGCGAGGAATGCAGACAAGTGGAGGGCGCAGCAGGAGCGGCACCGCCAGCGAGAAGACAATCTGCGTCGAGACGGGGAGCTGCCACCGCTAGGAGAGGAGGAGCGCGCACAGCGTGAGCGGGGCGGTGAAAACGTGCGCGAGGTTTCCTGGATTTGGACTGGCGCCGGCTTGGCGGGAACAGATGCGCAGCTGGAGGAGGGTAAGTTTCTTTTTCTGTTATTATTTTAATAAAGAGAACTGATGTGAGCGACCGCAGCGTTACAAATTGAATGGTGCAAAGCATATGCATGGACGAGGAGGTGGCAGGAAGAGGAGGTGGCAGGAAGTGCGGCTGGTGGAAGAAGAAGTGCGCCGTGCGGGAGTGACGCTAGAGGCGTGGGCATGCGCTTGGGAAGAGCGAGCGAAAGGGGTGCCGGTGGGAGTGATGGAGTGGGCAGAGTGGGATGCGGCAGGGGCGGGGAGATGGGCGGTGGAGCGTGCCGAGGGAGCTATCGCGTACGCCGTGAAGCAAGCCGCGATTTTTCGGAGGACTGCTTCTCGGTTGGTCGTGTCAATGGCGGAGGAAAGAAGGGGGCGTGGGAAGCGCAGGCGAATGGTATATGACGATGATTTGGTGCCGATCGAGGGCGGGGAAGGGGACGGGGAGGACCTCGAGGACGAGCTCGACGATCTGCGCGCGGATAACGTCGCAGACGACGATTTTATATTCAGAGGGGGAGCCAACGAGGATTGAAGGGCGGTGTGGTATGTATTTCGCTTTGCGTGTGCCTGAGGATATTTTCTAACAACCGAGGACAGGCGGCGCTAGCGCACGGAGTGGAGGAAACGGTGGAGGCGTGGCGGGGGGCCGGGCGCGCGCGGCGGCGGCAAAGTTGGGATTCAGGGTGTGGAGGGGCGGGATTTTCCCAAGGCGGGCGCGTGCCGTCCCGAGCGTCCCATCCTCTGGGGACACGACGTTGAGGTGGTACGGATCCCAGATGCATCCGGTTTGGCGGGGTTGGTTTGGATTTGGTGGACGGGGCGGGGGGCGCGGATGGTGCGCGACGGCGATCGGGACCTGAGTGGCGAGGCCACAACACATGGCAGTGCTGGGCGCTGTTTTGGAAGGACAGCACGGTTATTTGGCGGGGCGGGCACGGTTTTTGGGGTGAAAGGCGGTTTTGAAGCCGCGCGAGATTTTTTGGGCGGCGGAGGGCGGGCGGTGGGCGGGAGGGAGGGGCGGAGAGTCTGTGCTGCGTACAGCTGCATTGCGGAGCCGTTGTCTTGTGCATGCGGAGGAGGGGAACCGCGTTTTGCGGAGGTGGTCAATTTATTTCCCGAGCTTTTGGAGAGCGCCCACCCTTTTTTGGCGAGCAGCGGTATTGGACGGCGAGCGACGTATGCAAGCGGTTGGGCGGACCCACCGCCCGCAGCTGGCCACTTCATGTGCACCGCTGAGCACCCCCGCGCGCGCTGCTGTATTTTATGTCTGCAATTTTACCCGCGATGCTGTATTTTATGTCTTAATTAGGCAATTTTACCCGCGATGCTGAGAGTCCGTGTGCCTTGGGAATGTTCGCCGCAATGGCTGAGATAGCCCTGTGATGGTTTGATGGGTAGGCGCAGGTGCCGGGGTGCCGAGCATACGCCTCCAAAACAAATATGACCTGTCCGATACCCTTTATGGGTTCACGCCAAACTTCGCGAAGCGACCCACGAAAGTTGTCGGTACGTTTCACGAAACCGGCCCCTACTGGGGTGTCGTCCGCTGCCGAGGTATTCGGTGTGGGCCTGTTGCGCATGGTTATTCCGCTACCCGGCGCATGTCCGGCGTTGGCGACTTTGCTGCGCAGGACTTGTACGCCTTCCGCAACCTCCTTGTAGCCACTGATGACTTGGTTTTGGTACTGTAGCAAGGTGACGCCGCCCAACGACCGCCGGATCGTCGCGTCGTGTAACTGAGTGATTACCCATTTCAAGTACTGCATAGCCTGGGTGTTGCCGTAGTGTACCCACCAGCAGAGGTTCACCGCTTCCAAGAATGTCGTGATTGGTTGTACGTCGGCCCAGACTCCCATGCGGTCCTCGCTGAGTGACATAGACATGGGGGGAACAGGCGTGATGGCGGCAGCGACGGCCTGTGGGTGGCGTATTGTCTCGTTCTCGGTGTATCGGCCCGGCATGCTCAGGCCTGCGTTCATACCCAGGCGAGTATCCTTCTTGGCCGCGAGATGCGCTGGGAACACAGGGTGTCCCTGCTGGTTCTTTACAGTCAAGATCACGGATGGCGGGAAGATCACTCTGGTGGGCCCTGGGCCACGCGTGTACTGTGTGTCCAGTGCCGTCCGGCGTAGTTGCTCCTCCCGTGTCCCTTGCGCGTCGGGGCGGCGTAGTGATCGTCCGCGGTCAGCATGGTTGTGGCCGTGTGGTTGGCCTACCCTCTGGCCCTTGTGTGCCGTGTCGCGGTAGTGACCTGGGGTCGGTGAGCGCGCGCGCCATTCGGGGCGCTCCGGCATACGCTCGCAGCGGCGGTCGTAGCAGGGCTCGTAGTCGCGGTAGTCCAACCGGTCGTGGCGGAACCGAGGTGGGAGTGATGAGTCTCTGCTCGATGTGGAGGGGCCCGTGTACGTCGATCGTGCGGAGGAGCTTGTGTACATTGTTCGAGGTGGGGATCAGCTGCGGTCGCAATGGCCCCGTCCGTAGCTATCTGTGCGCCAGTTTCGAACGTGAAAGAGTTCCTCGACCATCGCGCGGCTGGCTTTGCGCAGTATTTCTTGCTGCAGATCCATGGGTTGAGGTGGGGGTTTCTAGTGACTTGAAGGAGCGTGGTGCCGTAGACGAAGTTTTATTAACAGATTGTAGATGGGAGAGAGATCCGAGTCGGGTATATTTGATGGTTGATAGGCGCGGTCCCATGATTGATATTCACGGGTCGCGAGGGAGATCTTGCCACCGGGTAACACCCATGGCCTTGTAGAACTGGTCCAAGGCGGCGCAGTCTTCGAGGTTCTTGGGTGGTTCCCAAGTCTAATCCTCTGCCGTCCACTTAACGTGGAATTTTAGTGTTCGTGCTCCTGTCCAGCGGTGAGTCAGGATCTCCTCGACGAACCATTCCTGGTCGTCAGGCATCCCGAAGTCATAAAACCGGCTAGCCTCTCAGCTAGGAAAGATAGTCTCGTTGTTAGCCTCATGCGCACGGAGTAGCGATGCGTGGAAGGTGTCATGATTGCGCCGGCGGCGCAAGTCCTCGGAGAGGTCCAGCGTGTATGTTGATTTCTCCGGGTTGCTTGCCTTCACCACGAATGGCCCGATGAATTTGGGTGCCAATTTCCTCGCCCTCCCTTGGGCAAGTTGAGGTTCTTCGTTGATAGGTAGCCCTTGGATCCGACATCGTAAGGTACCTCCGCTCCGCGGTGTTTGTTGGACTGCACAGTAGCGCGTACTCGCGCTGTGATGATATTGTTGTGCGCGATAGCCAGGTTGCCCAGTGCGTTGTCTACAAACTCCCTTACCCCAGGTAGTTGGGTCGGTTTGTCGGTGGCATTGACCAGGCGGGGAACATACCCGTAGTTGAGTTCAAAAGGGGTGTACCCGGTCAAAGCACTGATGCTCGAGTTGATTGCGAATTCGGCCATAGGGACGTGGTATACCCAGTCTTTCTGTATGGGGTCCACAGATGCCCTCAGAATTTGGGTCACATTGCGAATAGCTCACTCGGACGCGCCGTCGGTCTGAGGATGGAAGGAGGTAGACATCAGGAGGCACGAGCCTGTCAACCGGTGGAGCTCGCGCCAGAATTTCAAGGTGAACTTTGAATCTCGGTCCGAGATGATGGATGAGGGAACCCCGTAGAGTCGGATGATGTCTCGAATAAAAATCAAGGCCACGTCCGAGCTGGTGTCGGTTACTCGCATAGGGCTCAGTGAGATCATGCTGGCAAGACGGCAGATAACCACGAGTAGGTAGTTGTATCCAAGGCAGCTGGGGAATGGACCCACGAAGTCCATTCCTATGGAATCCCAGGGATGACGGGGAATGGGCATAGGGTGTAGGAGGCCGGCAGGGCTGTGGGTGATTGCCTTGCTAGTCTTGCAGCTACCACACCACTTACAGAAATCGGCTACGTCCCGACCCAGTCAGGGCCACCAGTACCACCGGCGTATGTACTCCGAGGTACGGAGTTCCCCATAGTGTCCCAATGCGCGGTGGGACTGGTCGAGTATGATTTCGGTAATAAGGTGCTGCCCGTTGGGTCGTATCACGCGCGGAATACAAAGCACCTTGTTACCCAGGTGATTTTGGTAATAGATCAGACCGTCATCGACTTCGAATTGCGGGAATTCCAGGGGCTTCAGTAAGACATGTTGGAATACCGAGTCTTGCAAGTACGTGTCCCGGACATCATTGAGGAATTGTAAGTCCCCTTCGATGGTGATGTCCAGTGCGGGGCTAGAGTTCAGTGCGTCCAGGAGAGAGATGGCGCTGGTGTCAAAGCCTTCTTGAGCCATTTCTTCGGAGTGCTTCTCCATCTCCTGAGCCTTGATCATTCTATCCTCGAGTGGTTCACGTATGCGCCGGGCCCTAAGTGTGGGGTCCTCGTGGACCAGTTCTGCCACTCGAAGGGGGCCCATGTCCTCTAGCTCAGGATCAAGCTGGACGTCAGTGTTCACATAGGCCTCTGGAGGGTAACTAGCATCCTGTTCATTGTTGTGTTCGTACAGACGGGAGAGGCAATCGGCTACCTTGTTTTGTATGCCTTCGACGTGTTGGATGTCGAAGTCGAACCTTGACAAGTACTCGTCCCAGCGGACCAGGCAGCCATTTTTCCCAGATCGCGCAGTGGTTTTGACGCTGGTAAGTGCTTTGTGGTCTGAGGCTATGATGAATTTCCGCCCGATTAATCGATCCTCCCACTTCATGAGAGACTCAATTATCGCTAGGGCTTCTTGTTCATAGGTCTTGTACGAGCGCTGAGAATGCGTGAATTTCTTGGACATGAATCCGGCGGGGCGGCAAGTTCTCCAGTCCTTCCCTTGCCCATACACTGCTCCAATACTGACTACAGATGTGTCGCAAATCACCCAGATGGGGTCCGGGTTAGACGGGTTGATGGGCTTGAGTATAGGGGTTTTGCGCACAATTGCCTTGATTCAATCAAGACAGAGCTGGTGGAATGGGCCCCAGACGAACCCCATTCCTCCACGGCAGATGTTTTCGAGAGGGGAGGTGAAGTGGGCGACGTCAGGGAGGAAGTGGGCTAGGTACTGGATCAATCCAAGCAATCGTTGGATTTCAGTCAGGGACCGGGGAGTTCGCCATTCCAAGACACGGATGAGTTTGTCGTCATCGGCATGAAGTCCCTGATCGTCAATGCGATGTCCCAAGCAATCCATGTTGGTGGAATAAATATCGCACTTCTTCTTGCTGAGGTACATGCGTTGTTCCCTCAGGTGTTCGAATATGAGGCTTAGGTGACGCTCGTGATCCTCCACCATTTTGGAGAATATGAATATGTCATCCAGATACACGTGGATGAAATCCCCTATTACGTCGCGGAATATCCAAGTCATGAGTCTTTGAAAATTGGCCGGGGCATTGCAGTCGCCTTGTTGCATTACATGTGAATAGGCGGTTCCGAAGGGCGTGGCAAATGCAGTCTTCCATATATCCCCTGCTGAAATGCGAATCTGCTCGTAGGCGTCCGACATGTCGATTTTGGAGCGAAACTTGGCACGAGCGACGTCCATTCGAATAGCGTCCTGGTCAGGGAATGGGGTAACATCTTTGATGGTGTTGTCATTCCGCTGCCGGGCGTCCACTACGGTTCGTAGCCCATTGTCCTTCTTCAGCAAGCACAGGAGTAGCGCAGCTTGAGAGGCGGGGGCCATCTCCCACCAGCCGGCATCCACGTATCTCTTCATCTTTTCTCGCAGCAGAGGTCGTAGAGCTTCAGGACACCGGGGCATGTGGAAGTTGTAGACCGCATCTTCGTCCACGAGCTTGATTTTGTGGTTTATTTTGCGAAATGGGGGGAGCTCAAGGGGTATGGGTCCCATGAGATCCGTGCAAGTCTCGTACCAACGGGTCCTGAGCGGGTGGATCCTATCGATTAGCGACCCTTGGGTGACCCTTGGCTCTGGCTCTAGCACTCGTGCACTGTACAGTCGGATGGTGTCAATAGCTCCTTCCAGTGTGATTTCGTTGATGCAGAAGGGGTCCAGTTCACCCGTTCGAGAGTGTGATTGGTGGGACGAATGCTCGGTGATGACGTCTAGTGGACGCAGATTCCTCAGAGCGAAGGACTCTGCGCGGGTTTCATAGCAAGTGAGGTCAGGGAGTACAGGTAGGGTGAAGTGGATGGCAGGTTCGCTCTCTCGAAGGGCGAATATTTGGTAGTAGTCAGTATCAGCCGCGTTATTCCTCGATTCCGGCTCAGGGTGCTCAGGGCTCAATGAGGTTTCGTCGAGGGGGTCATTGGTAGTTGAGTACAACGAGTTATATTCCAACTCAGACATTAATAGGTAAGGACAGTCGCGAGGGAGTGTGGGCAGGCGATCCACGCCCTCTTCTTCTAGCGTAATAACGTGAATCGAGCGCCACGCGGCGGCGTTCACGGAGGTAGTACATGACTCAGCTCCAGGTCGAATTGATTCGGAGTGCCCCATCCTGGGGGCCTCAAAGGCGGGCCCCTGGAGGGCACGTCGTGGCGCGAGGTAGTCAGTTAGTCGCGTGGGTGCGTTTCGAGGTCTCGGCATGCCGACTCGCGAGTAGAGACGCCTCCTCGAGAGTTGTTAGCGCCTTGATGACCCGATTGTTGGGGAACCGAATCTCGCGCGTTCCAAAGTCGAGTACAATTCCATGCTTGTTCATGAAGGGGGTCCCGATCACCCCGTCGTAGCGGTCCAAGTTCGCTTGGTCAAAATATACATGGCCCCGAATCCCTCTGAAGTTTACTGGAGGGCGAGTCCCATAGTTTATCTTGGACCGACTGTCGACGCACCCGAGCTGCAGAGTTACTTGCTCATCCAGGGGGATGCTTTTGCAGTTGGTGGCGTGGATGAACTCGGGGGTAATAGAGTCGATATTACTTCCCGAATCGAATAGCATGTAAGCGAGCGTCCCGTTGATCTCGACTTGCACAGAAAGGCACGAAATATCTTTACGGAGTCGTGATGGCTGGGCCGTGTCATATATATAGTCTTACGGTTGACATTAGAGAGGTGCTCGACGTGCTGGGTGAGCATTTGCACTCTGAACCCAGGCTCTGCGGTCTCGTCGTCCTGGTCGGGGTCGAGGGATGCAAGGCGCTCGTGGAAAGCATCCCCTGGCAGTAGGCGAGGAGAAGTGTCATGGTAACTGCGTCAGTCACGCAAGCAGGAGCCGTTCTCGGGTCAAGAAGTGACCGATTGGATGGGGTGGCCCGAAGTGCTGTGTTCCGCATCGCACTCTGTGATCGCTAGTTCCATGGCGGCACGATGCTTGCGGTGGAAAGCAGCACTGAGGTAGTGGTTGGCTGGGGGCTCCTGGATGCGAACATACAGCAGTCCTTGATGATCGATAAAGGTGAGGTGCTGCTCGGCTTCACCATTGAAGAGCATTACCACTGAGCAGAGAATGCATTCATCCTCGGGCCATGGTTCCGGCTTTGGCCACACGTGGCTCACGATGCCGTATTCGGAATCAATGTCCAATTCGGAATTGTCGAGTTGGAGCAGCAGGTCGGCCACCTCGTTCCCTTCGCTCTCTGACGAGTCCTCTCCGAGTGGGATTCTTCCGTGGAGACTGTCGTGCGATGAATGGCTCGTAGAGGCGGCCACCCTATTGCTGACCAGGTAATTGAGCCGGTGGATTCCACGGTCGTATTGGGACTCCCATTCCGCTACCTTAAACGCCCGAGCGCACTCGTAACTGGATTCGTCTTCTCACGCCTTCAAGTGGTCGATCTGGGCCTGTACTTCCAGCGGCGTTTGTCCTTGGGCTGAGAATTCCTCTTCGGCGATAAGGATGCTGGAACAAGAGGGTGACAGGCAGGGTAGACCATAGTAAGGTAAGACTGGTATTCTAGTCTCGATCCTCATGGCGCCGAGGCGAGCGGGGGGTTCCGTTGGCTGTGTGAGGGCCTTGTACTGGGTCCTCAAACAGGTCGTGATCGGGGGAGGAAAGTGTTTCTCATATTTCCTCGCCGGACGACTCGCCTTCGGTCGGAATAATTCCCGTTGAGTCCTGATAGCTAGGGGGAGGGCTCGGTGACTCGGGCACTCGGTCCCTGGTATGAGAGTCGTCACTATTGACCTCATCGCCGTCCTCAGAGCCAGAGGACTCGAAGTCAGAAATGTAGACGACGGGCAGCGCGGTCGGATCGGTTACTGGTCCCTCTAGGCGATCGCGCAGCTCAGAGCGTAAGCTGTGTTCGTAGCAGAGGCGCATATGGTAGCGTTCGCGGCAGTACTCGGCATGAGATGCCATCCGTATGAAATCCGCGGTGGCATGTACCAGCGCCTCTAGCATATCGCCTGCAGTCTCCAACGTGGTCCTGGCGGCGCTGTTGGAGCTCCTGGGGTTGTTGAGGCTGGAGGTAACCCGAGCCCGCGCTGTCCTGGCCTGCTCATTGAGATCAGTCATGTTTCCGCGGAGGGTGCTGAGGAGTTGGGCGCGGTTGACGAATTGGGCCATTAGCTGGTCCAGCTCTGTTGTGTCCATCAGCGCGAGGTCGCGCACTGAGTGCTCACGAGTCAGTGTGAGGGGATCCAGTATAGTAAGTCGTACTACATCGCAGATGTGCTCTGCGAGTTGTAGTAACAACAGACTTTCCCATTCGTTCGTGGTGGATCTAGACCATGGGCCATTGCCCCCATGCTTGGCCTCAAACTCAATAGCCGCTGAATTGAACTGTAGGATGGGGTCCTCAGGGTAGTGGTGGAGGGCCCTTAATTCCGTGGATACTCGGGCCTCGTCCAGTGTGTTAAGCTGGCGAAGCCCCTGCTGGCGCCTGTGTATCGAAATGCGACTCAGGTGGCCTCGAACCGTTCTGTCGTGTCCACTAGCTCGACGCAGATTCGCGGGTAGCGCTGCCATAAGCTCTGCAGCGGATTCAGGCGCCTCGCTATGACAGTTCTGCCCGGATAGAGTAATATTGGTAGCGAATGGTGCCCAGCCGGGCCTCCTCGTCTCCCGCTTCCATTAGTTCTGCCAGGTCTGCTTGGGGTCTCTCTTCCTCAGCACCACTGTATAGATTGGACAGCCAGATAGAGTATTTTTGGCTCTACAACTTTGGTTTTGATTCTATTTTTAGTTATTTTTAGTTTTCTTGGATGTGCAGTACGCTCCCAGGCTGACACATTTCCTTTTTCGGCCACTACAGCTTAGGTGCAAAACAGAAATTACTTGTGTCTGCCCTTTCCTAGGTGCAGATTGGCTGTTTTTTTGTAAAAAACTTTGCAGCTGTCATCTTCTATGTATTCTGAACAGACCAAAGTCCCTTTATGCTGCTCAATTGCCCTGTGATAATGGGATAATTCCCAAGCTTACTGATCCCACACCAATCATAGTTTATAACAGATGTAACAAGTGGAGGTTGCTTAGGGCACTCTTTGTTGTATATTTATATATTATCCAAGCACCTTAAATGTATTTGAGTGATGTTTGATTCCTGTATAAAAATATTATGGGTTATGGGCCATCCAAAGAGTTGTTATATTTCGTTTGTTAGATGTGCAGTGAAGGAGGGGGTGGTTCTATTTGGGGTCCTACTTCATATGATGGGTGTATAAACCTTTCTGGATGAGTTTAAAACTAGGTGACTATGAAGCACAGTCAGCTTGATGAAAAGTATATCCAAGCACAGTTGGGTTACAGCCACCTAAAACTCCCAAATATCCTTTCTAAGTAGAAGGGATTTTGGCTGTTTTGCCTATGCTGCAGTAAAAGCTGTAGTAAAGTCGCAATAAAGTTGCACTATATCTAAGATCTGGCAGCACATGAGCACTAAGAAGAGCTAGCTGCAATAAAGTCATGATAAAGGCACAATAAAGCTGCAATACATATCACCTTATATGGAGATGTGATCTCAGACATAAGCTACAATAAAGCTTCAATAAAGCTGTGATAAAGTCACAATAAAGGTGATCGTTTATGAAGGGTCAATGGAGGATGGTAGCTGCAATAAAGCTGTGTTAAAGTCAGAATAAATGTGACCATTCATGAATGGCTCGCAGAGGGTGGTAGCTGCAATAAAGTCACAATAAATGTGACCTTCTACGTAGAGTTCTGGAACCACATATGCTGCTATAAAGCTGCAATAAGGTGTTTTTTCGTAAAGTTCACCAAATGCTCAAGCTGCAATAAAGTTGCAATAAAGTTGACTTGATTGAAAAATCTTTCAAGTCCCACTTCCAAAAAAGGAACTACATATGCTGCTATAAAGCTGCAATAAAGTTTTTTTTTGTAAAGTTCACCAACACTGTTGAGTAGAGCCTGCAGCTCCCAAGACCCAATAAGTCTCCATCAAATCTTACATGCAGCCACGCAACACAAGTTCCACGTATGCTAGGGTATCTCCGTGCTCGAGCTCATGCCGCCCTCCCACACACTCAGCCACACCCCCACCTCGCTCCACCCCTGTTTCACATTCTCCGCATCTGCCTCTCCTTCACACCCACTCTGCTGCACCCTCACCCGGCTTCCTCCTCTCCACGTACACCCTGCACACTTGCGGTCCTGCACATGTTCCTCACGTGGTACCTGTGTTCATCACACCCTCAATGCACTACCTTGTACAGTCTGCGAATAGGTACGCGCATGCTAGCGTGCTGAAGCACTTCATGCAACTCGTCGGGTTGCCACTCAAAGTGGTGCTGCATGCACAGGGCATAGGAGGGAGGGAAGGGGCCGGTGGGTGCAGTGCAGGTGCTGACCGAATGCAGAGGTGCATATTGCCACCACAGGATTCGTCCTATAGTGCACCGACTGGGATGCATGAGTCAAGGTCTCGTGTGTGCAGCGGCACAGCAACCTGTCTCGTACGCCGTGCAATTGATCAACTACGGACTGCGCTGGTGGACTGCACGCCCGGTGTGGACAGGTTCAACAACTCGTATGTGAGCGAACATGTTGGTGTGTCCCAGGGTGGTTAGCGGTGAAGATATGGTGGAGAGTCCGAGTCAGAATCCAAGGAATGGTTGTGGTACATGGAGGTGGGGAAGGACTTTATTTGCTTGTTTCAAGAAATCCTCGGGCCCGCAATGTATTTTCCTAAATACTTAAACTTTGATTGTAACAAAGTTAGAAGTTAGTGCAACTTTTCTAGGTATTCTACTGACTATGGATTGAACCAATTTGGCAGTCCTGATTCTGATTGTGTGCATCCTTGAACAAGATGTGGTAGAATTTGATTGGTCTCAGTGCTCAAAGAACAATGTCTACTCTGAGTAATTTACCTTTTTCTTTCCTTATATAGCAGGTCTTGTGACCATCGTAACAATTTCTGCTCTGAGTAACTTTCCTTGTATAGCAGGTCTTGTTGCAGCCTTGTGGTATCAAATTTCCACACCCATGGAAATACTACGGAAATGTTGCGGAAATGATACGGAAAAACAAATTTCTGCCGAATTTCTGTGCCACAGAAACGTTGCGGAAATGTTGCAGAAATTAAATATTTCTGCAGTGTGGAAATACTGTGAAAATGATGGCTTGCACCCAGTGTCCTCGGCCTCAGCCATTCTTGATCGATTCTCAGGGATTAATATCAAGTGATTGCTTGGAGGTACCAATCTTCATAGCTCAATTAACGGCTTTATGGCATCAAATGAGGTGCATGTGCTATTCGACCACCTTGACTTTTGTTTAATTCCAGCGAGGGTACACTCATTTTACGAGTACTTATGTAATTGTTCTATTAATATCTTGAAGATGAGGTTTTCCGCACCTCAATTTTTACTTGTCTGCATTTTTTGATGCAATGAAAATAGTGGCTGTAAGAAGGGTCAATGGTGGCAGTGTCTCAAGATCCAAATCTAATGGTTTCTGAATTTTTTTCCCTGTTGACGATTCAATTCTCACAGGAGGCATTTGATTTTTGCCTTGCTTTTCTTGTTTTTTTTTCATTCTTCTCTCTTTATTTTTCCATAGCTCTGCTGCACTGGTCACACTCTCCCTTCGTTCTCTTTTTGCTAATGGCTTCATCCATACCACAGTTCTCCACGTAATTTTTGGTGGATTTATGTCAAGTCCCCAATTGAGATGCTCAGAAAATAAATTCGCTGCTGCCCAAGCAGTAGGAGTTTCACTGATTTTTTGGGGGTTCTTTGTACACTGCGGGCAAGCGCCATAGCCGTGGGTTCATGGCGTTTGATGGGCGTGGGACGTACACTTGCCATGGTGTTTGCCAGGCATTTGCCACGGCGTTGCACGATTGATCAATTTCCCTTTGTTCATCGGGCAATGCCGGCCCGGTGATTAGGCCAAACATTCTTCTCTTTGTTCTCCTCTTCATAAAATTACAAGTGTCCAAAGGCTTTCAACTCCGCTGACGGACTGACTTGACCTGGCTTGGCTCTGCAGGCCCTGGCAGTTGACCCAGCGTGCTCTTGTTGAAACAACGAATGATGTCTTCCGCTGTCTTAGTCTCGTTGAACTCCCTCGACTCGGAAAACAATCAGAGAGGATGTGCCACGATGCACATTGGGTACGTGGCTGCGACTCCGATCAAGAGGCCAGGAATTTACATTAGCGGATGGTGTATGTAGTCTGGACAGGCATTTGGAGGATACACATCTGATCTTGCTGGGAGCTATGCTGGTGCGGGCGTACACTGCACAGAGGGTGGTGCCGTTTCGTTCCATTTTCCCTTGTTGCCTCTAACACATGGCCGATACGTGAACTTGCGATGGGCGACGATGCCACAATATGTTGGAACTATGGAGCGGGATTCCTTGAACGCGACCAAAAATTTCGGGCGGATGGTGGCTGAGTGATTATTTCTTCTTGTTTCATTGCCATAACTACGGCACATTTTTTGCGCGACAAGGCTCGAATTTAGCTGGCTGTGGTGAACAGAAAAGCGTGTATTCTAATCTGATACATCAGCGTATTGTAATGAGAGCCTATGATACATCGAATTTCTGCTCCAAGTAGAAGTCGTGATGTATCATTCCCCCAGCATCTGGTGCAATATAGTCGGACACACCAAACGATGCAGTAGATAGTCAATTGATTCGAAGCAGGTATTCGACAAGGGCCAAGAGAGTCTACCTGCTCACTAACCCAGATACAAAAAAATCCAAGCTGTCATGATCACACTTGACTTGCGTTTCGAGTCTGCCCAGGCACCAATGTAGTTCCAATTTCCAACACTGGTGAGTGATTCATCTTTAAACCCCTCCTGCTGCAAGAGGTCCCAGAGAGATGACCCAGGAGAAGTATGGTATCTGCCTGAATTGCAGGGATTCAACGGTGCCAGACGACGGTCCAGGGAGAAGCAGAGAACATCCCCGGGAGTCGGTCACCGGGTCCGGCATTGGCCGATGAACAAAGGGAAATTAATTGATTGTGCAACGCCATGGCAAATGCCTGGCAAACGCCATGGCAAGTGTACGTCCCACGCCCATCAAACGCCATGAACCCACGGCCATGGCACTTGCCCGCAGTGGTAGAATCCACTCTGATAGTCCCAGAAACATGCCATGGCTTCATTCTAGCTCCAGAAAACTTTAAAATCCATCATTCTTCAACCCACTTGGTTGAGGCTTGTCTATGACCTTGATAAAAAAAAAAAGCCTCTGCCCAAGCAGTAGAGTTTCAGTGATTTTCAGGTGGTTCCTTGTAGAATCTATTTGGATAGTCTAAGAAACAAGCTTCGGTCTGATTCTTGCTCTGGAAAAACGTGAAAGTTGGCATTCTTCAATAAACTCAGTTGACAATTGTTTGGGACTCCCAAGGTAAATTTGCCACTGCCCAAGCTGTTGGAGTTTCATTTGTTTTTTGGTGGATCCTTGTAGAGCCCATTCAGATGGTCTCAAGAACAAGCAATGACTTGCTGCTTGCCCCAGTAAAGCTTGAAATTAGCCATTCTTAAAATCAAATCAACTCACTTGATATTTGAATAGCACTCTGGAACCGAAAGGCTTGCGATTCCTCTTACACTCAAATATAAATTGAGCTACAAAAAAACATAAGTACAAGGTGTGCTGCACCCCACGACGGCCTTTACCCCCAAGTTAAAACTGTATCTCGTATCTGATATATGGCTGCCTTAGGATGCCCAGGATGACATCATCCCTAACACATATGAGATCCTCTACCTGTATTGACACCATAATGGCCACATCCAGCAGTGTGTAATGTTTACTGAAAGGGTCCTAAATGGGAAAGACCATCCCCCCTCCCAGCTCGGTCTTGCTCGGCCCTCATGCTGCATGCGCCAGGATTGCACCCATGTCTGGAGCTGCTGCCATTCTTGAAGACTTCGACCGGAATATCCCTTTGACGGCCGTTCTTACCCAGGGATTTTCTGATATGCGGGCCGACCCAGTCGCTGCTCAGGGGCTTGCTCGTGCATTGTACCATCTTACGATTGTGTTCTGTATATGTCTATTAGTTCCATTACTACAAACACGCCTAACAACCCTCTCCTCCATCATACACCCCTCTGAATTGTCTTCCTTGTTTCCTTGTGCCTATCTACATTATTTTGCATAACATGAGTATTTGTAACGAAGATTAACCGTTCAGCAAATGTTCTAAAAGCTGTGTGATTTCGGATCCAATCACGTTCTCTCTTCTCTTCTTCCTTTCATTCTCATGACAGATCACAGACCTCTCGTGGAGCGAAAGGCACAGTTCAACTACAATACAACCACAGTAGAAGCCTCGATTCAATCTGCAAGCTCACGGAAATAGCAACGTTACCGTGCCAGTGCGTGTGTAAACAGAACTGTTACCTCTATGATACTTGTTGTTTTGTGTACCTGACTGAACACGCTAGTAGCCTAAAAGAAACACTGGGCAGTCAAAACATCATGAAATCCAATGTCTTTGTCGTGAAAATCTCAATCTTCGACCTTGAAATTCCTAACGGTTGGTGAGTGTGGAACAATTGGGCTGTTACGACACATGAGCTAGACACGGCATGCGACGAGGTCATGCAACGCGCTCCATATGGCGACGTCATCCATGCTAAGCTCCCCCGCCTCACCGCGTTCAAGCTGCTATCTAATCCCATCTCCTCGGCGTCCGCGCTGGTTACGTCTATGGCCGCTGGGGTCGAGAAGATCGTGCTGAGGTAGCTGTAGGCACAAGTCAGTATGAGCGCACGATAAAGACGAAGTAAAGGCACACACCTCCGTCCCGCCTAAGGCCCACCCACTCCGCCCCCAAGCAACACAACCGGGTTGAGCGGCGTGTCCGCCACGGTGTTCGCCGGCGCGAAGTCTCCCGCACGCGAGACCCACCCCTCGGTAACGTGCATAAGCTGGGGCTCGAGCTGCTCGGTGCAGCCGGTCATTTCCTGGCTACACCATTCAGCTTTCGCGGGAACGTCCCTGAGTCGACCACCCTGCATCCAGCCAAAATTGTCATCCCGCATCGCCTCCAGCTGCTAGAGGGCGGCGGCTGAAGACTCTCAGACCTCATGCCCTGCTGCTCCCGCACACGCTAAGCAATGTCGCCCCCCCAACTTCGAGAGTACAAGTCTCGGAAATGGCTCCACGACCGAAATCATCATTGCCCAAAACGACCTATCTCTCCTAACCACCGCGGCCCCGGGTGCGCGAATGAGACATTATCCACCTCCTGGAGCGGCTAGGGTCACGTCCCCGCCATTTCAGAGAAACAGCATGAAAGGTCGATTCCGTATATGGAAGGTGATACTGGCCGGGTGGCCGGGCCGCTGGCGGAAAGCGGAGCTTGGACGCGAAATGCGAAACGACACGAGAGAAGACGAAAGCCTCGTGGCGGCGGGAGATGAAGGGCACCACAACGGAGAACAAGAATGCATAAAAGTGGGAAGGAGGCGATAAATACAAAGCAGATGAGTGGCTCGTCGCCCGTCGCGATGATGCGAATGTAGCGTTCCATCGAGAAGCTTTGTCAAATCCGTACAGCGTACTAGTTGGCTTAACTCGACGTAGATTTGGCGTTGGGAGGAAGAGGGTTTGGCGTCGGATTTGGAGGAGGCCCAGAGCGCAACGTCGAGCTCACTTGCGAAGGGAGCCACTGATTGTAGCGACCATCGATAAGTCGGACGTGCTCGCCGCGAGACGGGCAAACTATCCGCGCGAGACGTGTAGCGATTGTCTCAATGGCTGCGCCGAGCCGATGGGGTGGGCGCGCGAGCGTCGGGTCGCCGCCATGACCGTTGCTGGAGTCGGATCTAGACGGCGTCGGAGTAGACGCAGAGAAATGCCGGGCCTCGCACACGGGCGTGCAGTCGCATACGGGGCGACACGGCGAAGTCGTACGACGTGGGCGAGCCGGTGGTCTGCTGTCCAGATTGGTAAATCGCGAGAGGGCGCCCCGCGCTCGGCTTGGTGGATGTGTTGACGCTCGAGTACTTGATCCTTTCCTCATCCTTGCCTAGCAGCCGAGGAAGCGAGGCGCACTGCGGCGGCCGGACGCGGAGGATGGAGTTGGAGGTAGTGGAGGTGCAAGTAGCGTGTGTGACGCAGAAGACGCAGCTCGGCGGGCGGTCGACTGAGAGCAACTTTGAGCGGTCGCGGTTAGCCAGGACTGGGTGAAACGTGGGAGCCTGGACGGTGTCGGGAGCGTCGGGCTCGAGGGTGATGTAAGAGAAGGCGCCTTCCGCTTGCCTGTCGCCGCGGCGGATGGCGTGGGCGATGTGGGTGGCTGCGGGCTACTCCCAGTCGGCGGCGCTGTGGCGATTGGAAATGGCGCGTGGCTCTGCGGTGCGGGCGGACGCGGCTGGTATTCGGCCCAGTAACTTGATGCCCGCTGGGTTGGGTTCCGCACGCCTGCAGGGCCGAGGCGTCGATAACGTCCTTCGTGTGGGGGCGTAGGCAGCGAGGAGGATGTCGTCGTCTGCGGAAGAGCTAGAGGGCGCTGTGGAAGTGTCTATCGACACGCACGTCGCCAATCACACATATAACGGTTGCGCGCGAGCTCCTCCTCGGGCGTTATCAGCCGCCGACATCCTATCTCTCTCATATATAACTCTTACTCACTGATTCTATTCCTCTCTTCCTTTCCCTTCCCAGAACGACTCGCCGCTACTCCGGCCACAAATACCTCGAACGCACCCCGAACATGCGCGCAACGAACGACCACGTGATCGCGTCACCAAGAGATCGACACACGCGTTTTTTGCGATTATACCTCGTTGGACGGTCAGGCGGCGCGTATTCCTTATCCACTCCTTCTCCGGCCCCATACACGCGTTCCATGGCCGTATCCATCACTCACATAATTTATTTTAGTCATTTTTTTACTCTCGCGCACATGTACACCACCGATCGCGAATTTGTCTCGACGATCGCAATCAACTTGGAACGCACTGGGGATCGACATGCTACTGGCTTGGTCAACCAGATAGCGGGCGCTTGGGGCGGCGTTGTCTCCCTATAAGTCTTTGTGCCATTCCCGGTTGGTTGTGGTTGGAAGGGCAATTAGCGTGAGGTGATACTTTCCCTTTCTTATTTCTTTCCACATGGACATTCTACGTACTTAGCAACATTTGTATTTCATCTCGGGGTCCAGGTGGCGCAGGAGCACGCGTTTCAGCCTGGCCTCGCCGCGGTATATTTATACGGAATCAATGATGGGATCGGGACTTCTTCCCTTCCCTTTTGCCCACACAACTCTTCCCACATCGCGAGTCTCAAGCATCCCCGAGCGCAGCAAGGACCACAACGTCCTATAAGCGAGGAGTTTATATTAGTGCACAAGCTGAGTATATTTCTTTGCGTGCGCTCACATATCTGTACTACGCGCAGCCTAGGGTTTACTCACGACCCTCCTTCTCTCTGATCCACCCCGGGATCAACCCATTCTTCTACAGTGGAGCCCACCGCAAGGGTGGAAGGTTTTCCGCTGCAGTAAACCAGCTGCGTCTCCCTTCCCCTATCTTCCTTACCCCTATTACTTCTTATCCCCCAGCTCGCGCTTCGTCAGCAACCATGACCACCAACAATGTCTTGCAAGTTCCCATGCCCTCCTCGCGTTCACCTGGCGCACCGCGCTTCGAGGGGAAGGAAGTGACTAATTTTCTCACCAGTATCGTTCAGCATGGCGCCAACGCCGGCCTAATTGACCTGGACGACCTTGTCCCCTATATCCTTCAATATTCCTCTGATGATGTTCGTAATCTGATTCGTTATATGCCAGAATTCGATCCCGAAGAGACGGGCAAAACGTGGGTCAAGGCCAAAGCCCAACTTATGCTTCTTTACGGCCATTCGGAACGAGTCCCAGACTTCACGGAGGCGATGCTGAAAGAATTCTGTGAAACTCAATCAGCTAAGTCATCCTTCGCCAATATGGCTGATATCGAAACGTACTACCGTGGGTTCTCCAGAATCGCTGTCCCGCTCGTCAAGAAAGCACGTATTACGAGCAAGGAACGGGATTTCTACTTCATTGCGGGAATCCCTAAAGTTATCAAGGAATGGTTTCTCTCCCAAGTTCCCGAGGTTAAACGTAAGCGCTCAAACCCACCTACTGTGTGGGAATCTATTGGCTTTCTCCAGAATCATTTCGACAACGACTCCCTGACTTTCGAGCCTTGGGTCGAGGACAGGGCGTCTGCCGATGATTCGACTCTTGCCGCTCCGACTATGGCGAATGTTCCCATGGCTCAGGCGAATACGAGTTTACCTTCCAGCGCGGTTGATGATCTCACCCGGCAACTTGAACGACTGAACGAGCAGATAAATTCGGGTATCAACCAGGGGAACGCCGCTCCGAATCCCATGGAAGATCTCTCTCGCCAGCTCGAGAGGTTGAGTCTTCGGATCAACGCGCTTAACCCGGGTAACGGCACTCCCACGGTTCAAACTAACATCCCGATTGGACAGGCACCCGCGAATTTTGTAGAACGAGAACGTAGGTGCTTCATGTGCGCGAAAATAGATGACCACAGACTCGGTCTTCGGTTCTGCCCGGACACGCAAGCCCTGTTGGACGCCCACATGATTCGGTTTGACACGAATCTTGGCAGGTACGTCTTACCCGACGGAAGCGACTTACCCAGAGTTCCAGGAGGATTCATCGGAGGAGTTGCCGAGTATCTGCGCGCACAGGCCAGAGACCGGGCCGCCGCGCCGGTTGCACGCACCAATGCGATGGGACTCTCATACGGGGCCACTCAAGTACTTACTGGCGATAATTTTGCGGTGACGTCCTTGAATTACGAGGTTAGAAGCGCTGACCCTGTCACCCGGACGGGAAAAGATACAGGAGTTCGATTTGATCCCATAGTCCGTGGCGATCGCGACCCCAAAGGTAAGAATCGGGAGATACCTCCTCACCTACCCTCGAAACCAGTTGCTACGCCCATCACGCCGCCGAAGTCCGCGCCTGCGCCCATCCCAACTCCTACTAACCCAGTTAATCGTCAAGACGGGTGGAAGAGCGGGCGTCCGTCGGCGTCGAAGACGGGTGAAGACGCCGTAATGCGTGACGTGAAGAAGCCAGCTACCGATAAGTATCATATCACCTCGGATATCCAAGACCGTTCTGACCCCAAAGCTGTTTATGAGCGCATACTGACCACGCAGATCACCATGCCCCTGCTGGATGCCATCGGGCTCAGTCCCCAACTCCAGAAGCTGTTCACGGAGTCGACGTGCTCAAAGCGCGAGTACGCCACCAAAGCAGCTGAGTACACTATTGGCCATATAGGCTCTGATAGCGATTACGAGTCAGACTTCCTCGATACGGCTGTCGAGTCCTATCCGAAGTGCGCCTACTCGGGAGCATCCAACGAGGAAATTCAAGATTTCTTGGTGCATTACAGCAACGCGATCGCCAAGGTCCCAGAGGGAAGGTATTACGCGATGAGTACCGGTTCCATTACGATCAGAATTGGAGACGTCGAGCTTAGTGCGATGATCGACACGGGTTCCGAGCTGAATTTGGCCGGAAGCACCGTCCCCTCGCGCTGCAATCTCCCAGTGGACTTTGAAGGGATGAAGTGGGCGCTTAAGGGTATACACGGCGGTCCTGAGCAGCTGAGAGGCTGCGCGACCGATGTTCCACTTCGTATTGGAGGCCACGCATTTACTCACCATTTTTTTGTTTCTCACCAGGAACTGGGCCGCCACGATATGATCCTAGGACAGCCGTTCCTCCAGTGGTTCGTGGCTAGGCTCGACTACGAGCGCACGGGAGCAGTGAGCCTTTACTTGTGGAGAAATGGCGATAGGAAAGTACCCCCTACCATCGGAGTTACTATTACTGACCCCCATGATGACCGAAACACAACCACGATTTCACGTAATCATAGAGCTACCATTGAGGAGGTAACGGACGAAGAGGATGCCGAGGATTTTTAATCCGGGGAGCGCCAGCACGGCCTTCCATCCCTCCCCCTCTAATACCCTCGGAAGGTCCCTTGAAGCGCTTATGGGAAAAGCTGAGTTTTCCGATTTTGATTCCTTATTTTATCTATCTCCTCCATCCTCTTTTGATCCGTTTCTGTACCAGTATTATCGAGCCACAGATGCGGACTCTAATTATCTCGTCACTTCCCCCTGGACTGATCGATTGCGCGCTGAAGTCCTCTCTTCTAGCTCCCCTTCTCCTCCCCTACACATCACATATAGAGCGAACGCCGCTGCCCGATGGGTCGCTGCTACTACGAAAGCCAAGGCCCCGGTGAAACCCAAACGCTACAAGCCCGTTGATCGCAAAGGAAAGCCGGTACCCACCACGCAACCTGACCCGCACACCCATTTCTTTCGTCCCATCCCTCGCACCTCCTTTACCGTACTCCCTACTCATCTGCCCGATTATAGGTCCCTACCTTTCGGCTCGCGCGTCACCCTCAAACGCCTCGAGTCCATGCTCTCCAAAATCGAACCAGGTATCCTTTCCACAGACGAAACGAACCTCCTCGCCTACATCATGGTTATCCGTGAGTCCGCCTTCGCGTTTGGATATTCAGAGAAAGGGTCTTTTTCCAGGGACTATTACCCGGACTATAAATTCCCCACCATCGAGCATATTCCGTGGCAGAAGAAGCCCATACCTATCCCTCACACTCTCATGGAGGACATCCGCAAGGTCATCATCGACAACGAAAAATCTGGACGTTTCGAACCAACTGTCTCCAGCTACCGGTGCGCCATGTTTCCCGTCATGAAGAAACCGGGGTCGGACCCGCCTGTGCGTATTATTCTAAACCTCGAACCCTTAAATGCCGTTACCATACAAGATGCCGCAATGATCCCCAACGTCAACGAGTTCGCTGAGTCTTTTGTTGGCTACTCAATCTACGGACTTGCTGACTTATATTCGGGTTTCAACGCGATATGGATCGATCCCGAGTTGCGTCCCTTACAGGCATTTCATTCCCCTGTCGGTCCTCGCCAGCAAGCCACGATGGGCCAGGGCTACTCCAACGCTATGCAACAGTTTACTCTGCGCGTTGCGCATGCGCTCAAACCAGTCGTACCCAAGAAAGCAGATCCCTTCATCGATGATTGCGGAGTGAAGGGGCCCCCCTCAAGGTATAACAACGCACCTATAGCTGATAACCCGAATATTCGCAGGTTTGTCTGGGAATATGCTCAGAATCTTGACGACTTCCTCGGGACTCTGATCATGGCGGGGATAACGGCTTCAGGTGCGAAAACAATCCTGGCTGCCTTTGACCTTCATATTGTGGGCTCTGTTGTTTCGTACGAAGGTTGGAAGATATCACCAAGCCTGGTGCAGCGCATCCTCGACTGGCCCGTTCCTACCTCGGTGACCGAGGTACGCAGCTTTCTAGGAGCTGCTGGAGGCGGGCGTCGTTGGATCTTGGGGTTCTCCTTAATAGCTAAGCCCCTCACCATTCTGCTTCGAGTGGTTACTGTCGAATTCCGTATTACAGATGAGGCGATCAAAGCCCAGGAGATCCTCAAGCAACGCCTTGGATCAGCACCGGTCTTGATTCGCGTGGACTACGATGCTGCGAAGCGTATCACTCAGGGTCCCCGGTCTTCGGATGAGGGCTTGATGGTAGTCGGCGTCGATGGTTCTTGGATGGGGACGGGCTGGGTCGTGTACCAGATTCGCAACAAAGAGAGACGTCCAGCTCTCTACGGTTTGTGCACCTTCAACCAGACCGAGCAAAATTACGGGCAGCCGAAGACAGAAGTGTACGGCGTATTCCGAGCCTTCAAGGAATTGCGCCATCGTATCTGGGGAGTCCATTTCCGCTTAGATCATGACGCAAAATCGCTGGCTAAAATGCTTAGGGAACCGGACGATGTCCCGAATGCGCCACTTCTCCGCTGGGTAGCTTGGATCCGGCTGTTCGACTTTGAACCTAATCACGTGCGTGCTGAGTCGTTTAAACTCGAAGATGCTCTTTCCAGGAGACCCCCGGCGCCGAACGATACCAACTACGACGAGTAAGATCCAGAAGAGTTTTTAGAGGCATACCTGGATATTGTCTACGCCGGAGCACACAATGCTCCTGGTGATGCGACTCTCACCTCCGCAGTTAAGTTTTTGCTCGACTCTGTCCATGCCCGACTAGCTTCGCCTTATCTTTCTAGGTACACGCATGACGAATCCCGCATGCCGATATACCGCACTAGCCGTGCTTTCATCAACGAGCCAAGACTGGATTTGAGCGACTTTCCAACGCACCAACTCGACCCTCACCAACCAAATTCCTACCTCGCATACTCATCGTTGCGCTATATTCGACCCCATAACATTCGAGTTCTTCCGGAATTTGCCATACGCAAGTCTTTCGAGGCGAGTACCGAATTGTTTCTGCTAGGAGATGAGTTCATTTCCCTCGAATATCTCGAACCCGTGGCTTACAAGCAAAGTATCCCCCTCGAGCATCCCGCCTCCATCAACGTTGGACATGCGCACGGCAAACGCGATGATGACTCAGCTGAGATGTTGCTTGAGCTTCGCGAATTCCTTTTATTTGGAGTCTACCCCCCTAGGTTGGGATCGGACAGAGAGAAGCTGAGTTTCCTCAAGCGAGCTCGTCGATACTTATGTCATCAGGATCGACTCTGGCTTGCACCGAAGAAGGGATCGGAAATGCTCCCTCGCCTAGTTATAGAAGACCCGAATAGACGCGGACAGCTTATGGCCGAGGCCCATAACGAGTGCGGCCATAGAGGGAGGGATGCAATGTATATTCAGCTACGTGATCGGTTCTATTGGCCTAACATGTATGACGACGTCTCTTATTTTGTCAGGTCCTGCATCGAGTGCCAGAAGGCTATCAAGCGCGTGCCTGTCTTACCTTACAACGTTTCCTGGCAGGCTCCTCTGTTGCGCCATTTCAACCTCGATAGCATCCATATGTGCACCGGCGTCGAAGGCATGAACTATATCATCCACACTGTCGAGCCGACGATTCTGTGGCCGGAAGCGAAGGCGTTGCAAGTACTGGATGCGAAATCCGTGGCCAAGTTCATTTACCAGGACATCGTATGTCGCTTCGCCTGCGTCCCTTTCATCACCGTGGACGGAGGACCGGAGTTCAAAAAGGAAGTGCTATTCCTCTTGCGCAGTCTGTATAACTGTACTGTCATCTTGTCTGCAGCGTACCATCCTGAAGGGAACGCACCTGTCGAGCGCAACCACGAACCCCTCGTCAGCGCACTTTATAAGTGCTGCGGAGACGCCAAGGGCAACTGGCCGAAACATTTACGCGCGGTTCTGTTTGCACTCCGAGTAACGGTGAGTAGATCGACTGGATTCTCCCCTTATTTCCTCCTTTACGGCGTCCACCCGGTCTTCTGCTTCGACATGGCGGAGACGACATGGCAGACTCTCGACTGGCATCAGGTACGCTCGCACGAAGACCTTCTCGCCATTCGCGCCTTGCAACTCAGCGTACAGGACCCAAAACTCAAAGAAGCCAGCGCCAAGCTTCGAGAATCGCGGCAGCGTGCCATCGAGGATTTGCACAAACGAGGCCACTTCAAGTTCGACTTCGCCGACTACGAGGAGGGAATGTACGTATGGCTTCGCGAACCGAAGCTCGATGAGACCAAAGGCGACAAAGAGAAGTGGACATATTCCGGGCCGTACATCATTCACCAAAAACGCGACAGGGATTCGTTTGTGCTTCGCGAGCTCAGCGGCGCCATCCTGAAAGGTCACGTCAACATACGCCGCCTCCGCCTGTTTTACTTCCGCCCGGACAACCAGTCGCTACGTACCTCCCTTGCGCCCCATGCAATATCTGAGGGGACATTCGAGGACTATCGCCTCGATTGCGCTCTTCGTGCGCTGGTTTAGGAGTTGCGAATACCCAGCTGAGTCCTCGCGTCCTTCTTATTTTTCCTCGTGGTTTCCCCTCTCTCCCGACTTGCCGGTGTCAAATCGAGGCGCAGATCCTCGGTTAAACGGGATCTTCGTTGTCGATCACGCCAAGACACCGCTGTCGGCCCCCTCCTCTTTTCTTCATTATGGTCCCTGTCTCCTCTTTCCTCCTATCTCTCCATATATACTTTCCTCTCCTCGTCTTCTTTCTCCCATCTCTCTCTCCTTTCTCCCTCACTCATGTCTACTTTATCTGCCATAGCGCAATATTCGAAGTTCCCTCCTCGCGACCGCATACCGAATAACTCGACAATCCTGCCGTACAACTGGACTATTCTTGGCTTCCACGAACGCCGGGACCTGCTACTCGGATTCCAGCTGTATCCCGACACGCCGAGGGACCGCAAACAGGAGACGGACTTGATCGGCCCAGATGCCAACGCCGATTGGATGTGGCACGATCTGGCGCTCCAATACGTTTACGATACGGAGACGTACTGCGACCTAGAAGGAACGGGTGAGTTGCTCCCTTACCCAATTACTCGCTATGTCTACCGCAGAGACCGGGAACTGCGTTGGGGCGAGGTCAAGGCCTACCTTCTTACGGGCGCAATACCCTCTCGCTACCCACCTCGTGAACACAACGGACGCATCAACGAGCCCATGAACGACAACAACTTCAAAAAGTTGATGCGACGCTTCTGCTTGAAGACGCAGAAGAATGGTTTCCAAGCTATCTACGAGCGGGGCTCGCGCCTACCGGTGCAGTACGACTACGACGATTTCGAATACTGGTTTTGGGCTGGGCTGGCCACCCGCTGGGCCTCGCGCTCTGTCGTCGACGACGGACTCGGCGTGGAGGACGCTGTCGCTATTCACGCACTGGTGCTCAGACATGGAGCCAGGGTCTGGTACTTGAACGGAGCTCGACACGCCGCACAGTGCATTCACTACTATCGCACCGGCAAACTCTTGCCTCGCCCCATTGACGAGTACAACGACGCGGGTGGATCGAGGAGCTGAGCTGAGTTATACCCTTTCCCCCTTGTTTTCCCTTGTTGTTCTCTTTCTATTTTCCTTCTTTGTTTCCCACTAATTCCAGGATTCCGAGGGCGAAATCCTAAGTATCCCCCTCTGTGGAAGTGTCTATCGACACGCACGTCGCCAATCACACATATAACGGTTGCGCGCGAGCTCCTCCTCGGGCGTTATCAGCCGCTGACATCCTATCTCTCTCATATATAACTCTTACTCACTAATTCTATTCCTCTCTTCCTTTCCCTTCCCAGAACGACTCGCCGCTACTCCGGCCACAAATACCTCGAACGCGCCCCGAACATGCGCGCAACGAACGACCACGTGATCGCGTCACCAAGAGATCGACACACGCGTTTTTTGCGATTATACCTCGTTGGACGGTCAGGCGGCGCGTATTCCTTATCCACTCCTTCTCCGGCCCCATACACGCGTTCCATGGCCGTATCCATCACTCACATAATTTATTTTAGTCATTTTTTTACTCTCGCGCACATGTACACCACCGATCGCGAATTTGTCTCGACGATCGCAATCAACTCGGAACGCACTGGGGATCGACATGCTACTGGCTTGGTCAACCAGATAGCGGGCGCTTGGGGCGGCGTTGTCTCCCTATAAGTCTTTGTGCCATTCCCGGTTGGTTGTGGTTGGAAGGGCAATTAGCGTGAGGTGATACTTTCCCTTTCTTATTTCTTTCCACATGGACATTCTACGTACTTGGCAACATTTGTATTTCATCTCGGGGTCCAGGTGGCGCAGGAGCACGCGTTTCAGCCTGGCCTCGCCGCGGTATATTTATACGGAATCAATGATGGGATCGGGACTTCTTCCCTTCCCTTTTGCCCACACAACTCTTCCCACATTGCGAGTCTCAAGCATCCCCGAGCGCAGCGAGGACCACGACGTCCTATAAGCGAGGAGTTTATATTAGTGCACAAGCTGAGTATATTTCTTTGCGTGCGCTCACATATCTGTACTACGCGCAGCCTAGGGTTTACTCACGACCCTCCTTCTCTCTGATCCACCCCGGGATCAACCCATTCTTCTACAGCGCCGTCCGTGAGCATCTCGTCAGCCATGTATTGGGACGAGACGTCCGTACCTACCAGTCAAATCGTCCCCCTATCAGTCGTAAGCTTGTTCGTGGTGAGCGTATTGTCTGAGCACATAATCGTGACACCCGCGCAAGCTCCTCGATGGCAGTGATACGCGTTACGATGGCCTTGTGCTTCGCGAGCTGCTGCGCGGCGACCCCGAGCGTGACCGACAGTACAGTGAGCACAGCGATGGGGATACCGCCGATATGGAGGACGAGGATGTTGTCGAGGCCTATGCGAGCGAAGCGAGCATGAGAAAGGATGGTTTTATCCAAAAATGGAAGAGGGACTTACCACGGCGGCATGAGTACTTGAATCCGCCATACAGCAACAAAATCTGCGCGACGATGAAGACGCTCATGGCGACGAGTCAGAAGGAGCCAATTTGCGCGCGCATCTTTTGGCCGGTGGTGTCGTCGTCCTGCGGGTGCGTTAGCGAGAGCACAAGAAAGAGGAGGAGCACAGAAGAAGCTAGTCATGTAAGAAATGACTTTCGCGTTCGTGGACGAGGAAATGTGAAAGGAGGGTTAGCAGGTTAGGGGGAATCGACGCAACTCGACGGGGAAAGTAGGGTTGTTTGTGGATGGGGAATGGCATGGACGGAGGAGAGAAAGGAACGGAACGCACCTGCACGAAAAAGCTCGCTGCAGCCTGAAGAAGGGGTTAGTGCCCTCGGCCATGGCGTGGATTACCTTTGATGGGATGTGTTAGCGAGCACGACAAGAAGGTACGGGAGAGGAAGGAGAGACTAGGGTTCGGACTATGGGAGATTGTCGCAACCGACAAGCACGAGCCCTTCGTCGTCCACTGTTCTTGAGCGACTCGTCATCGCTGACGCGCTCACTCCGGGCAGCGAACTCTGTCCCGCCCCCCCACAGACAAAGCAACAAACTCGAGGACTCACGAGAAGCACTAAGCCTCGAACTTCCTGCTCTCAGCAGCGACTTGCCCATCAGCGCGGGCTGGTCAATGGATAGACTCGGCGAGATGGCCGTCCCCGGGACGATGTCGCCGGTTTTGAAGGAAACCTGTTTGGCCCGGCCACCTGCAAAAGACCGTCAGCAGTATTCGGGAAACACGAAAGGACGACTTGAAGGTACACACCGATAGCAACATCTCCTAGCTACGCATTCGGCCTTAGACTTCAAACACGCGCACCGACTGGGCAATCGGGCACAGTGATGAATAGGAAGAAGGATGGAGTAAAGGTGCCGGTGGGCGCACATGTGATGCATCGCTTTGAAGAGGACAAGCCATAGGTACCCGTGTCTTCGCCACGGAAATGTACGCAACACAGCGAATTCCGTGCTCACCCGGACACAGCAGATTCCGAGAGGCGCCGCACTGCCGCTTCGCGGCGCGCGGCGCACCTGACCTTCAGCCAATCACTGTCCGTAGACCCCATGACTTATATCACGTGGTGGCTGTGTACATTGTCTTTTTATGTATAGGACAAGCCATAGGTACCCGTGTCTTCGCCACGGAGATGTATGCAACACAGCGAATTCCGTGCTCACCCGGACACGGCAGATTCCGAGAGGCGCCGCACTGCTGCTTCGCAGCGCGCGGCGCACCTGACCTTCAGCCAATCACTGTCCATAGACCCCATGACTTATATCACGTGGTGGCTGTGTGCATTGTCTTTTTATGTATAGGATGTCCATCATTTTGCACACGCAACACATCTTGGCCACACACACCATGGACCCGCAGCGAACGCCTCCCTGTGCAACCACCGCCGCCGCCGAGGAGCCCTCTCAGAGCACGCCACATTCCAAAGGAACTTCAGACCATTCGGACTTCGCTAGCAGTCATACACAAGAGCACTATGCGCCATTTCTGGAAGAAGACATAGCTGATGAAATCACCGTTACCGTCGAGAATTTCTTGCTCTGGATCATGGGGGGCAAACGCGGCGAGGAGGGGAAATTGCAGGCCATTCTTGACCATCCGAAATTCGCGACCCTGATGGCTAACTACCTGCCGAGACACCTGCCCGCGAGACTGGACTCTATCACCCTTTCGTCACTCTGGTGAACTGGTGCCTGGACCAAATGGCCATCGAGCATATGAAATTCTGTAGACGACCCCCAGTATAAACTCGACGCCAATGGCAAGCGAAAACCGGATGTAGTGAATGTGTACAGCACGGTTTTCGACACGGACGGACGATACAAAGACAGAGGGGTGGATGTGATATTGAAGGCCGGCCCATAGGAGGCTCCCTTTTACTGGCTCGAGCTACTGTCCTTTTGGGAGTTTAAGATCGATGGTGCGCAGCCCGCTACCTGCGTCCGCCCTTTCTTACGAAAAAAAAAAACCCTGAACAGATATCCCGAGGAGACGGAGAAGACGTCCACGTCCAAGGGGAAGACGGCGCCCAAGCCGAAGCCGGACGTAATTCTCCAGGACCAGCCTCCCACAAGAAGCGATCGCAACGCGAGCAAGGATCCGCAGCCGGATTCAGGTTCTTATCACTCGACTTCAGAGACGAAGCGAGCTGGTGATGTACTGGAACCACCGGTCGCTGCGAAGAAGCCGAGAAAGGCAGTTGAGCTTACACTCCAGTGCGCCAGCTATGCACTCGAGCTTCTGTCGAACGGTAGCCACGTAATCGGCATGCTCGTGTCATTCCATTCCCTCGAACTAATAATGTACTACGACCGTTCAATGAAATCCGAACCACTCCGCTTCACTAAACCCGAGAGCCGTGTCGCCCTACGCTCTGTACCCGCTGCCCTCCGCTACCCTGCCACTCCGCTACGCCTCAATGCGACGCGCAGCACCACCGCCATGCATAGCGCCCGCGCCAGCCGTTTCTCGTCGCCCACTCCGCCGTCGTCGCCGCCTCCGCGCACCGCGACCGTTTCGAGCGTAAGTCAAAGCGAAGTACTACCCTCACCGCTCGACGCCTGAACCTGGAGCTCTTCTCGCGACCAGCAGCACCATCTCCCGCATCCGCTGCAACTTCAGCACCCCTTCGCCGTCGCTGGCGCCGCCCTTGTCACCTCTTCGCGCCAAACGAGCATCTCCAGCGCACTACCACCCTCACCGCTCGACCTGTGCGCTCGAACGCACCCCCAGCCCCACATGCAGCGCCGCTGGCGTGAGCACCACATACGGCGGCCATCCCCATCGTGCACGTCACATCCAAGCGCGCCGCGAGCACCCTCCGCACCATCCCATCCCGCCGCCCGAAGCTCCGCCTGCCGCACGCTGCAAAGACGACCTGCACCACCAGCGGCCTGCGCAACGGCTACGCGGGCGATTTCCCTTCGCCCATGCCGCCTTCTTCGCCTCCACGCGCACCCCCACCATCCTCAGCTGCCCCCATGCCCCGCCGCTCGACATTTCCCCCTGCTGACACCACCTCCCGCGTGCGCGTCGCGGCAGTTCTACTTTTGCGCTTCCGCATCTGTGTCCGCGTCCTCGGCGTTGTGCAGGCATCGTCCTGCATTCGCCGTGATGGTCTGCGGTGCCGCGGCTCCTGCAGCCTCCCTGCACCGCCTTCCTCGTTACCTATCCCCGCGGGCTTCCCACCTTCCTCGAATCTCGCACAACATCCCCCGCGACCACGAGCGCCGCTCGACGCACAAGCGAAGCCACTCCCCGTCACAACGCTGCCCCACCCCGCGATGCGGCTATCCCGCCCCGAGCCCTCTCTAGATGCCGTACCACCCGCGCGAGTGATTACGACTCCGATAGCCGCGCATCCGATGTGCTACGTGACTGCGGCGACGTTCAAGTGGTCGCTCCCACTCGCTATACCATTCCCGGCCCTGGGCTACGCCTACGCGCTCCACGCCACGCCTGCGCGCACCCAAGACACGATGCACATCCAGGGGATGGCACGCACTCTCGACCGCACGAGCAGTGTCGACCTCGGCATCCCTCGTTGCCCACGTCATCTCTGTCGCCTCCTCACACCCCTCGAGCGTCTTTGGCGCCCTCAACGCTCGACGACTATTCATGCCACGCTCACCACAGCTCCCGTTCCCCATCGCGCACGACTCAGTCTTCGCCTTGTCCCGCGCCACGAGCAACTAAGTACCCTCCCCGCTCGAAGGCTCTGTCTCCCGTGCACTGCTAACACGATGCACACCACCAGCGACCTGCGCCACAGCGGCGGCCGCGGTTTTCCATCCCCCCCGCTGCCTTCGCTGTCTCCCCGTGCGCGACCATCTTCCGCAGCTCCACCCTCATGACTTGACGCGCGCGCCCGGACGCATCCCCAGCACGATATACTTACACCTCCACCGGCGTGCCCAGTCACCGCAACGACCACCGTTCCCCATCCCACACGCCGCCATCGTCCCTTCCCGCCGCCCTCACCCTCTTCAGCGAAGTACCACCGGTACCCGCGATACACGAGCGCCTACCTGGCTGCGTCCCCAATTCGACCCGACCACCTCCGGCTTGCCCAGTACCCGCGCAGCCATTTGCCATCGCCCGCACCGCCTTTTTGCCATCACCCGCACCGCCTTTCTACCTCGCCCCTCGCCAAACACCCCACCCTGCACCGTCGGAGCACAGTGGAAAGATCGCTCAGCTTAGGCCACGATACGCACGCACCACCACCGCTTCCACATCCCCCCGGACTGCACAGACGCAGCACCTGTCCCGCCGCTATATGCACCTCATGGTCTCACGCTCGCCGTCACCCGCAGCGTGCGCCCCACCCCGTTCGCGCCTCCTCGTCCCCAAGCCCAGCACGCGCCCCACCACCCTCGGCAGTCGTCTACCCGTCCTCCGCCCACCTTACATCCCCAACGTGCACGTTTACGGCGCCGCATGTATGCCGTGTCAGACGCCGCACGCGTATGCGACACGAGGACGATGCGCATTTGACGTGCACCCCACCCTCCTCATTATTGGACCCAGAGGTGCGGGCGCAGGTGCGCCGCGGCAATGTCGCCGACATGCTGCATCTTGCACCGTCCCCACCCCAAGACCGCGCAGACGCGTAGAGCGCAAGACTGTCCTCTGGCTGGCGGAGGGACGTGGCTGGGAACGCAGGCCACAGTATGCCTGTTCCTGGTGCAGCGTCCCCCGCGCGGGTTTCCTTCATCTCCAGGATGTCTGTTTTTTTTACTTACCCATACCTATCATGTGTTCGTCCTATTTCATTTACTTTCTGTACCACACCTTCATTCTTATCCAAGTTTGTGTGTTTTGACATAAATTCATTTGCCGGTGCTCGGGCGTCCTTCATATGAGAATGTAATGGCCAAATTCCACCGATTTGACGAGCTATAAAGCCAAGTGGATATTTCCTTTTTTGGTAATTTTCATCTTGCACCACTTGCGTCGAATTGATACTGCATTTGAATGCTGTGTGTGTCTCATGGAACTCGTGAGTGCCACGACCAATTATCCATGTGCACTTAGTAATTGTAACTCTGCCTCGTCAAGTTTTGGTCAATCAGATTGAATATCATCGAGCAATTTCTTCCACCCTCGAGTCAACTCGTGGTAATTCATGCCCAAAATTCCTTTCATAACGGCTGCTACTGACCTTCCTAGACGACTTCATTCTTTCACCAAGCGCCATTCTCTGCCAACATGCGCCAAAGCTCACCTCTGCCCACGCGAAAGTACACACTCCTATTCTCTTCGTTTTCAACATTCCACCAAGAACCCGGCCAATTTATTGACAATCTCTTAGTCCCACCTCCATTGCTTATTGGCTCATTTCACGCCCATTCCCTCACGATGAAACCCAATCAGTTTGCAGCCACGTCAGTTGATGCTCTACAAGTTCTTTGCTCCGAATTCGATGTCTGATTTATTTCTTGCCTGCTCAATTGAATCGTCATATAGGTGTGATTCAGTCGATGGTAGCCGCTCACTGTACGTCCCTCCCTTCAAGACCACAATACTCAAGAAAGGATTCCGCAGAATCAGGTTCGTTGCTATGGTCAACTTGTTTCTTTTCCCCAATTTCACATATCTATTGACTGCTTTCGTCGCCGATCAAATGCACCGCTCGTGTCTATTCCTATGCCTCCGCTTATCGGGCAATTAGAGGGAACGTCATCGCCAAAATCAGTTTGTTCTCCATCTCTTTGAAGAGTCTTTGACTTGTGAGCCGGATTTCCCGTGCCACAAATCTAAATAAGTATAGATCTGTCCCCCCGAGCGTACTGTACCATTTTATTCAATTCTGTACCATTTTATTCAATTCGTATGTCACGCGTCACGGCGGCTAGAATATACGAAAAATTTCGTACCTGTCACGGGTCACTGAGCGCATGTACGAATATGCAAAACCTAGTCACAAAATGGGCTAGAAAGGGCGCAAAAATCCCAAATTTTACGCGCGCGCGGCGTGTTCTGTTCAAAACACCGTGGCACTCTAATGTTGACACATTTCCTTCCGGTGTCCCAAATTTCTTGCGCAATGCCTGCCTCTTGCCTCTTTCCCTCACCAGTTTGAGTTGTTTACAGCTCAAACTGTGTAGGAATCTCAGCAGGAAGACCATCATACACGCAACCTGTTACTAAGGAGTTGTGCAGCAGCTGAAAATACTCAAAAAATACTACTGGACTTCAAGCCAAGGTACCTGTATGACGTTCCAAACGTCACATTATTCCAACCTTGAAAAAAAATTTGACTCCTTGAAAAAAAAATTCTTCAAGGTTCAGATTAAGGCTGTACTGCATTAGCGTAGCTTATCTAGCCTAATACACCATTTCTGAGGCCAATCCGACACCGGTAGCAAGCTGTATTGTGCAAACCCTACCGGCATCAGTATTTGATGGCTGGCGGGATATGCCGGAACCAGCTGTACTGTTCAAATCATGCATACATCATGTGAAGGACAGTGTGTCATGTATCTTAATGTCATTATGGCCTTAGGATCAACCATAAAACCAGATTCACCCCCTAGACCCCGAAAAAAAAAATTGGCTGACTTTTCAACAACCAATTGAGCAAAAAAAAAAAATCTTCGACACTCAACACAAATTTCCTTTTTGCTGCTTCAGCGAGTTCACTTAGTATGAATAAAGGTTCTGAATGTCCCCCACTCACTCCTCTTGCTGTTGCCGGCCCGGAAATCCGTGGCCGGTGTGTGCCGAGAACCATCAGAATGTGATGGTGTCTGTATTTCGATGGTACAGTCTGCTACTGTGGTCAGATTTCTCTCAGGAATGGTCTACTAGATGTAAATAGTCTACCCTGGTGTGTGATAACCTAATTCTGAACCTTAAAGAATTTTTTTCCCGAAGAATTGAAATTTTTTTCGAGTTTGGAATAATGTGACGTTTGGAACGTCATATACCTGTGCATTTTGGGCCAAAATACGAACTTTTTTTGTGTCACGGTCCGCCCGGCCGATATACGAAAACCCAAGTTCGAATTTTCGGGTCACGGGTCACAGCCCGTTCGAATTGAATGAAATGCTACAGTAGTTCTCAACCAAAGTCCACCAAAATTAATTCATCTTGTCGCGCCATGCCTTTCTGCGCAAGCCTCTCTTCTATTTTCTCTGAAGTGACTCACCTAATTATCTGTGACAACAACCTGGCATGTGCTGTGCTGCATCGTCTTCACCCTGAACTTTCAACTGACAGACCTCCCGACACCACAGCCTCACCATATCATTTCCAATTAAGGCTCCAACCTTTTTCGTTTTTAAACGTTTCTAAACATTTTTAAACGGATTAATAATCCGTTTTGTTTACGGACCCCTGTAAAAGGTAAAAAAAAAAGGTAAAAAAACGCTTTAAACGGTTTGGTTGAGAATTGCGGGGACGGTTGTACACGTAAGTTACATGAGTCATTATTCTGCCTGATCCTAGTGATGGCGCAGATATTTATCACCTGATAATTCCACTGCTCATCTCCGAATCGGAGTCCGACCGTCTCGTCTGTCAATTCCTTCAGTGTGTAACAACTTCTGAAGAAATTTCCAAGTGCTACATCCGGGCCTTGGTTCCGGAAAATTGGCTTGGAGCATGCAGAACATGCACGCATCTTATTTGAATTTGTCTTTAGTGCTGGCCAAAAATACGAGACGGAAAAAAATATTTTGAATATATTCAAATACACATGAATATGATACGGCCTTGGACCCTCCCACTGAATATGAATATGGGTGAATATGAATATGATATGATATGGATATAATACAATATGGTGGTCAGCGTATTCAAATATATCTGGATACGGATATATACCACTATCCAGATATATACCACCAAGGTCGACACGGGTGCCAGTTCCAATTCCAGTACCATCACCGTGCAAAATACTATCTTTGCGATGGTCATGGCCCTGAAAGCCACGCCGGCTTTACCAAAAGTCACGGCGGCCGTTGACAGGAAGGACAAAGTTGATTTGTATTCACTGCATTCAGCCAACGGCTAGGCGACGTCATTTTGAGACGTCTCGGCATGCCCTCGCCGAAGGCTGTGTTGAGGTGCTGCTGGTTGGCTAGACACTTCATGTCGAGGTGTCTAGACACAGCTCAGTTTGATGAGCTGTCGAGGCCGTGGGCTAGGCCGAGCTTCATGAGCAATACCGAGGTGGTCAGATCGCCTCGGCATGTGATGTCTAGCTGGCCGTCGCGAGCCTCAGTGTAACTAGACAGGGCTGTGTCTAGTTAGCCGAGATTCGCGTTGCCTAGGCGCCTGTGGTTGCCTAGACAGGGCTAGCCGGAGCTCGGCATTACCTCGATGTGCCTACGTTTTGATCAATCTAGGAGTTCGCTGAATGCAGTGATTGTGGAAACATCTCTCCTGTTGTCAATGCGCCGGACTTCGATGTTCCTCTGAAGTGGTGGAAGGTCAGTTTTTTTCCCCTTCTTCCCACTGTTCCCAGGATACGGTGTTGAATTTTTCTGGCAGGAGAATTCAGGCACTTTGAAATACATGGGGCGCATCACACGGGATATTCTCGCCATTCCCGGTGTCAGCATCTCTGTTGAGCGCCTCTTTTCGAGTTTGAAACACACTTTGTCTGATGATCGGTCGTCTATGACCGCGGAAACAGTGTCCATAGATATTGTTACAAAGGAGTGGTTGAAGTCGGGGCTTGCGGAGGGGGTGAACTACACAGATTTCACCAAAATTCATGAGAAGTAGAATATACTGTAAATACTTGTATGTTGGCAACAGGGCCCCCTACCGTGACATCCCAAACAGGTTTGGGCAACGCAACAGGACGGTTCGTTACCGTTACCGTTGCCTAGTTGGGCAACCACACCAAATCAAAGCACGCAAAGTGCCGACCAAAGCATCGGACGGAGGATGCGTAAGTAGACGAAATTTGAAGCAAAATATATTTAATTCAATTTATTTCCGAATTTTTTAATGTAACGCTGTTTGCGAGGACAACAGAGCCAACCGTTACCGTGACTGGAGTGGGTTTGGGCAATGCAACGGACCCCTCCGTTACCGTGACCGTTGCCAACATACAAGTATTTACAGCATTTGAATATATTCATATCATATTCGTATTCGATGGCCTCAATATGAATACGATTCACTAAGAATATGATATGGAGCCCTCATAGTGAATATGATACGGATATGAATATGATACGGAATTTTTGTATTCATATCATATTTTGGCCAGCACTATCGAATCGTCTTCGACGCCTACAAGAAAGCTGTGGATGCGATGGTTCAAGATTTACCTCCAACTAATCAACCACCCAACTTGAAGCCCACAACAACCGCGAAATCTTTCCTCATTACTGCGTGCATGGTGGATGTTGTCCTTCCAGCCCATAATGTGCTCCTGCCGGAGCCTGAATTCAAGTGATTTTATGACACAGCAATAATATGGGTCTGGTGAGCTCAACGCACCTTTGACGTGGTGGAAGGTATGGCATGCTTATTTCACCTGTTTTTGCTAATGATCTGGTCTTTAGATACATGAGCGCGACTTTCCTGTCATCGCCGCATTGGCACACGACTTCTTCACCCTTCCAGGCACCAATGTATCTGTTGAGCAACTCTTTTCAAATCGCAACACCTCTGCCGCGAAACCCGCACCTCCATGCATGCTGATACAACCATGAAATCCATGCTTACGAAGATGTGAATCAAGGCTGGGTCATTCAAGTCAAGACAGTCGTAAACTATATAGTATTATTTAAACCTACAATGATACAGTCTATCAAATTTATTGGACTTAAATCTATTGTTTTTAAACGTTTGTAAACATTTGTAAATGTTTTCAAACCGTTTACCGTTTTGTTTACGGGCTCTTGTAAACAAAAACTAAACGGTTGGAGCCTTATTTCCAATCCACGATCATCATCAGATGTCGCTCCGGCCCTGCTTGTTGCTACTGAATCTCGGTCTGTCCTGCATTTTTGTGGAAATTGTATGTCCAATCCACTTTTTCTCATTTAATTCGCAGAGAGGTACACATGAGTTAATTCCGCTCTCTTGTATTTATTCAGTCAAACACAACGATCACTATTGCAGATCCCCATTCTGCTTCCCTTTTTCATTCTTCAATCAATCTATGCCACTCAACTTCACCCAGTCCAATTCAATTTCAAGTTCTACTCAATTATGGTCCAATTCAAACACATTTCAATCTCTTCCTGCAACTCGTAACCTATAAGTATGTTTATTCGTATTTCTTCACATATCCTGAACCTCTTTCCAAGTCATGGCCATGTAGTGAGAAGACCTGCCTTCAATCTGATTCATTCCGATCATTCTAATGATTCTATATCCTTTCACCCCCCCCCCCCCCCACGTTCAACAGCATGCTGCACACGGTGCTCCTCCTACGACTACCGCCAACGACAAAGACTAGCGGTGCTAGATGCACCACACCCCCTCCCCCCTTCACATTCCTAGGCTATTCAGGCCCCATGGGGCCACAGTGAACCTGGAACCATTGTCCCCCCAAGTCCGCGACTCCGCCCAGACACCGGTTGCCGTGTGGGCATGCCCCTGAGTCTATCCCCCCTCCGCTGTTATATAAACTATCCCAGCTCGATCCCCTACCTACTTCCCCCTACATATTGGCGCTCACGGCCCCCGCGTCTTCATGTCCTATACATAAAAAGACAATGTGCACAGCCTTTGACAGAAAGTCACCTGAGAATTCACGTGATGATGTCGAGATGTTGCTGCCGGCTGTCGAGATGTTACTCCCGGGTCCCACAACTCGGAATTCGCCGTGCGCGGGCGAAACAGGGATCTAGCCGTGTGCATACAGCCTCCGCGGATTTAGCCGTGTGTGGGCGATCTCCGTGACGAAGGCCTAAATGGTCCCACGCTCTTGAGCGGGCCGATCTCAGATCAACCACCCGATTTCCTCAGGGCAACCTGCAGGATCGAATGCTCCTTCACTCCTGCCCTCACTTCACCCCTACGCTGTCCCAGGTAAATACACATCTCATGAAGCTTTCAGTCCTTTTTATATGACATTTCCCTTCCCAATTACTTAGGTGTTTGTCTCAAGCTGCTTTTGCCCCTATCTGCCAAATCTAATCAAATCCTATACATGAAAATACTTCACCTCTGCTTTTCTGAGGTTTTTCTCCACCCACTTCTCGATAAATATGCAAGCTTTGTTTCTACTTTCTTTCAACTGATATATATTAATTGTCTTGAGGGAATCAACTCCTCCAAACACTCCCCAACACACTCACCATGATTCTCGACAGCATGAGCGTGAGAATCGTGCTTTGGATAGCCCTCAGCACCATTGGGTGCCTCATGCAATTAATCAAGTCCGCAATCAAGCTGTAGGTGCTCCTTTTCAACAGGTTCCAGGAGACTTTTTTGGTGGTAGGCCAGTCCGGGAGCCTGTCCAACTTTTGAGTCAAAATACTCGGACTGCATTACAGGAGCGTCTAGCACATTTACAGGCTCCTCTTCAATGGAACCCTGTTCCATATAGATGAGGCCAGCAGGTCAATGCTGCTGTAGGGCCTTCAAATGGCCTGCCTCCCAACTCTCTTCCTAATCCTCCACTGCGGCAGGGCCTTGATCCAGCACGTGGCCTTTGCAATGGATCTTGAGGAATTCTGACCAGAATTGCTGCCCATGTCCTTGAGATTCGCCTCATTAGTAGGGAACACACTGACAAAACAGCATTCATTCCACGAATCTCAATTACTCCCTCTTCTGAACAGATTGCTTTTGAAATGAGGCAACATCAATTTCCAGTTTGTCTCGCATTTTGCATGACAATCAATAAAGCCCAGGGCCAGTGTTGATAATGTTGGTCTTGACCTCCGCACCAATATATTTGCCCATGGTCAGCTCTATGTAGCACTTTCTCAATGCACTTCCAGCCAAAGAATCAAAGTCCTTTTCAAGAATGATACCACAGTAACCAAAAATATTGTATATCCAGAGGTGCTTCTTTAATACCAGTGTGTACTTATATATAATATAGTGGAAATGCACATATGTAGATTATTGTCTTATTTTGCTGTTGAGAATTTCCATGCCGAAGGCACGGGTCTTAAAGCTTGTATTTGTTGCGGTATGAGATACAGGTCACGTGAACACTATGACTCAGATGGTCCGTGCACCTGTAAGATTTTGACATCGGGTATTACTTGGTTCTCCCGCAACGCCAATCCTAAATGTTGCCTTCGCATCCTTCACGCTCTGTCAATGCCCCAGCCCCGTTGTATTCACGGTCCACTGCCACGTCTCTGCGTGTGCTCCGACTATCACCTATATTCTGCCTGACTCTTCTGACTAGGGCTCGGCTTACATAGTGGATGTCTGGGTTTTTTCTTCGCTGACAGTTAGACAAGTGCCTCCTCTCAGTCGTCTCCGTGTTTTCTCTCCTCGCAGTTCACCCCAACGTATCTCCTCAGCTCGGATTGTTGATCTCTTTGCTGACACTGGCTACTCATTGCTCACTCGCATGACCTGCTTTTCCTGTCAAATTCTCTCTCTGAGCAGTTACTCTCCCTCAACATCCAAACTTCCTCCTCCCGATCCACATGTTCCTCCTCGCTGAACACTTGTACGCATCCTCTCACCACCGATATCTTCCTCCACACTCCCTCTTATCCTCTGCATCCTCTTTCAATTGTATTGGTATCATCACCTCTTGGCTGACTGTTAGATGGACTAAGCACACTGGGTACGCATCCCTCCTCGCTATAATCTAAATTTCAACTAATTTTTGGTGTCTTACAGTATAGCACTTTCTCTTTGTTCTGTTTCTTTCCCTTTCTTTTGTTTATCAGCAGCTGCTTACACACCAACACCCATGCCAGTGCTGCTGTTCCTTATATTTACACTCCAAGTAAGCCTAGACTGACTTGTCTGGTCTTTTCGTCAGTGTCTACGTGGGACTAGGCACCTGTGGTGGCTACTTTGCATAGGCCATCTGATTGATCTTTTCTCGTCGAACTTGAAGCTCCTCAAAGCTGTCTATTCTTCCTCTCGTCCACCTCAAGAAATTCTGCAACATTTTCCTCATGTCCCCTCCACTGCTCCCGCAGACAGGTACATATCATCTGTTAACTCCCATACCGTTCCCTCTTCTTCTTTGGATGGTCTAATGCCAATTCTCACTGTCTGCCCTCTCCCTGGATTCACTGCTTTTAGAAATTCCCGACAAGCATTCTTTCCGACACCCATATCGGCTGAACTGATCGTCACAGCTGCTCCATACCTTGGATCTGTCGTCTTCTCTACCTTCGGCGTCCTTGGGAACATATACACCAGTACTTGTATCATGGCTACAATGATCTGGCTTATTCTCTAGCTTTTTGTTGTCTGTCAAATTTGAGGGTTTCTCTTCGCGACACTGGCTACTCTCCCTCCAGCTCAATTCAAGAACTCCTCCCATCCTCTCTGTGTGTGGTTCTTCCGTCGCTCCATCGTCGCCATCAACCATCAATGCTCGATCTTCCTTCCAGCTTCCACAAACGGTTTCTTCACAGGCACATATCAGCCATTCCCATGCACACCATCATTTTTGGATCCCACCACGACAATTCTCATTCCCTCGCTGCAAATTCTGTTTCTTCCACATTCAACTGACACACAGAGTTCCCATGGAGCAATCACCCGTTTATATGAGTTTCATTCCTTTGCTATGGCTGATCCCCATTCGCCAGCTTGGAGTCGACAGTGTCATCGCAGACCAGTTGCAAACTCCCCAACAAGATATTTGACGTCAACAGTACCTTATATGCGTACACCACTTCTTTTTGATCCTGATTCTCCCTTGGTGTCATCATCCTTTCATCTCTCTCATTCTTGTTCCAGACAGACTGGGTTCGGTGGTTCCGATTGTTCCAGTACGTCCTACAACACCTCAACAGTCTCGCCCACTGAGAGCGTCAGGACGGTGTATGTATCCCATACCTTGGTCAACACCCTCTCAGTCTCTTTTGCTTGAATCTGCAGGCAACAAACACTGCACTGGACGTAGTTGGCTCACCGGCTCGTCATGAGCGCACACGTCTCAACAAAACTGCACTCAACTGGACCTATGCATTGATTGTCCTGCCGTACAGTTTGCGTGGGAGAGTTGGACTTTCTGATTTCCAACCTGACGGGACATCGGAATCCTGTGGCTTATTCTTCCCCAAAATTCATTGAGTCAGTGGTATCTCGCAAGTATATGGAAAACAATCATCAATACAGGTTTATGTAGAGATCTCAAGCCATGGAGACATTGGTTTCGACTTTCACACGTAGCGAAGACAAGTCTGGTGACTTCAGACCTGGTACACACCATGTCATAATCATGACCAGTTTCCTTCATCAGGAAAACTGACCCCCACTTGATAGCACTTCCTAGCACTGGCCTAGTTACATAGCAATACATAGTGTCCATAGCTACTACCCCCCTATAACAGTGCTAGGCTAGCAACAACCGACACTAGGCGATGCTAGGCGATGCTAGGCGAGTGCTAGGCGAGTGCTAGGCGAGTGCTAGGGCGGCACACACACACTAGGCGAGCTCTAGATCGTAGGCCTGTGCCCACTGCCCGCTGCCTGCTGCCTGCCGCCTCCTTCCTCATTTCAATTCTCGCCGCTAGGAGCATGAGACGATATGATAGATTAATTAATATACAGGTACGAGTTCCCCCGATGCGCGACCACACTGGCACCAGCAACCGCCGCCCCACCTACTGCACCAAGAAAATGTCCTGTCGATATATCCTATAGATTTAGCTGAAGCAAAACCATGAGCTCCACTTGAAAGGAAATAACGAGACACGTATTCGGGTGGCTTCGCCCAATCATGTAACTGCTTCTCGTAGAAATGAGCAGCAGTAGGTTCACGCAACAACGCACGGATATTCTTGAGAATGTGCTGGCAGATTTTGTCGTACTTCTGCCGCATGAATTTGACCGTGGCGCCCTTCATTTACTCATGAGGGCAATTAGCGACCTGCACAAAAAGGTGTCAAGAGTCAGTGTGGACGTACAATTGACCCAATCAAGGTGGGGGGGCGATTACTTTTTTCTGCAAAAATTTCTTGAGTTCCTCGCAGTAGGTGGAGCCTTTGTCCATGACCTGCACAGATCTGGCTCAGGAGATGCAATACGATCATTGAGTTACAGACGATTGACCCGAAGGGATTTATGAAAGTGAGCGGGAGAAACTGTGATGAAAAAAGCTTGTACGTTCCAACACATCTCCTTCCGCCACCAACCATGCTTTCGCCTCAGTTAAACACTCTTTGGCTTGAGCCTTGGCCTCAGGGTTGTCGGGGAAGCCCTTGACACAAAGAATGGACATGTCAAACCCGTGCTTCGTGCGAACAAAGACCTTGATCCACGAGTAGTAGCACAATCAGTGCAGCTTGGCGTTGTTGTCAGTACGTGGATTGAGCCAGTTCCGAGTCGGTTGAGTTCTTCCCTTCTCTTTGTCGCCATCGCCGTCCGAGCTGTCATTCAAGCTGCAATCGGAATGGGTTGACCATTGAGTGCGGGGTCGATGTGGCTGGTGGAATGCGACCCGCGCAAGACGAAAGATGCGCCACTGCTGACTGCTTGCGACACTGAAAATGTATGGTTCAAGTTGTCTACGTGCGGGACCGTTGAAGACGCGCGGCTGCTCGGGAGGTAGCTTAAAAGACAGACACATGCCAAATAGCCTAGGAGCCCAGTGGTGCATAGCACGCCCATAGCAGCAGGCCAAGCTATACCAGCACTAGTCGAGTGCTAGGAAGTGCTATGGACACTATGCCACTATGGGAAAATAGAGCCAACTATGGCTCGGCAACGGTTTTCCTGATGTTCGCACCACATCATCGGGATTGAATTTATATACAGTTTTCGTTTTCTATGTAATGAACTGACGACGCACAACCCCGACACAACAAGATCTAACCACAGGTGCGGGCTTCCCCGTTCCACTACACGACATCAAAAGAAGCGTGAGCAATCCACACGACGACAAAAAAAAAATTCAGGGATGGGACGAGAGGCAAGGAGGTGGACGCCGAGACGAGGATGAGAAAAACATTGAGAGGTAAGTGATATAGGAAATGGCTAAAGAACGTCTAAGCGAACTTGGACTTACCCTTGATCGGTTTTCCACACAAGGTCTCTGTTTTCTCACCGCATCAGTAATAGCGCAATTTCCTTTTGGGGCTTTCACGGCTTTTTTGACCCGTTTCGCTTGTGCACAAACTTATCAGAGCTCATCAGACAGAAAAGATGCACAAGTTGAACAAGCGAGACTGACGAGCCTGAGACTCTGAGTTGATGCCTTTGTGTTTTAAATGAAATCCAATGAACAATTTGCCTTTAAGTCTCCCTCCCTGAATTTGCGGAAAACAACAAATAATAAAGACGACTGGGCGCGTCGGTGGGCGGGGGAAATGTAGCGAAGTCTTTCAAACTCCGCCCATCACGATGCCAAACGTTGACAGATGGCAACGGATGGCGTGATTTGCATCAAATGGTTCGTCGCCTCTTTCCTTTTCCCCCCATGTTTTCCACTTGCCCCCACCTCAATCTGCGTCTCTGAGGCCCCCTACCTCGTCTGGTGATACGCTGTTTCTCCACTTGATTCCCTATCGAGGTGTCCCGCAAATCCGTCAACCCCATTTTTTCTTCAAGTTCTCAAGATCTTCCGCCTGATTACCTCCAATATCTGAACGCAAGACGCCTCTCCGACGCCCTTGCTCTTTAATGCCACCGCCTAGCCTGTGGCTGCCCATGTTCGCGTGCAGCTGCACTACCACATGAAGCTCGACACGTTACACAGCGTAGTGCCCGCGCCCCTCGACTCGACCGCAAGCAGTGACGATATCCAGTATGGATTACCGCCCCCTGCTCCACCCCATTTACCCCCGGTGCGGTTCGAATTTATTACTCACATCCCACGCTGCCCAACTACAGCTGCATTGCGGCTCTGTCCTTATCTTCCTCTTGAGTGCACAGCTCCGCTTGGCTCAACACTTCTCTTTATTACCTTTCTTACCCCATGTCCAGACCTTTTTATGCCCCACCTGGGTTACATTATAATACGTAGCTCAATATAAATTAAAATCATGCATATTCCTTGTGCGTCTTGTGCATCAGGAAATTGTATTTCGGCTGGCAGCAGCTGGCGCAAGCTGGCAGACCTGGCAGGTCTGGCGCAAGCTGGAGCCAGCACGACAGCTCTTGCCAGAATCTGTTAGTACGCCAGCTAATCCAGAATTCAAATTCTTGCCAGAATCTGAATTCACTTTTTACGCTTTTGAGTTCAGTATGCAATCTCATTTGCATGATGATCTATGTACTTGTTTACATGAAATGCTTTAAAGGCGTCAAGAGAATACTGGTATCGAAAATTGACTGGGATATGGGCAGAACTGTAGACGGGAATCAAATGGGCGCCACGGAAAAATGTATCTAGGTGGACAAAGGGGCAACCTGCTTCTTTCTACGACTACCCGGCATGGTAGTAGGTCGGTGTGAACAGAGGAGGGATCCGGTGCGTTCAAGCTGTTCAGTGGCGCCGCAGTTCGCACCCACTTCGGCCCCTGTTTCATGGTGCCGACCTCTTACGCAATTTTTTTTTAAGCTTCCGAACAACGCATGAGTCAGAACTCCGCTTTTCTCTTCCCAAACGCCCACCACTATGGCTGATCGAGTTCGGCGTGAAGGTTCGACAGCCCGCCCCGGTAAAATCGTCAATGCAGCCAGGCAGCAGCGCCGAACGAAAGCCCAGATAGAGATGGACAACAAGAAAATCGCAGACGAGAAGGAAGCGAAGTCGAAGGCCGCCTAGCAAAAAGTCCAGCGTGGGGTCAAAAAGGTCGCGGCCGTCGTTAAAGACCTTTCGCGCAGAGGATGAGCATGCTCGGGCTTCTGCCACACGTCCTGATCTTGTCACTGCAGAGCTTAAGCGTGCCGTGAACGCCCGCGCCGCTGTCGAGAATCCTCAGCCACCGACGGAACCACAGGTACGAAAAAATCATTGTATTACATTAGTACTAACATTTGCCTCCAGCGCGAAGTGGATGATGAGGACATCCGCTGCAACATTAGAAGATCCCTTTGCGGCTCCCAGCCATCCAGCCTTCAAGCCCACCTTAGACGACATCTGGAACACCTACTTCCCTGTGTACGCGACCTCTGATGCCGTCGATTTTATGGTAAGTCGTGACTTTGATTTATCTTCATCACAAGTAATATGTATCGCAGGGCGCGGCAGCCATCGGTAATTGGCGAAGCGACGCCGGCAAGAAGGCCATATCGATCGTAAAAAATAAAACGCAGGAACTCGAGCTTGACACTGTCCAGGCACGCCGCCAGTGGGTTGCAGATCAAGTCGCAGGCGTGAAGTTTCTGTATCGCGACTCGACGTCGAAGGTACGTCAATAGTATTTTCTCGGCATTGGCTCAATATTCTTCAAGAGCGGCGGCTATCGTGGGGAGCTCGTCCTTCGTCTCTTCGCATCGTTCCATCTCCGTCTTGTCCTCAAAAGCGACGGGTCATTGAGGCTGCCAATTGGTGGGATGACAGTTTGCTTGGCTGCGGTAAGTCACGGCATGCAATGACATATGAAGATACCTAACACGGCTCGACTGCCAGCTAGAACGTTCCTTTTCTCTGTGGAAGACCGGGACGCTCGATAACGAGGGCACCGGTCGGAAGGGGAAAAATCCGGCACTGAGCTTCATCGCAAATCCTTGGGCTCAGCGTGCGCTCCGTTACCTGCCGCCCATCCAGAAGCTGTTGGACCAGAAGTGGCGTGAGATCTATGAGCTCGCGTCACCTTTTCTGCACTCGGATAAAGGCAAGCCCGATGATATCCTGACTGATGGGTCGTCAACGGATGATTCGGAATTGGCTGGTGGTCTCTACGTGGATCCTCGTTCCGCCATCATCGTATCTAATGACGAGGATTGGGTTCCGAGGTTGTACGTGTCTGACATATTCCCTGGCCTTGGCCATTCACTCACAGTTTTTACCAGGTGCACGGTGGTGAACAGTCGTATTTATGATCCCGTATATACATTGAATCTAATTTGGATTTGGCGCTGTTTCTGGCCGTGAAATTTACCGCTGCATTTGAGATTTGAGAAAGCTGGCGTGAAAACTGGCAAGGCTGGCATGAAACCTGGCAAGTATTCTGGCACCAGAATAATTTAAATGGTCGACCTGGCTGCCAGAATATTTTCTGGCGCTAGGTATCTTTTTATGGAGCCAGATCAAATTCTGGCGTGATGGCGGCGTTGGCGGACGTTGGCGGAGCTGGCGCCAGCTCCGCCAGCTCAAAAACATTTTCCTGATGTGGGCTTGTCTGACTTGTTCAGCTTGCGGGGAGTTGCTTGTCAAATTCTCGACATAGCTTGTCGTCTTGTCGGCTTTTCGGACTTTCGGGCTTGTACAAGCTTGTACAAGCGCCGGCAAGTAAGTTGTTAAAAGGCCGATGCGTCCATTATGGCATCAGAGGCGTTGCCAAACAGTTACACAGTTCATCATCGTTCTCCGATTCGTCTCCCTCGCTGCCCGCGCTGGTGGGCAAGCCAAAGCCGCTTCCAAATTCTCGGACTCGGACTCTCGAACTCCTGAAACGCTACAACTTTGGTCTCCCCCCGTGTACTGCGCCTGGCTGAGGTTCCAGGCTTACTACGTTCTTTACTTCGGTGCGTTATCCCTGCTTCTGACGAAAACCTAATGTGAACTTACCATTAGGGCCGGCCAAATCAACCTGACCGTCCAACTTCTGGCGAGCTCGTGGACACAACCCTTCCCACTGAACACAGCCTGCCGTTAATGGCAACTATCGACTCTGATATCGAGCTGCCTCCGACGACACAAAATCCTTATGCCTACACTCCTTACAAACCTTGGCTTGGCGAGTCGACACAATATCCGGCCTTAGCTCACGCCGGTATCTCTGTCATGCACTTCCCAACCTTCTGGACCGCAGTATGTACCAGCCACGAGTGCCGAGTAGCGCTGAACCCGCGGCGGTCCGATACCTTCGGCTCCAATATGCGAGCTCATTGCAAGGATCACCCTGGCACTGTGCTCACACCCACAGATGTCAAAAGCATGGATGCCGAGTGTGCTCGACTACTGAAGACAAAGGCAATGCTGACCCAGGGAAACTCGGTAGAGATGGTAAAAGCAATACCTCCCCTCGTGGAAAAAGTTTCGTGGCTGAAGAGCCAGGCTGGTTGGGCGTGCACCTCCGCCGGCTGCCGATACCTCTCTCGCAGTCTCGCTGAGACTCGGAGACATCTTAACACCGTCCATAATATGAAATTCGCACGTGCCGATGAAGGGTTTGAGGAATGCACCGTCCAGAGTCTTTGTCCACGTGGCCGGTCGTACCTTTTCCGTGTTCGTTCGGCGCGAATTCTAAGCGCTGTAAAGCCTGGGAATGGCCTATTGGAGTTCTTGGAGTCCTCCCAGGACGATCCCACTTTCGAAGATCGGCTAAAACCTCGACTTGCAGTCGCGGGAGATCCCCGCCAACTCCTAGATCCCTTCCACTCAAAAACACTTTGGCCCGTAAGGGTTCAAAAGTATTCGATACCCGATCTCATCTCCCTTGTCCGACTCCCAAAGCCTGGGGGCAAAGACCCTCTGTTGAAGCTCTCGCCTGCCTCGATGACCTGGATCACGAGCCTCGACGAGTCCATCCAGCACGTTGACCCCCTCTATCTCCGTCGTCTCACTGAAAAGTGGAGCAAAAGGTTTCGACTCGATGTATTCATCACAACCTCATTCTGACTTGTCGTTTATCAGGCCCTTTCGCACGGTCGGCCCCCGCACGCAGCCAAAATACGCTATGCTTGCCAGGAAACTGGTCCTCTTTGCCCTCCGAACTGTGCATCGAGATCGAGATGCGGCCGGCAGCGAAGAGTCACCGGATCCGGAAGCGGAAGCGGCCAACTGGGATTTTGTTCGCACAAATGAAATCGAAGTAACGCCTAAGGGTGCCGACAATGACGAGGTCGAAGACAGCGACGAAGACAGCGATGACGACGACGACAGTGAAGACGACGACGATGAAAGTGATGACGACGATGTAGAGGATGGCGATCCAGAAACGGAGGTACACTCTGGTGGCGGGAACTCCGAGGCCACCGGGGAAATATACCCCGTTTTGTTCACAGGCCACCAGAAAGAAACAGCCTTGGACCTCTGGGAGGCTCTTACGGACGATTCCCCACCTGAAACGATCGAGAGCAAATTCCATCAGCTCCTTCTTGCCCTATTCACTGACATCGACGAGGCACTTGGGATGCGGATTTATACGCCAATGGAAGCGTTTTTGTTCATCTCGAATGTTCGACAGAACGGTACCATTCGTGACGCTAAACATGTCTCACCCGACTCGTCGGGGATCCAGTACGCGATTCTCTTCGGTGTCATACGAGAAGCGATTGCCTCTGGGAATGTGGGACTGTAAGCAGAATACATTACACATTTAGGGTTCAGCAGTTGAATCTTTTCCTTAGGACCCTCGACCGTCTGTCACGTTGGTTCGACCCAAAACAGATATCACCCTTTGCGACCGTTCGTCACATGCAGTGTATAGCGACTGGGGCAGTCAGAAATTCGGTGTCTCTAGGCCGTATTTTCTTCCGGGCGGAGGGCGAGCTCGAGTTCGAATTTGACGGCGTCGAGTATTCGCTTCTGGATTGGATTAAATTTCCCCAGAAGATGTGGCAAGAGGCCAATCGTGTCTATGGGAAAATCGTTTTCCAACACAGCGACGAGGATTTCGAAATCACGGGATTCCAGCAGAATCATATAGACGTACCGAATGAGACGACCCCGGGGTACGGCTTTGCGCCTTTATCGGGCGAACACGATAGAAAAATCCTTGCTGTCGTCTGGGAACAATTCCGCGAAAGGCATCAGGGACAAGATGCTTGGTCGAGTACCGCTCTCCTAGACAGCCTCTCGCAAATCCACTGGTTGAAACAGCTTATCTTTGGGATCCTGCACACCGCGTGTGGCGCTCCCAAGCGCATCTCAGAGCTGCTCCTTTTCCTTCTCTGGAACACAGTCTGCCCACGCTCTGTGTACATGATCTTGAAGAAGTTCTTTCTCGTCGGGGGATACAGCAAAACCAGTAACAACACTGGTGCCGACAAGTTGACACTCCATTTGGTTCCACCAGCAATGGAGCGGCTCTTCGTCCAACTTTGCCTAGTCGTCCTTCCCTTGGAGCGGACGATCATATACACCCTAAACAAGTATACACAGAGAAAAATTGTGGGCCAGCCCGATGACCACTTCTTTCTCTTTTCCAGTTATGGCACGCGTTGGACCGATGGCGAAGGGAGATCGTGTCTGAAGAAGCTGACCAAAACATTTCTGCATCGACGCCTTGGGGCTGCTGAAATACGCCAAATAGTCCCGGGTCTCATTGAGCACTGTGGCGTGGATTCAGTCGAACAGCGGGTCCATGGCACCGTTGCTGCAAGCCAGATGGGGCACTCGTGGGACACCCATGTACAATTATACAAGAGGCGTCTTGATTTCCCCAACCGCGTCTCCTTCGAAATGGTACACCAAATCATCATCTTCAGTGCAAGATGGCACGAACTCTTAGGGTTCGCAGGGTGCGATGAGCCCACAGAGGTCACGGCAGACGGACTTAGACAGTTCCTCCGTCAGTTCCACCCCAACCTGAACTCGTCTACACCACCAGAGTTCACAGCCCAGCTCAACGCGATCCGGCAGCACCAACTCGACGAACAAATTAGGCTTGACACTGTTCAGGGACGACAAATCGAGGAATTGCACGAACAGCTGCAGGCATACCAGGCAGAAAATGCGGAGTTGAGGAAGGAATTGGAGCTGGAGAGGCAGCGAAACGCAGCCGCAGCTGCAGGGGGTGGGTCTGAGTTTCAGATTCGCGCTTCATGGTACTTGACATTTCATATCTCAAAGCTCCCAGGTCGATGACACCTCTCGAAAATGCCCCAAAACCAAACCATCCAACGTCCCAAAAGCGAAATGTCGACTCTGTTGATCCGCCATGTACGCACTTAATGCTGTTTATTATCCTACTCAAATTTCTTCTAGTGCAACTCGAGGCTTTTCCGCCGAGGAAGAAGGCCAGAGTAAGCCCCGACCCCGGCTGGCTGTGCCCGGAGTGCGCCAACAGTGTTCAAAATCTGGAGGAGCACTTGAAACACAATCATGTTCTTCATTACCCGATTAAGGTGCCTGCGATAAGCGATCAAACATTGGGGATCGTTTACAGGCGCCAGCAAGATGGGCATCTTCTCTGCGTGTGCGGTACAGACTTTCCTCGGGCCATGGACATGGACGATCACATGAAGGACATCATAACCCGAGGAGAGCTCGGACAACAGGGAACCCAGCATTACATCGAAAGATTTAGAGGTCCTCTGCCTAAATGGTCGCTGGATTTGACTTTGCTATCAGGGAGGGATATTTGACATCCGGGCCCGCGTTCCTGTACTTAATTAGTTTTGACACGCAAAAAGTCGGGAAACTGACTGCACCGCACGAACGCAAGGAGAGTAGAAGAGGGGCGGGCAGAGTCGAGATGAGAACGAGGTGCGCAGGCGACCGCAACGGAAGTAGTTCTTGCCATTAAAGACGAGACGCAGGGGCGATAAGGGCACCCCAGCGTACGTTTACACCCCCACGCCGTGGACTCGAGTTGGGTCACCTACGTGGCCAAGGACGGGTCGGATACGGAGAATCCCTGAATGCCCGTGTGGCCTCCCACCCATCTTCTCCGAGGTCGAAAGGGAGTGTGTCGTGCGAGTTGGGTCGGGTCGGCTTGGTGAGTGTGGAACAATTGGGCTGTTACGACACATGAGGAGCTAGACACGGGATGCGACGCACTCGAGGAGGTCATGCAACGCGCTCCACATGGCGACGTCATCCACGCTAAGCTCCCCCGCCTCACCGCGTTCAAGCTGCTATCTAATCCCATCTCCTCGGCGTCCGCGCTGGTTACGTCTGTGGCCGCTGGGGTCGAGAAGATCGTGCTGAGGTAGTTGTAGGCACAAGTCAGTATGAGCGCACGATAAGGACGAAGTAAAGGCACACACCTCCGTCCCGCCTAAGGCCCACCCACTCCGCCCCCAAGCAAGCGAAGTCTCCCGCACGCGAGACCCACCCCTCGGTAACGTGCATAAGCTTGGGCTCGAGCGGCTCGGTGCGGCCGGTCATTTCCTGGCTACACCATTCAGCTTTCGCGGGAACGTCCCCGAGTCGACCACCCTGCATCCAGCCAAAATCGTCATCCCGCATCGCCTCCAGCCGCTAGAGGGCGGCGGCTGAAGACTCTCAGACCTCATGCCCTGCTGCTCCCGCACACGCTAAGCAATGTTGCCCCCCCAACTTCGAGAGCACAAGTCTCGGAAATGGCCCCACGACCGAAATCATCATTGCCCAAAACGACCCATCTCTTCTAACCACCGCGGCCCCGGGTGCGCGAATGAGTCATTATCCACCTCCTGGAGCGGCTAGGGTCACGTCCCCGCCATTTCAGAGAAACAGCATGAAAAGTCGATTCTGTATATGGAAGGTGATACTGGCCGGGTGGCCGGGCCGCTGGCGGAAAGCGGAGCTTGGACGCGAAACGACACGAGAGGAGACGAAAGCCTCGTGGCGGCGGGAGATGAAGGGCACCACAACGGAGGACAAGAATGCATAAAAGTGGGAGGGAGGCAATAAATACAAAGCAGAGGAGTGGCTCGTCGCCCGTCGCGATGATGCGAATGTAGCCTTCCATCCAAAAGACATATCTCTACGCCGCTGCGATCGGGATTCGCATCACCATCGAGAAGCTTGGTTAAATCCGTGCAGCGTACTAGTTGGCTTAACTCGACGTAGATTTGGCTTTGGGAGGAAGAGAATTTGGCGTCGGATTTGGAGGAGGCCCAGAGCGCAACGTCGAGCTCGCTTGCGAAGGGAGCCACTGATTGTAGCGACCGTGCTCGCCGAAGTAAGCAATGGAAATACATGGCGTAGGGGCGAGGACGCACGTCGGGAAGCTGACGAGTGTGGCATCGAATTGACGAGCATGGCGTAAAGGTGGCGAGTACGGCATAAAGGTGACAAGTGGGGTGCCGAGCTGGGTTAGGAACGAGCGGGCGGTGACGGCGACGCTGCAGAGGCGACCAGCACGCAGTCAAGTGTTATGGGCGGCGCGGGCTGGCAAACGGTGCGGCAAGGTGTCTTCAGAGGGAGTTCGAAGTTGGTTAGACAGCTCGTCTTGGATCCCGAATATCGTGCGCGGGAGCTGCGAACACACATCCGTCAATACGAGTGGGCGAGAACGGCAAGAACGAAGATGAAAGGGAAGAACGGGACCCACCTCCTTAACCTTCTTCCCAAATTCAACCTATTACGCCGCGTCGCGGACCACGAAGCCAATCAGCATATCCGGATCTAGCCCGCTCAATGGCATCTTGCGCACCCGCCCGCAAGGGAACGTGCGCATCTCTGCTGTGAAGTAAGCCTCCTCCGTGGCGGTCGTCGGGCCGTCGGCGGGGTGCGCTCCCGCTCCTGCGTTGGGAGCGTGGTCGTGCGAGTCGATGGAAGGTCGCAAGAGGGACGCGGGCCGCATGATGACAAGCTCGTTCTCCGTCATCGGCGAGCGGTCGAGGTAGGAGAGGCCGTCGCGTTGGACGGAGTATATACGAGAATAGTGGGAGTGGGAGTCGTTGAGTCGCATTGATGTGTGTGAGTCGCACTTTTATCCATCAAAAGTGCGACTCGGTTTCCCGAGTGCGACTGGTTAGCCGACGGCTTTGATGGGAACGAGATCGGCCCACTGTGCCGGAAGTTGAATTCTGTCACCCAAACAAGATATGCCTGCGCTCCGCTCCCGCAGTGGACTGAGAAGGGATTGTAATTGATCTATTCATTTAACATTACAGACAGTTGGCTGTGGATAAGAAAAGAAAAGGGATTAATACCTCGGCAATTTGACGGCGTCCAAATCGACTTCACTTGGAGAATACAAGCAATGCCGATGTTGAGGTAGGAGGAAAGGACTGTTAAGCACGTAAAAAAACCGGCTTTTACCCTGGGCATAACGTCGTGGATGGAGATGGAACACTGGTAAAGAATTGGGCTAATCATTCGAGCTGGAGCAGTATTGAGCACAGTTAACGTTGTGCTTGACGCGAGATGGGCATCGGAAAAAGCTGCAGCATAGTACATCCAGAAGATGGTTGAGAGAGAATCAATCAGCGGGAAGCTTCGATGTTCATAGCACGCACCTTGTGAGTCTAAAAATGATTCAAGGTCAGTCGGTTCTGTCACCCTCACCCACACAATATGAGCAAGAAATTTGCGGAGCAATGGCTGATCAAATGGAAGAACTCAACGAGGTACACGCGCATCACCACATTTGACAACGCCACGCCCTCGAAGACGACGCAGAGGATGTACAATGGGCTCTCCAGACCACAGTGCAGCGTTCTCACCCAGCTGCGAACGGGCCACATAGGACTCAACGCCTTCCTCCACCGCTTCAAACTCGCCCCTTCCCCCCATTGCCCTCACTGCCGTACCCCGGAATCGGTCCCCCACTTCCTCCTCTCGTGCCCCGCTCACCGTGCTCACCGTCTACGCCTCATCGTCCGAATCGGCACTGCCCGCCTCTCCCTCCGTCTACTCCTCACTTCCAAAACCGACGCCGCTCCCGTCCTTGCCTTTGTACGCGATACTGGTCGCCTCCCCTCCTACGCCCTTTAACTCCCACCCCATCGTCATCTTATTTATTTACTCACTTACTTCCCACTAGATAGTCTTAGAACTAGTATCTCTTCTCGCCTCGCACCGACCCCATACATATTCACGCCATGATCAATTAGCTACCTCATACAATTCCCCGCGGCACCTCTCCATCCCTCCTCACTCACTCACGACACTTCACCCTGCACACCCACGATGCCCGCCAGTAATTACACTGTCATCTCGTAGAAGTGCGACATGGGCCCCAAGGGGCCCGCAGCACTATAATGGAATTATGAATGAATGAATGAATGAACCCACACAATATCGAACTCGGCTCACAATCCGGTATTGATTGTGATCAAAATCTGCGTGCAATGTGGTTGGTGATTCTGTGAAAAATTGGCTCCACACGACTCACCAGTCGGTTCAAAAACGTCTCGTCCCTAGAGTGACATCAACTGCGCATGAAATTTCATTGGACAGAAGGCGAACGCAAGGGACTTGGTCTGCGACTGGTGCAGCATATAGCATAGCACGGAAGTAATGATAACGTCAACTGAGGTCGAAAGTGCGTTGATGGAGACGGCAAGCGGCTATGCACAGCACAGGCATCAGATAATCGAAGGGCAGCTGAAGATGGAGTACACACTGAAAGACGTCGAAGCCGGTCATATGTGTGGGGCTCCGCCAGGCTGTTGTTTGAGTGTGAATTGGTTGAATGTGGACCACAGAATGGAAAACTTACGCTCTGACAACCCAGGCTATTTATTCCGAGAGGAGACATGGATCAGCGCCGGATACGTCTACAGAAAAATATAGTGCGCACCAATACCGCAGCCTTCACATAGGGAGATTATAAAATTACTGAAAATCAGCGCCGGTGATAGGCACAGGAAACGCACCTGAGGTGGCTCCGACCAGTAACAGAATCACAACCGTGAGAAGGACGTTTTTGTCGCTTACTGTTCAAACGTGGGCGTAAGTTCAGTGAGCATTAGGCGAAGGCAGGACTGACTCCTGTACACCCGGAATGCATAGAATCTAAAACGATGGAATGTTCAAAGAAGATGTGGGAAGAAGATGTTGCCCACGCACGATTGGACGAGGGTACGCGAGACCCTGAGCAGGTTCAGTCTATTCATTAAGGTCCTGTTTAGGCAGAGTGGCTTACAGTCGGTAGCGCCTCGACCTGGGAATGAATTGAAATGAGCGGGCCGGTTGGCGGAAGGAGGGTTGGGTTGCTCACAGCGATACTCCTAAGTAATAGCAACAGCATTAATGACTGAGTGTTGAAAATTTCGAAGAAGGATCTCACCAAACCACGATCTGCAACGCAGGCTTGTTGCTACAAAGGTTAGATAAGCAGGAAATTCCAGAAATTAATGGATGAGCTTACTAGTAGTTCGTTATTAGGTAGTAATACACTGCACAGATTCGTGTCAAACGCAGTCGTACTGTTAGCAGGATTGGATTTTACACACCTACGTGGGTGATGGCAATCATATGGATCGTGTCAAGTACCAGAGTTGCGAATACCTTGGGTGAGTCAGGAGAATTCGAATCGGGGAGACAGAATAGATATTGCGCACCAGAATTTTGAGATAGGCGGGGTCCCGACGGTATCCTGCGACCGATAAAGATAAGCTAAGGGAGCGAACGCACGAGGAGAGCATTAACACACGAGCAAAATATAGTGTGGTCTGCAGTACGCTGATACCGTCTGCCCGTAGCCATTAGACTAACTAGAAAAGCAGGGAGTGGTAATCACACAATACCGCAGCCGTAGGTGATAGCCAGAATATTTTCAGCCTTGAACTACATTGATGTTTGAAATGTTGAGGACATCCCAGACCAGACAGACAACAGGTGAGGCTCAGATCAAGAGATTGAACAGGCTGAAAGCTGGGGAGGATGGAGGCAAATGGCTCAATTTTATAGTGTGAGGAACAGCACGTGGCCGCAGTTCCAGAAATATGTTGTTCTGCGGCGCAGTGAGAACAGTGACGAAGTCGGCGATGGCGTGTCCTATAAATGTCCTGTGATATTGTACTTCTGTCCTGGCGATCAAAATTGTGTCCATCTGCAAAAGCATTGCTGTCCGCTCGCCAAAACATTCGTGTCCGTTTCCCATCGATTTCATGTCCCGCCAATATCAAATTGCGGTCTGCTCGGCAGACCCTTTTGGTCCGGCCACCATCCAATTCCTGTTCAGCATTTATGGATCACACCAACCACCTGGTCAATCCCACTGATGTTATGGTCCATTCTGTGCAGTTTTTGATGTAGACTTCGGGAAAAATATGGGTGGTCTCATATTCTGAACATCCGGCCTAATATTGTGCAATTTCATGCGTTTGACCCAGTGTTTTGGCTAATTTTGCCTGGATACAAAAACATCCCTGTTCAATTTCACTGATATAACCCCAACATTTACGGCAACCAATGTTATTATTTCTAGAACATTCCTGTTCAATTTCACTGATATAACCCCGACATTTACGTGCAACCAATGTTTGGTCAACTTTAGGTGCTAAAATAGAAATCATAGAACATGTGCTCATAGGAAGGTTTGGGGACTTCTCCAAATTTAATTGGGTACCACGTAATACCTACAACAAAGCACAGTAGGTCTCTAGACTATCCCATCAAATTTCTCTACTATATAACCCATATAAGTACTTACGCGACTGTTCTTTGGTCAACTTGGTACAACGAAAATAGTGCTCGCACCTCAGCATTCAGGCTCTTAAACATATTTGGTATATCTCCGGCACCGCTCGTAGTCCCCCCACCACATATGCCCACTATATAAGTAACCCAATTACCACATCAATCCGGATAGCCGAAGATCAATTGCGCCCGAAATGGTAGACATAATACAGCTGAGATTTGAATTTTCTGAAATGCTGAGGACCACCAGGGAGACCCCCAGGCTATAATCCCCAAATATCAGGTTAAATGGTGTTGTTTTCATAAAGGTAGGACAAGACCGCAATATCTGGGACACGGTGTGGACAGAAAAGGAATATCATATTACATCATGTAGTTTTGCTCGACAATGAGCGGGGATTGATTCCGCATCAGTGCATCAGTCGCACTTCGGATGCATTTGCCATCAGTTGCACTCCGTAGCAGGGTCGAGTCCCATTAATGGGACTGAGTCGCACTCTCTAAGTGATGGAGTGGGACTGGACGAGTCCCACTCCCACTAAAATCGTTGTTACTCCGTTGGACGCCGCCAAAATAGTATGAAGACGATGGGCGGTCACCTGCGATGCCGACCGATTAGAGGAAGGTGTAGAGGGCCGGATTTGTTTGCTTACTGATTTCTTCTTACTATTTTGCCAAGGGGCGATCAGGCATGCGTCGGCGCATTGTCACCAAATTGTCACCCCCTGCGGCAGTATGTTGGTGTTTGGTCTGGAGGTTTGATGCATCAATATGGTCATGTGCATCATCACGCAACGCGTTTCGACGCTCATTTAACGTTCATATCACAAGCTTTAAGACCTGTGCCTTCGGCATGGAAAGACATAGTCAAAGGTTTTTCAGGAAGAGTATTCAGCTGTGCCTTTATCATCAAAACCTCAAAGGCACAGCAAAATCCCAGTTTCCCCACAGACACAGCAGATACAGAGAACTTGGTTCACCCAAACACTATGAATTCCGAGCCCGCCATAGACACAGTGGATTCTGAAAACCCAGCAACAATATTCCACCTGTGTGTTTGTCACGGAGATGCCCCCCAGGCAAAGCAGATTCAGAGTTCACTGCAGACAAAGAGAACCCGGTTTGTTGCCCATGTATGGTGGATTGCGAGTTTGCTGCAGACACAGTGGATACAGAGAACCCGGTTTGCCTAAGTACTTTCAGGGAACGGGAGATGAAATTTGAAACATGGCCATACATAGCAGTGGTCATTATTTTTTTGAGAAAGCTATGTTCCAGACTTGAGTGCCCTACCTTTTTTCCCCAGTAAAATCCATCATTCTTGGTATTGTTGGCAAGTTCCAAAGTGAAATTCTGAGGTTGTGCAGGAACTGTGAAGTGGTTTCCAGGTTGAAAAGGAAAGATTTAACATTTGAATTCAGTCTGTCCTGAGTTACAGTAATTATCGTATTATACACCCCTGTCCAGACTGCTTCCAAAATTCAACCTCCAATGAAATCTTCAAATTCCAGCTAGTTGTTCTTACAGAAGTCATGGTGTACCACTGAAAGTGTTAGAGAGCTTGCATAAAACCATTGATTTCTTTCTTGATGTGTGGACCTGTTGCAACTGGCGCCATGCTGTTGACTCATGAGAATGGTTGTGACATGCTCACTGTTCAATGCATTAGCAATTATTTAGTAAATTGGATTGAAATTTGAAGGCAGGAAGTTTGAAAATGGAATTTGAACATAGAAGAAGATGGGGTTAGTAAAAAACAACACCTGAATTGTCTCATTGCCCAGTTGTCTGGTTGAATCAGCCACACAGGGAAAGATTTGAAGTATTAACTGACCTGGATCCTGAAAGAGACATAAGCTGATTATTCTCAAATGTATGTGTTTTATTCTGTGTTGTTCTTGCCTATTGTTCATTACATAAAGTCACAAAAAAACAAAAGGGTAGTGAATTGAAGGTATCAAGTAGCCTGAGGAAGAGAGTGAGTGCTCTAAGATGCTCCCTTGTTGTTGCGCGCATGGCGAATTCCGAGTTGTGGGACCTGGGAGCAACATCTCGACAGCCGGCAGCAACATCTCGACAACATCATGTGAATTCTCAGGTGACTTTGTGTCAAATTCCCGTGACTTTCTGTCAAAGGCTGTGCAAATTGTCTTTTTATGTATAGGACCTGTGTCTCAATATTTTTGTAGTATTAACACTCATGCCCAGATAGCTTCATTAGCAGGCACTGGGCTCTAATGGATGTTGGAGATTGATGCTGTGATGGTGCATCATTTCTTGGTGATCCGCCCAGTCAACATCCAGCCCGAGGCTTGCTCACTCATCAAAAGAATGGTTCGGATTTCAGTAGATTACTCTAGAATATATTGTAATAGGTTTAAAAACTGTAGTAGTCAGTAGTGCCTCCTTACAAGTTTTTACCCAGTCGCCTAACAGCACAAGCTTCCAGCTAAATTTCCAACACACTGGACTCTTAGAACAGTGAGCAGTGAGTTGCTTCTGGTTAGCCCCACGTTAGGGCCAATACAGGGAGCCCTACCAAACCAAATCGAAATTAGTGCTCAAGGTACTAATCTCCCCCCCCCCCCCCCCCTGCCATGCCGGACAAACCTACTACTTGGACAAACAAACATTTCTCACGCAATACTGGACCGTTTCATGAGATTTTTGGCTTCACATAAGTGGTAGGAGGTGCTCTGGAGATATAAGGTCCAAAACCTCTACAGCCTCGCATCCTCTGAATATATATCACTGTTGAAAGTTGGTAACTTGGGCCATTTTCGTAAATTTGACCTATCTTAAGGCCTAGGGCCCCCACCCGAGGGTCATATTATCCTCTGAATGCATTTAAAATATACCTTGACATCGTAAGAGTTCCCATATCAAATTTTAGAGGCATAGCTGTCTTGTGGTTATGATGCACCAAACATCACATTATTCCTTTTGGGAAAAAACTTCTGGTCTGGAAAAAAAAAAATTGGTGAAATCTCAGAATACCTTGATATCGCATCCCTAGATACCGAGGGGGTGTGGTATGCTTATTCTCGAAGGACTGGGGCGGGAAATGAGTGGAACAGACACAGGATACAATTTCGGACCAGTAGCCCGAGCTTGCACAGCCTCTATTTCCAATTTGTGAGACAATTCTCTTCCACACCAAGTTGGCTAGCCAACTCTGCTAAATGGCACCCCAACGGCGAGCAGCGGGGCTTTTCTGATGTACCCTGGGCTCTCTATCTCTCGGAATGCAAGAAATTAAATTGGCAAGTTGCATATCCATGCACGTGCCCCGCTCATACACATCTCAGAACACGTGGCATAACAGTATTATTGGTTATACAGTATATATTCATCCGTGCTGCGGCTCAGAACTAGAAGATGCAGATATTGTTAGCATCCTCATAAGAATACAATGAAAAGTAGGAGAGGCAACACTCGCAAAAGAGCGAAGAATCACCTGTTCCCTGCCCGCAGTGTAGCATCCGGTCCTTCAATTGTCTTCTTCTTGTCCTAGTGCTGTGTTGACTCTTTGAGGTATAGGCCGTGATGCTGCCCTTGAGCCCATCCAGCTTGAGTGTGTACTGTGTCAGGAGGAGGCGAGTAGTTCACTGTCTGACAAAGTGGATGTAAGGATGCAAACACATCTTGGTGAACAGCTTGACCTTACTCCTGTGTGCAACCTTCTTCTGGCCCATGTCACAGGCGACATGACAACGGCGTGCAGGCACGGCCGCTCCTTCATGCCCTCGTCCAGTTGCTTGATCACCACAACCTTCTTCTCTGCCTGCCAGCCCTGCAGCTGAAGTGCAACCTTGCCAGGTTTGTATCCTGTGAGCACGGGCATACAGGTGACAGTAAGCAGCAGTAAAAGGATACAGAATAGAATGTGGATTGGGACTGGCTCGCTCTTGTAGGGTAAGTAGTATATTTATGATAAACTAAGTGGGTGGGGAAATGGCTCAACACTTGAGCCTGCTATGCTCCTAGACAGGGAGCGCCTCGGCAGCCCAAGCAGAAGTCTGCATGCACGACCAGTCAACAGTGGGGGAGAGGATTGTGCGGGGATGCCAAAGGCACTCCAAACAAGAGGGGCATGCGTCTCAACGCCGCCACCCACTTTCTGTGATGTGCACAGCTGCACGGGTAAGGGCCACTGAGCAGGGTGGTAAAGGGGCCACACAGTGCATTGGGTTGCATGGGGGAGGGGTGGGAGACGCGAGGGGAAGGACGGCAAGGAGACGCGGGCTGGGGCCGACGGCGGATGTGCGCAAGAAGGATAGTGCGAAGACAGCGAGAGTGGGCACAACAGAGTGAGGGGAGGAGGCAGAGACAATACGGCGGGTGCGTGGCATGGGAGAAGGGCGGTGTGAGGAGATGCTAGGTGCAGGTGTCTGAGGGATCGAACGGGTGCTGCTGGGAGCAGAGGCCAGGCTGTGCAGCGGCGCTCAAGGTTGAGTTGTGGGCGAGACGAGGTGTTGCGAGCCAGGAGGGGGTAACCAGATGGTGAGGGGTGTACGTATGGGTGGCATTGACAAAGGACAGGTAGGGGGGACTGGCACACAGCAGTGTAGGCTTGCGGACAGGTCACGGAGGATGGAAAGAGGCTGATCAATGTAGAGTTTCCACGCGTCCAACTTCCATCTTGATCTGCTCCGGGATTTAGCCTGCCTCTGCAGCAGCGAAGGCAGCATTGCGTCGGAAACTATGGCCCGAGAACTCAGTGGACGAGTACCAGGCAGTTGCTGAGAGCACGCAGTGTGTACGTGTGCATGAGCGGGGTTCCCACCGAGGTGACGAAGAGGGGGGCGAATGGGGACGTCGCTGGGTGCACATCACAGTAAGCTCTGTACTGTGTAACGGTGCAGGTCGGGGCACCAGGAGCGGTGCCGATGAGAATGTGAGCCCCTCATCGGCCAATGTCGGTCTTGCTCGAGCACGGACTCATCAGAGATGGTGGAGATGCAGGCCTCTGTAAGGTTGATGGAGGGGTCAAAGGTGGCACCGTCGGGTAGCGTGAACTCACCGCAACACATAAATGCGGCCCAGGCAAGGGTGAACGCGGCGAGCATCCTGCTGTTGTGGTCGTCAGGGAGCTGCGCAAGGATGTTCGTGAGAATCTCACGGATGATAGCGCGGTGTGGGTGGCGGGACTTTGATCTGTAACGACACTCTGCAGCTGCAGCAGCGACAAGCCACTTGACGATGGGGTTATTGAGGGCGTCGGGCAGCCATTCGTGCTCGGTATAGATGGTATGAAGGCTGGTGAGATACCTAGAGAGGGTTTAGGGCCGAACCTCAGAGGCTCGGACTGCAATCCAGAGCTGAATGGCAGCCCCGTTGGCAGGGAGGACCCTGCCATCTGTCCAAGTAAAGAGTGTGATCCATTAGCTTAGCACCGCCGAGAGGGCACAGGTCCAGTTTGCTGGTAGAAAATATGCAAAGCGCGCTGTCCGCGACCTTGCTGCAACCCACTGGATGTGTTCTGATATTGGAGGCCCGAGTTTTCGTGGTGTGTCTAACTTCACAAGTCCGCGTATTGGACTTCAAGCCTCCACATTATGTCTTCGAAACTTGAAACAGAGCTGATACTATAGAATAAAATCCCTGCCGCGTTTCTCGAGTGCCTGCCGTGGTCGGGTTTGGTTATGGCGCAGAGTGGGTTGGTGTGGAAGAGAGTCGTCAGACATCACAGGACATCACGGACCGGAAATAGTGGCTGTGCGAGCTCAGGCTACTGGTCCGAAATCGTATCCTGTGTCCGTTCCACTCATTCCCCGCCCTAGTCCTTCAAGAATAAGCATACCACACCCCCTCAGTATCTAGGGATGTGATATCAAGGTATTCCGAGATTTCACCAAATTTTTTTTCCCCCGACTAGAAGTTTTTTCTCAAAAGGAATAATGTGATGTTTGGTGCATCATATGTGGTCATTACACTGAGCCGAAAGATGAAGACATGCCTGCCAAATTAATATCTCAAATGGCAAAAATGATGGCAAGAAAATTCATGCTGCCTGTTGACCATCCGGGCCATGCCTCACCTTCTGCTTCATGGATATCATACTTATCGAGTAGCTTCACCCTATAAGATTTGGAGGCGCCTCAACCTCAAGAGGGTCAGATACAAAGCCGGCAATCCAAATTTAACGTGTTACCTAGTACTCGGACATGTGGCGACCTCGGAAAAAACAACGCCATTTGAGCAATTCTTACCCATCTCCCATGAAGTAAACTTTGAATCTGGGGTAGAAGACAGATTCCGGTCAATCTACATGCTCAGCCTGGCCTAAAAACAATTGGATAAATTGCCATCTTGCTATTTTCCTTAAGTGTCCGAGATCTAGGGGAGGGATAGTATTAAGGTTCCCCAGGGGTAGAGGTAGAGGTATTTTGAGGCCAACCTCTACCCCTACCCCTCAAACCTCTGACCTCCAAGAGGTTTACCTCTACTTTACCTCTAGTACCTCCAAGGTTTACCCCCACACGACCCCTGTGAGAAGTAGAGGTAGAGGTTAGAGGTCCTTAGGGCAGAAACACATTGAATTTGGTCCAGACATGCATGCAGCAATTGACGAGTATAGACCATATAGCAGGGACATATAAGTAAACAGCAGGATACATGGTAATAGTAATAAGAAAAATCAAAATAATCCTAATCAGATAATCCTAAGCCGTCTTCCTTTCATATTCTGTTGTACAGCTGCCCAGAACTCCTTATCACCAACCAAGTCATGCTTGCTCCATGATCCGAGGCAATAAAGTGAGCAACTACCACTACACCTGAGAGGACATTGCAAAATTATTTTTTGCCCACAGTACCTCTCAGTACCTCTGAACCTCCCAAGGTAGGGTAGAGGTTTGGGAGGTTTTGAAATGGCCCGACCTCTACCCCTACCTCTGACAACCTTACCTTTGACCTCCGGAGGTTTACCTCTACCCCTAGGGAACCTTAGATAGTATGTTGGGAATGAAATTGGCAACAACCATTTACAGTTTAAAAACCATTTGCGAACTGTTTACCCAGGGTCGCAAACTAAACGAAAATAAAAACGAATTTAACCGTTTTAAACATTTATAAATGAAAACTATTGGAGCCTTATGTCAGGTTGAGGATATACAAGACGGCGGTCCCAGATAAATTTGATGTGAGGCAGATTGGATGATTTGAGGCAGATAGAATTGATGTGAGGCAGATTTGACGAGACGAGGTAGATCTTTATTTAGGGCATTTTGATCGAGGGGGATCACCGTTTGCACATGAACGAGGATCAAACTTTAATCTCTTCCGCTTACCACCACCATCGATACAGCCCACGATGAGCTCAATGCGTCCTCGATGCGTTCCTGACACGTTCCCACCACCTCAATCAGCCCTTCAGAGGGAAGCAGCCCGCCCAACTCATGTGGATCTTCAATGGTCCGTCTCATTGCCCCATATGCGCAGTGCCACGCCAGGGGCGACTGGTTTAGGTACAGGATAGGTAAATGATGCTAGGCTGGGATCACAGTAACTTCAGGACCCAGGTACGTTGTCTGGCTCTGTTCGTTCAAACAGCTCCAATTGACCGATCAAGTGTTCCGGGAGACTCGTCTACACGGACAAGGGTGTTTTGAGCACTTAATATCAGGCGGTAATGGAGCTGTACGTCGTCCATTCTATATCTGCAATTTTCCGTGTCTTGATTCCGTGTTTTTGTTCCAGAATGTTGACGTATTTTGTTTCGGATCCCCTGCCACTCCTTCCAGATGAGAATGTGTAGCTCGATACATGTAGGTAGTGAACTAGAGCAATTATTCAAGTACATAGGTAACAAAATAATGGAATCAGTCAAGTACGATGTACTAGAATAGCCCCTGCAAACAATATAAGTGTACGAACTTTGCACAAGGTATTATTAATTCAGTAGGCAAACCAGCAACTATAGGCCCCAATTCACGGGTCCGGAAAACTGCTGTGCTCCATTTGCATCGCAATAGTGCCACCACGAGGGGCACATTCCCAAAATAAACATCTACCTCATTTGCGCGAATCAGTCGCACTTAGCTGGATCTACCTTACATCAAATCAATCTGCCCCACATCAAAATCTATCTGGGCGCGCCATCTCGTCGATCCTCTGTCAGGTTTGGCGTGTTCTGGGCCGATTACGCAACGGCATCATAAGAATAATCAACCCCATCCTCACGCATGCCTGATCGCCCCTTGTATTTTGCTCTACTAACGCGACTTTTTCTTACGCAGTGTCCTAACACGTTGACGATGTGCTCGCGTGACGGCGTGCTCGTCGGTCCCGCCCTCACCCTGCCAAATGGACAGCGACGCCGAGTTCGGGCCAGCTCGCCACATGGACGGTCGTCACCCCCGCCTCGATCCCCACCTCGTCACCTCAATGCGCGGACTCCGTGTGTGCGGCGTTTCCGAATCTCGTGACTGATAACTATTCGCTCTCTTTTTCCGTTTCCGAATAGCTTTCATTTTCCTTTCTTCTCCAATCACCCTCAGACCGCTGGAGGACTAACCTGGAACGGAACGCTTGGGCAGAAAGGCACGCAGTATGTGCTACAATTTCATCTCGAGTACGGAATCACGGCTAATGATACCTCCTTTTTCCGAAAAGCGTGTTTCCGCTCTTTATCCCATCGCTGGACGCCCGAAAAATAAGGGTGCGAGTAACGCAGGCTAGCAACGTATGTCCTAAGCCCCACTACTGGTGCCGGATAAAACTGACGATTCGCTTCTATTTTTTTGTGCGTTTCCTTTTATGGCGCCCCTGACATTCAAAATCTCGAAAATATTCCATCGTCGAAATGCGAATAAACTGTCCAGATCAACATATATAGACTGGAAGAAAACCATGTCCTTCCTCGGCGGTATCTCCGCGCGCAACAACCCCAGCGCCAAATCTAAAAGCGCCTCCGACCTCCACGCCAACTGCATAACTCCTCCAACGCAAATTCGCCCACGATCTCCCATGCCAATTCACAATACTCCAACGGCAACGGCGACCCCTTCGCCGTTGCGTCTTCCGCGTCGTTCCCGACCGCTGATTACATCTCTTTTGCGTTCTCCACCACGGGGCGCTCGAGTCCGAATGGTAAGGGGTAACCATATCGGGGGTCACCACGCGGAGCACGGGCGCAAAGAGCGTGGGCGCCAAGTCGGGGAGATGGTTCGCGTTCTAGAGTCGGGGGCCGAAGAGCACGGCATCGACACCGACACCACCGAGTCCGGCGTCTACACAAGGGCGAGGAACGGGAGGGGCAGGTGGGGAGAGCGAATTCAATCTCAAGGCGTTCCGGCACGTCTCGCCCGCGCCGCCGTCGCCGTCGCCCAACTCGCAATCTCGCGGTAAAGGCGTCCCGCTGACATCGTCCAATCTATCTGCGCTCGACGCCGCCGACCGATATTCGACAGCGGAGGATCTCGCAGCACCGAGGCGCCCGAGACCACGGGGCGGGAGCGACGCCTCTGCGAGCTCGAGCAGGATCAGCGTCACTGCGTTCCGGGAGGTGCATGCGCGGCGCAGCGCGGCGGGGAGTCCGGCGTTTGATGGGCCCTGTGGTGGGAGTACGGCGAATTTGGGTGCGGGCATGGGCGGGGAAGCAGCAGGGACTTGCCCCGAGAGAACTTGAATCTGTCGCGGGAGAATCTGGGGATGACTATAGGGAATCGGTCGCGCGAAAATTTGGGAGGAGGGGGGATGTATAATCTGGCGAACGCGAGTCAGAGTCAGCCGAATCAGTCGCGGCAGGGGAGGGACAGGCCGCAGCGGGAGACGCCACCCCAGCAGCAGGGACAACAGTCGAGCCCGCAGACCCAGCAGCGCACGCCTCCACAGCAGTACCCCCAGCAAGGGCAGCAGACCCCGCAGAAAGCGCCCCCACCCCCCGCGAAGACGACGCCGGGGAAGCACTATCAGCAGCGCGCGCAGACGCAGTCGAATGTCTCGCAGACGCAGCAGAGGGAGCAGACGCAAAGGACGAATACGCAGCCGCAGCCCCCGCCGCAACAGAGCACACCAAATAAGAAAACGGGCCAGGGCGACGCGCGGGAGGCCCAGCAGTGGGAGTCCGACACGTCAGCGTCCGAGGACAAGAACGAAGACGGGTCCTCGCTGTCCTCCGCCGAGCCGACCAATTCGAATTCGAAGAAGCCACCACCACTGGGACGGGCGGCCAAGTCTGACGCGGGGCACGGGCACCGGGAGGGACCACGGGCTGCGTCGAGCTTGGGCGTGTACGGGATGGGCGCACCGAGTGCGAGTGCGAGTACGGGGAATGTGGCCACGACGAATGTTGCGAGACGTGAGTTTTCATTTCATTTTCTGTCGAGGGAGCGGTAACTGACGCAAGTTCTTTTCTTGCAGCTGCGGTGGAGACGTGAGTGGATTTCCTGTATTTTCTCGATTTTTTTTTGGCCATTTTCCCTTTGATTTCTTCCTTCGGCATCCGTCTCCCGCCGATATTCGTATGCATTGCATTGCATCGATTTCTGTTTTCTCTCTCCCTTCATTCCCAGGCTAGCGTCGGGACGATCAAGTCAAGTCCTTTCGGATACGTTTTCCCGATTTCCGGCAGGTGCTTTACGCTTGGCGCTGGGATGTGCGCGACAGCCTTGGCGTCGCAAGGCTCCTGCATCGACCGCCCGCGACGATTGAGGTTCCACTATGCAGACGAGCGGCGTCCCTATGACGTCATATTTATCCCTCTCCGCACCACTTCTCCACCCTCTATTCTTCTTTTTCCTTTACATGGCGTTTCGTTTTGGCGCGCGCGGGCATGATTCTCGTCTGGTGCTGGCATGCCTCTCCGTGCCTTCACTGTGGTGCGGGCGTACCGACAAGAGGAGCAGCAAACGACGTGCTCCTCGTCTCTACACCCCATATTCTCCTTTTTTCTTCGAGCGTGCGAGGAGAGCTGGGACACGATCTCGTCGTCTTCCCCTGCCTTGATTGCTTGCCACTCCTGCTCGATTTTCTCTTTCTGGAAAGGGCTATCATCGCTGATGTCCTGATCACCTTCCTCGTTATTATTTATTTTCTTTTTTTTGTTCTCCTTCGGGTTCGTGCGGGATTTGGCACGGGAACACCTCGGTCCGACCTTACGAACCCTTAATTGCGCCACTCATTTATGGTCCTTTTTTTGCGCTTTACTTATGTGCGAGGCCAAGTTTTTTGTGGGACAGGCATGAAGCCAATCTGGGATCATGGCGCTGATCGCTTCGCTTCGCACGCCTCGCGCTCGCTCTTCCTTGGGCTTCCTTACATCGTCACCTCCCACTTTCCCCTCATCACGGCTGACATGTTTTTCCTTGCAGCGAAACGCCTCTCCCAGCCCGTCCTCCCTGCACTACAAATTCTCAGCTTTGCACCCATACGACCGCAGGCGCAACCTCAGCAACGCAGACCACCCCCGCCTGCAGCAACGTCCTCCGAATCGTCGTCCGAGTCCGAAGAGGAGGATTCGGATGACGATGCACCGCTCGCGACGCTCGTAGCACCACGGCGTCCGGGCAGCGCGCTCTCGAGTTTCAGCGGCAGCAACCCGAATCTCGTCGGCAGTCGTGCGTCCTAGAACCTCGGCAATTTCGTTCTGGAAATTCTCCTGGAGTTTCTGCGTCCTTCCATACGACCGCCATGCCTCCCCTCCATTGTCACCACTCGGGCTCCTTCCGCGCCCCCACCTGATCCCTCAACCGCAGCTCCGTCATCGGCTCCGCGCCCGCGCAGCGCCGCTCGCCAACCGCTCGATCCCCAGCACTACGACACTGCATCGGACATGTCGCGCGGCCACAAGCTTACACCACCCCGGGCGTGGAATCACCACCGCTGGTACGACGCGCGGCGCGGCGCATCCCGTGCGACTCACACGAACACTTATGCGCGCCGAAGCTCCAGCGCAATACCGCCCCCCACTCGCACCACGCTCAGCCCACCAAGACGTCCTACGCCCCCTGCGCACCATCACCCATGACGCGCACCTGGGCTTCCTGCTCCCTATCATCGTCTAGCACCCGCAGGCACGCACGAGGCGCACCGAGAACGCTGCGACGCAGAACAGCAACCAGAAACCGAGTGCACTACAGCAGCAGGGCGAGACAGTGGCGTTTCTGGCGTGCCCGACGGCGGCGACCAACAACGCTTGCCTGCAGTCGCGTTCACGCAGCGGCGACATGCACGACCAGCGGCGCGGCAGTTGTTTGCGCATGCCATGCACGTTGCCCATCCACTGCGACCATCTTCGGCGCCGACACGACCCTAGACGCTCCGGGAGCTGGATAATGGCCCGTTCGTGCACCCTGGCCCGCGGTCGGAGAAGGAAGGAAGGAAGGAAGGAAAGAAGAAATGAGACGTTTTTGAGAAGACAATTTTTGGTGGTGTTTCCGTGCGATCTCCAAGTTGGGTGAGGAGATTGCTTAGCGCGGGGGAAAGAAGCCAGGGATTCGGTATTGGTGTCACCAACGGTCACCCCTGGTGGTTGGTGGATGGGTGTGCCAATTTTCACTGGATAAAGGGAGGTGGACTCGGGGACTTTCCCGAGCCATCTGAAAGGTGTAACCAGGGCATGATCATCAAACTGCGCTCACGGATATCGGGGACTCGCCTGCGCCTTGCAACGCCCGCCATGTGGGGTGTTGCGCAGCTAACCTCAGCTCAGCGTTGCAGGAGGGTGTGACGTTTGGTAACCGCAGGAAGGAAGGGAAGATGGGCGCACCTCGTATACGTACCTATTCCTACATATATATACGCACGGGCAGACCAAAGGCAGACAGGCTTCTCTCGATATCTTGGTGTCTCCCGTGTGAATGCTGTATCAAACGTCCTCAGGATTTTACTATCCCATATACTGGTAATGTGAATTGTTTTTTTTAAATAACCTGCACAAATACATGCCCAGCCCTTAGTTTCAGGTAGTATGTAGAATGCTGGGTCGGAGACCAACGACGGTCAACGACCAGATATAGAAGGTGCAGCGCACAGCCACTTCTCTTTGTTCGCAATTCCGTGTGTGGCACCATCACACAACGGTTCGACTCCCATCCACCGATGCGGCCTATCGAAGAGGACGAGCAAAAGGAAGTCATAAAGACAGCAAAAGACATCAAAGAGTTGGTTGTATGGTCCCGGATCGTTAGCCAAGTTGTTTGGCTCTCTTGGTGAGCCTTGCACCAAGCCATTGTCCTCTGACATTTTGATATTTGACAGGCCGGTGGGACAACATGGAGCTAAAATTCAAGCTACAGGCCTTAGGACATGGCTTCGCGACCGAGATTTAATAATTGAGTGTTTTTGTGGAGCAACCAGCAACGAATATCGCTCGTGCAGGTTGGTGGAGGAAAGCATCAATAAGACAGTCTACGCACGATGCCATTTCATTCAGAAACAATGTGCTTATAAATGTATGTCCCCCATTTTGTTTTGTGCTACACTGATCTCAGGGAATAGTAAACATAACTGACGTTTACAATTCAACTACCAACATTTTCAAGTTTGATTTCCCTCGAGCTAGTTAGTTCTTGCCATTATTCTCACCCATTAGACTCTCTAATATGAAGTAGAATCAGGCCGCCGCCCAGACATGGCTGTAATTCGGCTTGGGTTTCCACCCGATGCTGTCCGTGAATTTTTACCCCATTTCCCGGGCTATTTCGGGGAGCATGCCCCTGGAACTAAGCAGCTAGACGGTGGCGGCGGCTTATATGGACTGTGTACGTCAATGTCTTAAGCTTTATCTTTTTGATAAAGCTTGATGCTCTGCTTCATAGACAAGGACTGGTCTCCCCACCGCCATGGTGGATTCTCCAGTCTCCCACGAGCACTTGCCTCATCGCGTTTACTCCCTGGCCCCAGTATTTCCGCGCCTGCAGCATCATCCAAGACCACTATTCGTGCGCCCTCCGTCCACAGGAGGTCAAACGCAGCGGGGCACCGCATGTCTAGCCCACCACGTCGGCAGGTCGGGTTCACTGTCTTGTCGGTCCCCGCAGCACATTTCACGACCCCCGGGTCCTCAAGCACCCTCGTGCGCACTTTGTCAGGCGCACCGCGTCTACCGGCCACCCCCACTGTCTCGACCCCGACGGCATCTTCTGCGATCCACGGCCCCCCTGGCCTTGACAGGGCGTTGAGCGCTTTTGCCCACGCTGCGCCCGGGCTTTCTGATCAACATGTGCGGGAGCGAGAGGCCAAAATTTTACAGGCCCTTGCGGGCGGCGGTGGCATTTCCGACCACTCTCTTGGGATGTTAAGTGGGAGATGCCGCTGCTGTAAAAATCATTTCCTACCCTCACGTCTGGCAGAACACGAACTAGCCTGCCGGGTCATTCTTCTTGACTGAAATCTTTCAACTGCACGCAGAGATACTTACCACTTGTCGGGGCTTCCAATTTCTTGACACTATACATCTATACATAACTAGACTGTACTGTACATATTGCAGAATCAACACCACCGCACTTCTAGTCTGCGTTTTCATTCACTCGAATGCTGAAGTATTGAAGAGGAGACGGAGTTGGGGGCATGAGAACCTCTGGATGAAGCAATGAGCCGCGCAGTAATATGGGCAGGCGATTCACACCCTACGGTACAACACAGTAAATAATTGTACTGTACAGCAGACGGTTCGAGGTAAATAACGTACAAACATGGGAGGAAGAGGGTATTATGTAGTCGCAAGAACTGGAAGGCAAGGTGGGAGTAAAATAGGTACGACAAGAGGAAACAGCCCAAAAAACAACAGTAGAGCAAGCAGACATACACCCCACACAATCACATTCGGACTATACCCTCATCCCACCGCTCTGCCCAACCCCGACCGGTCAAGTTCATATATCCAGTGGGCCCAGGTTGCCGTCCGGCCCAAGTCCAGCGGCGACAATCCCTCGTACTTCACCGTGTCCTCCGGGACCCAGCATACCAAAGGCCCCCATCGTCTCCCCGTAGCTGTACTCCAGCTGCGGCGTATGCGGGTATCCGAGCGAATACGGAGAGACCGGCGAGCCCGCCTCGAGAGCATGCGTCTCGAGAGGGGCTGGGGGGTGATGCGGATGGGGGTGCGGGTGCGGGTGCGGGTGCGGCGTGTGCATGTGGTAGCCCGCCGAAATCAAAATCGAATCCCCGCGTAGGCCAGCTCCGGCGAATCGACCGGCGCCTCGATATGGTGGTGAGTGCGATAGGCGGCCGCCGGCTCCATTTCCAGCCAATTTCTGTTGGGATATCCCTCCACCATTCCCATCTCCAGAAGACCTAGAAGCAACGCGCCCATGCCCATCTCCTGCGCGCGGTGCGGGTGGGGATTCGCGTAAGGATCTAAGAATCGAGGTAGACCCGCGCCTGCTGCTGTTAATGTATCTGCTGCAGATGGTAGCGCTCTGAAACTCCTGCGCCTGCGGCTGTTGCTGATGGTAAAAATGTGGCTGCTCTATCTGCTCTTGATAGTGGTAGTAATACGCTGCTGTCACTGCTGCATCTACCTCCGCCTGCCGCTAGTCGAGCGCCTGTCTATGCGCCTCCCGGTGCTGCAGTATTAAGCCTGCGTACGCTGCTTCCGCGTCTCCGGTCACGCCCGTTGACTGCGGACTGATATTCGCGCTTGGCGGCAAAATGCTGTTGCTCACCCGCGGGCTGCCGGGGCTCGTACTCCCACTGCTGGTCACGGTCGTCGAGGACGAGCGCCGAAGCACGCGAGGTGAAGCCGTTTGTCATGGCCGGCCGCTCGCCCTCGGCGGATCCGGTGCGATGGAGTGCTGAGGATACGCCAACAGAGGTGGGGCGCTCGTCGTGGTCGTTGCGGAGCTCCATGACGGAGGCAGCGACTCTGGGGTCGGGGCTCTCTGCCGTACTCGTACTCGTTGTGGTCTATATGTGCGCCATACAACCCAGGCCGCCGAGCGTGCGGCTTCCGCCGCCACTTCCGACCTAACTGAAGCTGGCGCGCTGTTCAGATGGGTGGGACGAGAATGACGAGTTTGCCTGGGGCGATGCCTGGGTAGTCGGCCCATGAGCCGTCGTAGTCCCAGTCGTTTGTGCAGGGCCGAAGGGTAAGGGAGCTTGGAAGGAGTATATTCCACTTGCGCTGGGAGCGGGGGGCCGTGCCCGGAGGAGGGGCGAAAGGCTGAGGCGGAGACGACCGCTGGGAGTGGCGGGAGGCGCGATGCGCTGTTGCTTGTGGACGGGCGGAAGCTGCTGCTGGAGGAAAAGGAGATGCCGCTGTTGAGGAGCGGGAAGGAGCTGCCGGAAGATATTGAGTTGGTGTTGGTTGCTGGAAAGGCGCCGTTCCCAGATGAAAAGGGCCGACCGTTGGAAAAGCCTCCGGAGGAGACGCGACGAGCGGTGACGCCGTGTCCGAAGGAGGGGCTTGGAAGGAAAGGGCGTGTACTTGTGGGGGACACCGGACGAATTAGGGTCTGCAAGTAGGTTAGCGTCGAGACATTAATCAATGACAACGATGTAGAAGAATTGGAACGAAGGAGGGATTCATCGACACCGAATGGTCACCGAGAAGAAAGTAACCCCCCGACCCTTCCACCTCTTGCCAACGCACGCGATCTCACCATTAGCACCTACTCACGCGCCCATTCGCTCGCGCCGTCCCTTCGCTCCCGGATGCCACGAGACAAGACGCGGCCACCCAATACAAATCCCTCGCGAGAAACGCGCGGTATTACACCACGGGCGCACGCACCCCATTCGCTCATGCGCCCGTAGATCATAGATCCCCGGCCTCCATGTCGTGCCTTCCCGCGTCTCGCCAAAAACCTCCCCCCCAAAACGCAGGAAACAGAGGAACGAGATGATACTACCCCCCCCCCCTGAAAGCAATCGGTGCGCTCGCATGGTGTCGAAGTCCTTCGCGGGGTCGTCAGCGGCGGAGAGGGGGCCCATGGCCTTGTAGTACAGAGGGAGCAGAGCTTCGGTGTGGCAGGCTGAGCGGTACACGCCACCCTGTGTGCACGGGGAGGTTAGTTAGGAGACGGCTAATGTGAGCGGGGTCGTACCGAGGCATGCAGCTGTCCCCCAATTAATTTTTCTCGACGTCGTCTTCCAGAGGGGTTGGGGCTTCGACGCAGGCGGGGTGGCCCTCGGCTGCGGCGACATCCGGCGAGGGTGTAAGCGCCTCTAAGCCACACTCAGTCGCAGTGGGCACAGCGTCCCCGAGAGAGGCCGACGTGCACGTTTCGATACTGCTACGCGGCCCTATAGGGAGAGCTGCCCGGCTAATGAGGTGCGGGGGATTTGGAGGAGTTGCGTGGGCGTAGCGGTTACAGGGCGGTGGCAACCGACGAGATGCTGGGGTTTGGGGTCGCGCAGTGGCAGTGGGCGCGGTGCCCCCGCGCGCGTTTCGACGCTGCTACGCGGTCCTCCGGAGAGCGCTGCACCGGTGGGGTCTGCCGATACGGTGGGGTTCTGCGCGCGCCGGGAAGGGGGCGCGCCATGGGTAGAAAGGCGTGTTTTGGCTGTGCTAATGGGCTAGCACGTGCCTTCGGCTCGCTCATCCGCAGGCAGGTTGTGCGAAACGCTCGGTAGCGCGCGATGTTGCATTCATCGATAACTTCGAAATGCGTACCTATGTTGGAGTGGAGGCAAAAGTGGGACAATTCACGAAAATCGGGAGAGGAGTTGAGTACATGGTTGAATAGTACCCTGGCCAACAGCGACAGCAACGGGCCGCGCGGCTCAAGGGGACAATGCAAGTCGGATACGGAGGAGGAGTATATAGATCAGTAAGATACACCGAAAAGCATCAGGACTGCCGAAAGGAGAGGAAAATATGCCGAGTGTAACGTGGAAGTGGCTTGTTTAGTCAAGATTGAGCTGATTTAGTCTTCAAGAAGCAAGCTGATTCAGGCTTTGAGAAGCAGGTAGATGCAACTGTTTGAATAAAAGATTGCGGTGGACTCGGATCCACAGCAATGGGGAATAGTGGGCGAGACAGAAAAAGGGAAGGGCGCAGGGCCTGAGGACAGGAAAGAGAAAAAAATTGGACGCACAGTTGACAGATACTTTCCCGGCGAAACTCACTTGCGGTTCGACACGGTGATCCCAGCTCGAAAGAAGTCAAGAACGGTGCTTCTCGGTGATCAACACGGTGCTGGAAGGTCGCACTCTATGCGACGAAGGAGCGCGAGTTGCCAATGAAGCTGCGTACCATACCAAGTCCGGTTAATGGCGAAATTCATGCATCCATTGGTTGATTCCCCGAGATGAAGGACCTGTGAGACAGTCAATCAAGAGACGCAAAAAAGTCCTGCGGATGGAGGAGATGGATCTGGGATGGAAGGGTGAATCAAACCCAGGATGAAGGACGCCGAGGACAGTGGTTAATCCCCAGAAGAAAACAGAGTCACACGGACACCCAGTCAGAAGAAATCCTAAGCTTGATGATGTGGAAGACAAGAGCAAACCCAGAAATTTATACTGAGGTAGATAACGACTCCTTGATCTCCGCATGCTTGTCCCCGATGTCATCCACTACCGAGCACTGGGTCTCCATAAGCGAGCTGTATACGGAGAGGAGGATGAGGCCGTCAGCAGACCGGGCTCTGCGGCGAAGCTAGCGGCGGTTAACTGCATGATGAAGGAAGAGCGGAGGTGGAGAGACACGCTTGGGAGCCTCTGGCGCAGGCGACGAGCGACGACCAGAGTGGGAAGGTCGACGGCGAGTTGTGAAAGATATAACATGTAGAGAATACGGACCTGGGCATCAAAAATGTCTCCCGTCTTCGTGGCACAGAACGATGAGAGGAAGGGAGCCGAGTATCGAGGCCCGAGAAAGTAGATTTGAACGGCGGTTTGCGGCGGGTCGCATTCAACGGGGTCGCAAGATCGATTAATTTCGCCGAGATCCAGGGGTTGGGGAATCATGGATAAGTCGATAAAATTGAGATTCAAGGACACTGAGACAGAAGAAAAAAATGGTGATCGTGAATGCAGTCCCGGACACCGGCGAAAAGAAATTCAGGTGCTCGTACGGGGTAAAGAAGAACAGATGCAGAAATTCATACTGGGGCAGATAGGCATTGGCCGTTCAACCGGCTGGGGGGTGCAGCTCAAGCTCTCCGAGTCGCAAAACGGGTTTGAGAAAAAGCACAGGAGAAAGTCCTGAGGAAATAGAACTCGACGGATTTTTACAGACCATGAACGCACAAACGCCCTACATGGGCCTTGCTAATTGAAAAAAAGAAAAGCACCGAGACGGAAACAATGCGAGGGCACACAAGGTTTCGCCCGTCAAACGGTCACAAGGGATGATGAAAATAGGCAAAGGGGAAACAGACGAGGGCACCCAATGGAAGACAAGTCCGGAGGCGAAGAACAAAATGGAAAAACAAAACAGTATTTAAACGCACCATAGGCGCGAAAGCTGACGGGAGGGCGGTTTCGTTCCTGGGTTCCGGCTGGCAGCGGAGCCGGGTAAGGCAGGAGGGGCTAAAGTGCCGTGCCGGGTGAAGTGAGTAAGGATGCCGGATATGTGGCGGTGGCACGCACTTGGCTCTACGAACCCCGTGATCGATAGAAACAACACCCAATGGAACAAGAAGGCCGGAGGGGAAGAACAAAATGGAAAAACAAAACAATTGTCAAACGCACCATAGGCGAGTGGTGAAAGCTGACGGGAGGGCACAGAGCGTTTCGTTTTGGGGGACGAGCGGCCGAATGGGATCCGAATGAGTCCTGAAACTGTCTCTTCAGGCTCACTTGTGAGCTTAAACTAGAGCTGAATGACCGAAATAAGTGGGGCCCCGCTTCCAGATTATAGTGAGAAGGAGGGATGCGCACCCAGTGTACTTGGTTCATTTGATAGCCAGTCACGGAAGACAAAGGTGCTGATATGAGACGACACGAATACAATTAAAAGAGGATAGAGGAAAAGAAGGAGTATAGAGGAAAAGAAGGAGTATAGAGGGAGAGGCAGGCGCTTGGGGAAGTGGTGAGGGGATGCGCGGTATGAGTATTCGGCAAGGGGAACATGTGGACTGGGAGGAGAGAGCCTGAGGGAGAGAGAGATGCCAGCTCCTTCAACACGAATGGCAGGGCATGAAAATCAGGGCATGCAAGTCAGCGAGAGAGAGTAGACTGAGCGAGAGGGAGTAGAGTGAGCAAGAGGGAGTAGAGTGAGCGAGAGGGAGTAGAGTGAACGAGAGAGAGTAGCCAGCATCGGAGAAGAGGTCGACCATCCGAGCTGAGGAGAATCGAGGGGAGAAAACACGGAGGCGACTAAGAGAAGGCGCTTAAGTGAGCGCCAGCGCGAAGACAAAGCCCACATTCCAAAGCAGAGCCCTAGTCAGAAGAGTCAGGCAGGGTGTAGGCAAAAGTCAGCGCGCACACAGAGACGTAGCATTGGGCCGCGAATACGGCGAGCCTGGGGCATGGGAAGGGCGGAAGGGCGATGGCATCGGCGTCGCGGGAGAACCAGGCGATACCTGATGTCAAGGTGTCAAAGGGCACGGACCATGTGAGTCATGGCGTTCACGTGACCAGAAGGGCCTCTCGCCTCGGTGATAGCCAAATTTTAGCTTGTTGGAAAACATAAAGTGATTTTTTTTCGAGAGTTAATTTATCCAACCTTCGGTCGACGGCACGTCATAAGTACTTCAGTTCAAACTATGCTCAATGAGGATGGGTTAGGTGTGGGTCAGAAGGGGACGCACCTTCTGAGTAGATAAGGGCGTGTGGAGTTGCACCTAAGGCTCCAAACATTTAGTTTTCGCTGCGGTGGGTCCTCAACTAAATGGAAATGGTAACAAATGTTGGAAAAATCGTTCAAGTAAACAGTGTATAAATGGTATTTTTCGGTGCAATCTTTCTGGTATTCATCTGTGGGCATTGCAGAGGAAAACCATGACCATGGCACCCAAGACCACACACCAAGCATTCCATTTCTGGTCCGAATTTTTTGATTTTTCCAAGTCAAACCGAATGGGACTCCAACATTGTCCAATTGCCGAGATGCCCGAGTGTTGTCCAACACTGCCGGCTTCCTCCTATTGAGGGTTACCGGGGGCTTATCAGTGAATTATATAGGTTGTACACTGCGCAAGCCCCGGGGAATGCATAATATGCTCATAAGGTCAGTGCTCAAGCCGTGCTAGGCGGTAATGTCGAAGAAGTCGTTTAACCGTTTAGTTTTCTGTTTGCAGGGATCCGCAGACTAAACCAAAATTTAAACTGTTTATCAACGAAAAACTTGCACTTCACAGGCTTTCGAAGGAAGTGTTCGAAGTGAGCGTTCGGACGTGGACGGGCGTGTGAAACGGGGCGCGTTCGAAGTGCGGGCTGGGCATGCAAAGGGCGGCCCGTTCCCCCACCTGTAGTAAATGAGAACAGAATCTGAGCACGGAATACGCCAGTAGAAGATGGTGGTCATTCCACGTCTGACTGTTGGCTTAGTGGAATGATGTTGCAGATGTACTTTGGAGTGTCGTCGACGTGCGTTGAAAATGTGAACCAAAATCTGGCCTTCGAAGTAACGGGCGTCGTGTCCAGGTAAGTAATCACAAAAATTTCGTGCCAAAAATGCCATCAGTGCGAGAAGTTGCGTGACTGTGTGTAGTGCTGGCCAAAATATGATATGAACATGAATTTTCCGTATATTCATATCTATATCATATTCACCCATGGAGGGCCGTATCATATTTTTATTCGCTGCCATGGATATGAATACGATACAATATGAATATAATCTGAATATATTTGAATATATTCTGCCGCTCAGCTTTCGGGGAGTGAGCACCCATCCGCTGGGCACAACATGGTCTGAATGTCCCAATGGGTCTTGTCTTTTAAGTTTTCTTCAATGTTACACAGCTGTATGGGCCTGTGCGTGGAAGCTTTAGAGGCAAAGAGTTTCAACTCAACATCACAAAGTTTTGATACCATCAACAAAGACGGAGATGTACAGCTTCAGCCTCAGTACAGGCGGGGGATTCTGTGCCTGGGTGGTTGCCTTCGGCACTTGTGTCGGTTACTATGTCGGCGGATGATTTTTGATGCTCCGACATTCAGCTGGATGGCAGCCGGGTAGCTGAAATCAAAGCTTTGTCGTACTCAAATATATTTGAATACACCAGACCTGTATTGTATTGTAACCATATTATATTCATATTCATATTCTGTCGCATTCGTATTCAGATCAACCCTTTGGAGCCATATCATATTCACATTTTTTTTGAATATATTCAAAATTTAATTTATCGTATCATATTCTTGGCCAGCACTAACAGTGTGTACTCCTGTTTGCCGACTGTCAGAGAGTGACATCAACTGAGATTACGAATCGATAATCCCGCATTGGCGGTGGCACCGCCAAGCTGACATCGGCAAGCGAATCCGATCACAACTCACTTGAAGCTGACATCCACACCACGCGATTTTGCTCTGGTCCTCAGCACCCTCCTTGGCCCAGTGGTGGGCGTATTTCTAACCCGCGGCTTCCAGTCGCGTGTCACATGCCCAACCCTAGTCTAACGACCAAAATACCTTGAGGTCAAGCTGGCGAAATTCCGTCTGGAGCGAGAACCTCGACAAGGAGGCCTAGTCTATGCTAGACGAAGGTTCTAACCATGGCGGCTTTGTGATAACCCAACCAAAGCTACTTTGCGCCTGTGATAACGCCGAATAACATCGGCTTTGGCGGGCGGATTGAATGGAACGAAGAGGGTGGGAAACCGAGCGGGGTGACGAGAGGCGGATTGGGACTGGTCAGTTTTGCGTTCTTCCATCAACCCTGCCTTCGTTTTCCATGCTTTTCTACCTTGACTCTTCCCGCCGTTATTTCTCGCCACCTTTGTCGTTCCTCCGTGGACCTTTTCGTCTCCCTTCTACTCTTGATCCATCGAACCCTGACTACCCCCTTCCGTTCCGCAGCTCACCCTCACCCCCGAGGACATCCGCCGTCGTATCACGGCTATGGGCAGAGGAGCTAGCTCCAGAGTGAGTGTCTGTGTCCTTTTGTCTTTCACCTTCCTTCCTCTCCACTTCACTTCCACATCCTGTCCTCCGCTTTTCCCTTCTCTTGCTCTCGTCTTGTCTTCGCCCTCTCTTTATCTTCCTTGTTCTGCTACGTTCCCTCCGCCTCGCTCCTCCATCTCCTCCCCCACTCATTCGGTGCGCCCACATACACTCTTCCTCTCGCGTTCGCTCATGCACCCTTCCTTCCGTTCCGTTCCTTCCCCCCTCCCTCTCTCGCTTAGCCTCGCTCCTCTATAACCTTCCCCGTATACGTTAACCGCTTATTAACCCCTCCCTCCCCACAGTGGTACGCACTGGTACGGACCCCTCTCCCCCGATGCCGCGGGCAATGACGGCGGTGGGGATTACCTCATGGGGTCGCCCGTCGTCGATATGGTGTTGCAGTGCCTGGGACGCTGACGGCGGCATTGTATACCAACATGCTTGGCCACATGTTGCTCCTGCAGCTCATGCGGGACCTGCTGGCGCTGCTGCTTCCCCTGCGTATCTACGTCGATGTGTACAGCCTGACCACAATCGGGACGGGACCCATGTTGCATGCAGGGCTACAAGTCCGAGGGTAGAAGCGGCGAAAGGAAAGATGCATGACGGGGGCCAAGAGGGACGCAGGCAGCGGTCTTATGTCGACGCCGCGCGTGACTCGGGGTGGATCGACATTCAGCCGCAGTAGGAATGCCTCGCTCCAGTGCACTACACGGTACGCGCGCCTTCCATTTTCTCACCTGGCTTGGGCTAACCTTATACCTTCCCAGATGTAACTCTCGTGTCCTAGACCCAGGGAAGCGAGACCAGACACTCGACGCGCACCAGAGCCCGCCGTCGCCGCCACCGCGCCGACATCTCCCGACTCAATGCCACCACTCATGCGTCACCCCGTCGCCCCTCGTTTTTTTTGGGTCCTCTCATGCAGACAACGGTATGACTAGCGCCTCCTTGCCATCGCAGGCTGGAACGGCTTTAGCTGGGGATCCTTCCCCCACCTCTCCCCTGCACCCACCCCTCCCACACTCACCCTCCCCCGACCGCATCACCCGTAGCATCACTACCTCGCCCCGTACGACATGCCCCGCGGCTACCACGGCGGGTGCATGTACGCCCCGCTCCCGCCCCGCAGTATCACCACTACGACTGCACTGGGTACCCGCACCCCTAGTACGACCAACGCCACCCCCACGCGCAATACGCGCCGCCGTTCCCCATGTCGCATGATGGATATGTGCGGTATCCCCCTCCCGGCCCCGATTCTGAGCACGCCCATGGCGCCCCTGCCTGAAGCCGCTCCCGGTGGAGCTGCTTTTATTCAGGTGGGCACGCGGCGACTGAACACGCGGAGGAGTAACTTTGTCGTAAGTAACTCGCGCCTCTTCTTTTTGCAGACGCGACGCTGATGTGATTTCTTTACTAGCTCTGCAACAGGGTGGCGCTATCGACCTGGCAATCGGCTTCAACGAGGTGCGTTCTTGCCCTTTAATTCTCCTATGTATCTGATATCCCTCGTTTCTTATCCCTTGCTTCCCTCCAGGAAGGCGCCGCGTCTAGCGCAATCAAGGCGCAACACTCCGTGTCCCATCCCGGCATCCCACTCGGACGCCCCGTTCACCGGCGCTTGGACCCGCCACCTTGCCGGTTGCGCACCCCGCTCGCCCCGACTCCGCGCTCGCCACTTCGATACCGCCCTTGCCACTTCGACGCCCGCTCCCGAGAGGCAGTTCGCCTGCTCGACGGTTTACTCGCCGCCTTGGCATCGCGGTCACAGCGGCGCACGGGGGTTTGCCTCCCCGCTCGACGCCCACCTCGCGAGCCCGCCACCACGACGCCCCGGCGGCCAAGATGACTTTGCCGTCGCAGCCTCGCGTACGCGCACGCGTTCCTCGCCTTGCTTGCTACCACGACGCCTCGCCATCTTCACACCCAGCTCGTCACCCCGGTCGAACGCGCGTTTGCCGCCCCTCTCGAGGGCCTTCCAGGCTCTTGTCTGGTGCACGTACTATCCGCGACTTGCCCCGCCGTTATCCCGATCGCACGTGTGGCAACTCTTTGCATCTACGGAATCCCCTCATCGGCTAGCTCGTGCCTCTTTTTATTCGACGACATTGACGCACCTGCCTCTCACATCCTCTTCCCGCATTCGATAACTCCATTTCCCCTCTATCGGATTTTTGTTCTTGTCCATTTGCGATCTCCGTTGTTCACTTCTGTAAATTAGCGACAAATCAACGAACATACCCACTGCATAACCATGTCCAAAGCTTTTATTGCCGGCTTTACAGCGGAAAGAGCTTGAATAACTCCGAACGCGAAAGGGAGGGTGAGTCCGAATTAGGGCATTGAATTTCCTCTTTGGGACAAACGCGGCCTCAGATTTCTTGCGTCACACCTGACTGTCCGCCACTCTTTCAAGATTTCGGTCTAAATTCACCGTAGCTCCGAGTTTCCGCAGTCTCGGGCACTCAGCTTATCGTCTACCTTTCATGCGTCGCTATCACTATAACTACACAAAATGATTCCAAGGTGGATAAGTACTCGTAATCCGGAATCGTACCAGATTGTGGCAAGACTCCTCGCGGCATCGAGTTTTTAAGTATGCTTCAAGTCAACGGCAACCGGGCGGACCTGGAGACGTCTGTCCTTGAATTGCTGCACAATACGGTATCTCGCATCTAATACAATTTGGACTGCTGGTATTTCACAAGCTTCAAAATTTTGCTAAAAATAAATTTGTTTTCTGTATTGCATCGGTAGTTTTGTGGTATATTTGAGTGAGCTGGGGGAAGTATTTAGTACAATTATCAGCTCCCCTTACTCAGGCCAGTCTGTGGTTTTAGATACGGGGTTTCTTTGACATTTTGGCCTGTGATCTTGTCGTCTAGCATTGCCAAAAAGCCGAGAAAGGCGCAATCAAAATGTCAAATCTCTGATGGGTGGCCCTGATTCTCCCGTGTTTCTTCCTGCTACCACCTTGTCCATGGCTCCTCTCCGCGGTGGTATCATACAGTGTCCAAACAATACATTTCTTTGGGTCCCCGAGGGAGAAGATCCGAATGAAACTTATAACCGCTGGAATTCCGCCCGCGGCCGACCAGGCGAAAATCGCTCCGTCCATTCGGAGAACTCGCTATTCCGTGAGTGCTTTCACACCGAATTATCTGTGACTGAGCAATATAGTAGAGCCTAATGCTACGGAGGTAGTTGTAAGCCTGTTCTCTGCTCCCTGTCGACTTCTGAACGTCTATTAGAACCCACAAATTGCGGACCAGGACGAAGCTGGCCCGTATCTTGATGCTGGACCCAGTGATATAGCGAAGCCTAATGCTATGCAGGAGGTAGTTGACACTTTATGCTTAATTCTCGCTCTCTGTTGACTACTGAACATCTGTTAGAACCAACAAAATGCGCACCAGGACGAGGCTGGCTCAAATACAGAAGTAGAAGCCATCCCCCCAGCATCTTCCTCCCACTCGCCCCACTCAACCCGCACATTCTGGCTCTGCTCGCGAATGTGCCGGTGCGCGTCATGTAATTACTGTGCTGGTGCGGTGTTGACTCTTTGACCGCTTATGTAGCCTCCCTCAGTTGAACACAATGACATTGACGATGGCATAGCATCTCCCAGATCGCCTTTGCCAGAGGGGATACCCCATTCAGAGGCAAGTATTTTTTTCTCCCGTGCACCCAAGTCTTCATGCCGCTCACCTGCATCAGAAAGAGGACGGGAGTGCGCCACAATGCCCGGAGCCAGACTGTTCCGACTGGTTCACGGCTGAGCATTTGTGTTCGGGAACCCATAACCGTCAAACCACACATCGTTTCAAGATTGATGATAAAAACTGGGGTACGGCCAGTGCTACCCGGCACAAAGACTTACTTTTTCATTGCAATGAGGTAAATTGCGATCAAATGTTCCGTACCGAAAGCGAAGCACAGGACCACTTCTGGCTATTGCCAATGCAGGGGCATGGAGTCAAGTTTGTCCGTCCAGGTCCATCCGTGCGCCTTTGACAGAGGGTTGTTTTCTGGGAGGCATGCATGTACATTTATTTCTTGAGATCAACAGCATCTAGAGTGTTTCAAATAAAACACTGCTGATCATGCACTTGGTGCCTACTATGCCTCAAGGAATATGATATTGCCTGGTTGACATTGGTCAACTGCACTACGAGGATACTGAGATCCCCGGAGAGAAGAGTTATGCACATCTTGCGCAGCCTTCCAGTGATCAAAACACATATACCTACAGAGAATCTCGTGGGACAATAATTCACGTTTGAAGTTGACAAATTTGTTGTCGCATTTCAGGCGTTGTTTGGCGTTGTCGCGTTGTCCACAACGCACAATGCCACAACGCCACAACACAGTCATTAACATTACTGCGAGTAATGTACTGTACGATTATGCTAAAAACTTGTGTATATGGTGGTCCGCGTATTGGTTTATAAGAATTAAATGCGTCCAATGAGTCGGAAAAATGAAAGTCCTCAGGGAGAGCAGAACTACCATAAACACCAATTAAATGACACGTCCGAGCAATGGTGTCGAGATGGATAACCTCGAGTGCGGCTGCGCAACCCACGTACTCCGTCTCTACTACCCACATCCCCGTATCAGGATCTGGGGTATCACCAACGGGGATAATCCAGCGTACAAGCGGGCACTGGTATTCCTTCTCCCCCAACATTTGCAGCAGGGCAGACTAATCCTCCCTTGGATAATCCAAGGGAGCTCAATTAATCCATCCTTGAATTATCCAAGGCCTTAGTCGTAGATTAAATCTGGATTAATCCCACCTTGCATTAGGTATACGGTTACCGTAGTATATCTTGTACCTTAGGATTAATCTAAGGATTTAATCCCAGAACTTAATTGTTCCCTTCATCCCCCGGGTTTCATCTTACTCATCAATGGTTGACTTTCCATAAGCCTAGAAAATTCCAACGGGATATCTGAGCGGTGCCAGAGCTGCCGGCATGTCAATATATTCCATAATTCTATTCCTTCCTGGTCCCCACAAGCCAGCGCAAGAATAATCATCTTCGTTTCTTAAATATAAATATCTGTGTATGTGGTAAACACCTCCCAACAACACATCTCTTCCGTCAACGACGCGTCCCGCGTTCGACAATAGACATTGACGCGTTTTTCATCTACTAACACCTCGAGGACACCCAGGATGACGAAATGGACAAACAACTTGTGCCAGGAATTACGATGGGAATCATGACGGTGGGAGTAATCGAGGCATATAGATTGCAAACGAAACCGGCAACCTAGTCCATCCTTTTAACATTCTTGGTGGGTGGTAATTGGATCCATTGGCAGTATCGGCGACACCGGTGGATTTGTGGCGGATATCGAAGACGAAACGAGGAAGAAATGAGCGGAGCAGTGGATCGCGATAGCATTGTTGCTGTCGTTGCCATGAGCCAATGGCTGTGGAGCAGACAAGACGTGGTTAATGACAAGGCAGAGGATGGCAGCGACAAGCGTGACGTCAGTGCATCAGGAAAACCGTTGCCGAGGTATAGTTGGGCTCTATTATGCTATAGTGTCATAGCACCTATAGTGATCCCTAGCACTCGCCTAGTGCTAGTATACCTTGGCCTGCCACTAGTCGAGTACTATGCACCACTGGGCACTCCTAGGATATTCGGCATGTCTACTTTTGAGCTCCCCCGAGTCCGAGTCTGAGCCCGTGACAGCCTCAGCACTGCAACTGACCACCACATTGCCATTATAGCTGCAAGGGAACACGGCTTCCCCGCTGCACCCTCCGTCGCACAACTACTTTGGCGCGCATGCAAACCTAGGTAACCAATTCTACGCTGGCAACATATGATTTCCTGTATATTTCATCTGTCCCACTCACACGTCCCTTCACTGTACCAGGCCGGCTAGCAAGATCTGAAGGACCTCTTCCGTGTCGCTGGCAACATAGATATTTCGTGCGGACATCAACCTTGGTGCAGACGGGCGCCCGAAGGGTTAGGGCACAGTCGTATTTGAGATGCTCAAAGAATGTAAGGCGGGTATGGGCACACACTCAAAGTGCCCGAAGTGCATGCTTCTACCTCCCCACTCGCACTGCCCAAGCTCACCTACATGGCATGTAGGACCACTACCCAGGGCTGTCGGGGCCAGGTGGCTTCCGCAGTGGCTTACAGTGCGCGCGTGGGCTGCGTGGCAGGGGTTTCCGTGGGGGCTTCTGGGGTGGTGCATACGGCAGCGCAGATGGGTGTGACTTTTCAAACCAGGATCTGTACGCATACTATTTGGGGCCGGAACAGGGAGGCACATACAGGGGCGGTGGTGGTGGGTATGGTGCGCACACTGGGGCCACCATGGTGCGGGCTTTGCAGGTCCTGGGGTGCGGGGTACGTGGAGCCGGATTCGAGCCCGCAGATTATAGTGCGGAATGTATGTATCCTTCTGTTGCTCTTTCCATGTCTCCCATGTTGAATGTGCGTCCAGCTTCCATGGTCGACAGTGAACGAGGATCTCGTGGAGCTGTTTGAGACAACGGGACAGGTGGAGCTTGTGGAGATCTTGTTTGACGGTGCACGCTCGAAGGGGTGCGGTTTAACATCCCCCGCCACCGTTGGCCTCTCCAAGTTCGGCCCCTCCTTGGATTACTTCCCGCACCAAATCAAATCATTGTTGTGCGTCTCTAGTGCCCAAGCCGCCGTCGTTGACCTCCACACGAAATGACCCATTGGCGATATTCCTGACTTCGCAGAACTCTTGGCATGGTACCGCAAAAACCTCCCCGATGAGCACAAGACCGGCTTTCAGATCGTCCATGGCGACTACTAGTTCGATAACCTCATCTTCCACCCCACTGAGAACCACGTCATCGTCATCCTCGACTGGGAGCTCTGCACGCTCGGCAGCCCAGTGCGCCCCAATTCGCGTCATGCAATTAGCTCCAACTGACGTAAATTCTCAGCTGGCGGACCTCGCCAATCTCACTATGGACTGGTCCATTGCGCCGACAGACATCCAGATCAACCCCAACACGCCTTTCATGAGTGAGAGCTTCAAAGGCGTGCCGGAACGGCAGCTCTTCAAGTGCGAGTACTGCCGCCTCACGAACCAGCCATACCCCATCACGGAGATGGTGTTTGCATGGAGCTGGATGCTTTTCCGGGTGCGTGCCGCAGAAATTGTGTTAGTGATCCTAATGAGTATTTTACAGCTGGCGGTCATCTCGCAGGGCACTGCGGCGCACGTCACACGGCAACAGGCGAGTTCGCAGTGTACATTGACATTTTCTTGGTGTAGTAGGTCGGGCGAGCAGTGCTGTGTGCCGGTGGGGTCGCGTGTCGGGGAGCTGGTAAAAATGTACATTAATTGAGCTATTACATCGTTCTATGCTGCCAGTGGTGAGAACTGCAATGAGGAAGCGGAAGCGGGAAGCAGTGAGCAGCGGGAGACGGGCAGCAGCGGGCAGGCACACACCTACAGCTCTCCTAGTATGTGCGTGCTGCCCTAGTGCTCGCCTAGCGCTCGCCTAGTGTTGCCTAGTGTTGGATGCCTCACTAAGTAGCTTATTGAATTTCACTTAGCCTGCCAAAGTTAACTTGGGCTAACTTATGGCAGGCTAAGTGCGATTCGCAAGGGAAAGTGCAAGTTTTGATGACATCTGATGGCATAAGTGAACTTGTGTGATGGCACTTGGCTCATAAGTGAGCCTAAGTACCGTTAAGCTGTGGCAAGTAAACTTAAGTTAAGGCGAGTAAACACAAGTTTCCAGTCCCAACGGCATAAACCGGGCTTCATTATTGTTTTGAACCGGTCTTCGTGCCATGGGAACAGCAGTGATGTGTTGGGAACTTCCTCGGAGGTCCTGCAATATGGCGGAGGTGGATTGATATAAGTGAGCTGAGACACTATCCAAAGGGTTTTCACCTTGAATGCAATGATTTCTGCAATCCCAGGCTGTCTGTAGAACCTTGCTCCACTCATACCGGTGTCACCCGTTCCTTGGATATTGATGGAATGTTGAATTTTTAGATTTGAGATGGTACCACAGCATACAATGCCACAGAGGTTTATATAATTCGCCCTTGATACACTCGGGTCACGTTTCTCAAATATCTATGATGCCTTGAACAAGATTTCCCCCTGATACAGACTTCACCCCGGTTGGTTGAAGTATGGGAATTTTCAAATTGTGACGGAACATGGTCATGTCCTGCCCTACAGAGATTTCCAATGGTATGATCTACACCACTCCTGCTGCGTCATGTGATATCCTTGGTACTGAAGTATGCTAGGAAGATCCAACCATACCTCTATCTGCTGAATTGTTTGCAATTCAACACCAGTGCATACCTGATTCTCAGTGCAAAAGTGGGTATACTCAGAAGGCATACTAAGTGCGGTAGAATACAAGAGACCAATGGAAATGGTTACGAAATGAGTGAGAAACACTTGTTTGTCCGAGCTGTAGATGTGTCCGAGATGATCTAGAGGGGTAGTGAGACATAATGCATATCACAGTACAGTATTGACAAGCCTCAGGCAACTTACAGAGCTTAGAACCTGTATTTGGAATACCACTTCGAGTCGGGCACAACTAAGTTCGCGTAAGTGAGGTGAGCCAAGTGTGGGAAAAGATCAGTAAAGTGCGGCCGCTTAAGTTTGGGTGGTAAGTGAACTTACCAAGTTAGGAAATAAGTTCCTTTTTGTGGACTCCTAGTGTTGCCTAGCATCGCTTGTCGCTAGCCTAGCAGTTTTATAGGGGTGTAGTAGCTAGGGATGCTATGTACTGCTAGTGTAACTAGACCAGTGCTAGGAAACACTATCAGTTTTCCTGATGTGACACGCAGCCCAAAGAGGCAACACGAATGGACGAGAACGCACAAATCTGTTTATTCAAGAGGCAAATAATCTGAAGAGGGGGTAGCAACCCCCCCTTCAGAATAACAATTGATTAAGCTCTGAACGAGGGTCGAAAATATTCTAAGTGAGATCTGGGCCCGATGGGGTCCTGACAGCTGCCACAGCATCTCGGCCAAATGACTGAAAATATGCCCCGGGAATTTTCTAGGCTTATGAAAAGTCAACCAATAGTAGATTTAATCCTACTACTTGGGACATCCAAATTGGATGACTTCCTGTTGAATATCCAAGGGGTGCCAACTGCGACGGCATACAAGGTTTAGTACAAAGATTTATTCATTGGTGGTTCCCATAAGAATATTTGAGCATTCCTTAAGATACATCTGAGTTGTCGGCTGGGTGCCCGGCATGATCAATCAACGTGTTTGCCAAATATCAACTCACAATGTGTCTTCCTCTTCACCACAACCCAGCTCAGCTTACCATGGATATTGACTTGCTTGTATGTGTCCAGTCGCCAAGTACCGACAAAGTCAGGGCCGTGGAAGATGGGCTTGGAGTGAACACCAGCAAAGCTTGGCAGCGGCGCAAGTGGCGGTGGTGGCAGCACGCTTGGTGGCAGTGCAGATGGTGGCGATGTGCTTGGCTGCCCCAGCGACGTGTTTGGTGGCAAGTGTCAGCGGATGCAGCTGCGACGTGGCTGGGGATGCTAGCGGGAGTGGCGGCAATGCACGCAGTGGAGGCGCGAGTGGTGGCGAGACGGGTGGAGGCGATGCGAACAGGGGGTGGCACATGCGTGATGGTGCACGGTTCCCTGGACGGAGTGGGCTTGCTGGGGCGCGCTGGTTGACGGGGCGGTCGTGGTCTTGGGCATGCATTCAGCGGCGGCAGGCGCGTACCCGGTGTCAGGCGATGGAGCGGTGGGGTCTTGAGGGTCGGCGGCGGCGACAGGGGCACTACTGCCGAGAGAAACTGAAGTGTGCGTGGCAACGCTACTGCTTGGCTCTTCCGGCAATGGTTTCCCGGTGGCACACGGCGATGGAAGAGAGGAAGAGTTACGTCCGTGACACCGTGACACGCAACCCAATTGGGCGACGCCGCAGGCATAGGAGTGGACGAATGTATCTGTTCAATCAAATGTATGTCTGAAAATTTCTGGCTGGGGGGTCCTGAATTAAGTTCCATTGGAGGGTCTGAGCGATGCTGAGTGAGATCCAAGTCGGATGGGGTCCTGACAGGTGCCTTGGCATCTCAGCCGGAAATGCAAAAAATAATATCTATCCTTACGGGAAGTCATCCATTAATCTACTGATTAATTGTACGATAGTTGGGATTAATCTCGACGCAAATTAATCCTGATTCCACTCACATATGCCACCCGATCAATCACTTGCCATATCCTTCAGCTAGTTGGGCGTATCCCGTGCCCAGTGGTCAAGCTTGCGGTGAACAAGACTAGCAGCTCCATTGAGGAGGTGCAGTACAGCGATCTACATAAACATTAAGGAAAAGCGGCATTGGGGTGCACATATAGGCCAGAATTGAGGAGAAGAGGACCTGGAGGAGAAGAACTCACTGATTACCGTTCCACCAGACCACAAGCTCCCTCCCCTCGATCTGATGGCTCTGCTTGCATTGTTAAATCCTGCACTGGGATCAAGGGACAAATCCAGGGAAACTTGTGCAAGAAGTTGATATGAAAGGGAGTCACAGCCCTCAAGGCAAAGAGACAGTCTTGAGGAAGCTAGCCTTAATGGCCTGAACAAATCCCAGTTGCCACCAACTCGGTGGCAAAGTGGTACCGAGCCAAACAGATCATGACCATGCAAATCCTGACACTGGCATGGAAGCAGAACTTGGTATAGGGTAAGATTTCGGGGATTGGGCGGAATTTAAGACAGAATTATTTGCCAGATTGATCCTTGAGGAGGAGAGCAAAGCCAGCTGCGACCTTGCCGCCGAAAACAGAACTTGAAGTGCCGGAAACCCATCACGGAGCCACAAGAGACAGCCAGTAAGAGATGTTGGTCATTTGAGGGAAGAGACTTGTCAATGGTGAGAAACAAGATCGAGGAGGGAATGGTTGAAAGGAAGAGAGTGATTGTTTGACAGGGTTTGCATAATCAACATCAACATTCGTCTTGGCGTTGTGCATTGTTCATCGGAGTTTGAATGACTTGTCCTTCTCCCTCTTCCTACACCACCTCTCAAACCCACGGCCACAAATTCGTTCAACTCAATACCCCTGAACTGTTCCAACGTACCTAAAACTTAATGTGCCTCTGCAGACTGGGTATCTGGCTCTCCTCAAACATACTTATACTGCGTTTTGGGTACTTATTTTTCTTGGTGGCATTTGGGGGCACTACTTATCAAGCTTGTATTGGGAACTTCTGGACAGTCCATCTAGGGTGGCAGAGGAGTTGATGAGGAAGAACAGGAGATCCCTTTGGCTGAAGTCGGGTCAAACAGGTATGCAACCACATGTTGAAGCTTGGAGCTCGCAAAATAGGGCAGAAAAGATGGTACGTTGCTGGAGGTTTGCCCGTTTTGATAAAGGAATTGCTGCCCCAACATCCTAGTCTCCGGATCGTTGAGAATACAAAGAGCATCACAAGTGGATGGAAGATATACGCGCATTTTCGAGACGACAACCGAGAACCGGCCACTCCAAGTGAAATTCCACACCAAATAAAAAGGCAGCTATGAGGAAACAAGACAAAGAGAAAGAGCCCTAGTGTATTCCGTCCTCGGATCGGGTTCTCATTTACTACCCGTTAGAAGTACCCTACTAATTTCTCTTATGCCTCTGAGTCCACCCTTATCTGAAAGTGGGGACAATTCCCGACATAATCTGCTTATTCGGTTTTCCCATGGTCAGTTCCTATAACGCTAGAGCTCATGCAAAAGTATGGCGTTTTTTTTAGAACACGCAATTTTGATAACCGTTAGAATGCTTCTGATTCTCATTTTACAGCAAACAAATAGCTAGGCGCTTTCTGCCTATCATTCTGGATATTATTCTCATTCAATCCTGATAGTAACTTCAAAACTTGTTCCGAAGCTCGTTCCGCAATTTCATTTGCCTTTTTCGGCGCGCTAGCGTTTCGGTGTTTGGACGAGCATGGCCGCGATCAAATGCTGTGCTCATCCCATCATCCGCTCCGACCACTTCGAATGCGACCTCCAACTCCCCGACCACTCTGCCTCAACTTCGAAGATGCTTCTAGCGGACTTGAAATCCACTTCGAACGCTTTCCTCCCTGGCCGGCCCACAAACCCCTGCAGACGTCGAGCCACGTCACCGGTCTGGAATTCGCACCCGCCCACTTCGAACGAGTGCCCCGCAGTTCGAATGCCCGCACTCCCCGCACTTTGGCCCGCTCGCCTCGCCTCTCCCGCCCACTTCGAACGCCTGCCCGCTTCGAATGCACGCCCGCCCACTTCTAACGCACCCACGCACACTTTGAATGGCCACCCGCCTGCCCTTTGAATATCGCTCCGCCCACTTCTAATGCATGCTGCCCACTTCGAGCGCCCGCTCGCCCGCCTCACCCACTTTGAACGCTCGCCTTCCACGCCGCATTCTACCTACCGCGCCGGCTTCGAGCCTATCCGTGATCTGCCCAGTCTCGCGAGTCTGCCCCCGCCGTTGTGCTGGCCCGGTGTCGGGGGTGCCCCAACTTTCCCGTCCTCGGCGTACTCTCCCAGCTCGCCGTCGAGTTCCACGCACGGCCATGGAGGGGGAGGACACGGCGCGCTCACGGGGTCTGCATCCACGGGGAGCGTGACGGCAGGATCTAGGTCACCCGCGATGGGACACTCGCCGTCACAATCAGACTCGTCGACGTCGGCGTATAGCAGTGGATCGAGCCGTGGGGGCGGCGGTCGTGGGAGTCGAGGCCACTCTCAAGCGGCGTCGAGCGCAAGCGGGACCAGTAGTTACACAAGTTATAATAGCTACGGGTGGTACGCAGAAGACGCCGATACCGGTTTCGGTGCCGGAGACGTCTCGAGCGCGTCCCACGCATCGTCCACGACCGGCTCGCATTCCGTGTCCGGCACCGCCTCGACCGTCTCCCACACGCATGCACACCACGGGTCAAATTCCACGACCCAATTGGCATTGACGACCAACAGCAGTGGCACCCGCAGCGAGGAGGTCGACACGGAGGAGGACCCCATCGCGCCTATCACCCCGCTGCCCACCCCACCACCACCCGCTTTGACTTGACGCAGCAGCAGTCTGCTATCAAGGGTAGGAGCGGGAAGACGGTGGGAGAGGCGTATGCCGAGCTCCAGGAGGAAGGCGAGGGCGAGCATGAGCACGACTTCGTCGATGCGGGCGAGGTGGAGGATATCGAGGACGACTGAGTTGACCCCGTCGCGCCGCCGCCGCCGCCCTTGGCCAAGAAGATGTTGTCGAAGGAGAAGGGTGCGTCGTTGTCAGGGAAGGACAAGCGCGACTCGAAAGAGAAGAGTGGGAGCAGAGTGAGAAGGGAAAGAAGAAGGTGGTGCCCGTGCCCAGCGTGCAGTATCCGTTCCCAGTCAGCGGGGAGGATGGCGCGGGCGCGGGCGCGATGACGCCGCAGCAAGAAACGGAGCGGGAGCGGGAGCGCAATGTAACGGTGTCGCCTTGGGCGGCGGGCGACAGGATGGGTCTACGTGCTGCGCGTCCTTTCTTCGGCGTCAGCATCTATTGGCGGTCGTTTTACGCTTTCACAATCGTCCTTGGGGAGAGATGTCGGTTTCCTTTGGGGGATGCCTTTTTCTTTTGCCCTTCTGGTTGGCTACTTGTTCTCGGTGACCTTTGGTGTGGATACATATTTCAATTCTTCTCCTTCACTGCCATCAATTAATTTCTCGACGTTGACGTACTTAGACACCCCAATTCGTCCGGCATTCATCGCATCTCCTCCTGAGGCTTTTTGAGCCATCATTCTCCTTCCATCTTGCATTCACGTCGTGTATATTTACAAAAAAAACAATAACGCTGGTCGAAATCCCCCCTAACTGTAACCCAAACGCGATGCAGCCTCGTTCTACCCTGTGTAATCTAGTCTCAAACGTAGTGCTATTTTCTCCCATTAGATTGATACGCCTTCCTTCAACCAACATGTTCTCAATCAGGCGTGCGTCGAACAGCGCATTTTGGCCTGCCTCGTTGCTGTTCAATTCCGACTCTAAGCTTTCGCTTCCGTCACTGATTCGGATGATTGCTGACTTTCAGTGGCTCGGACGGAGATGATTCTTATAAAAGATTTATTACTGCTTCATCTTGCGTGGATACTGGCGTTGTGAAAGTTGACAAGACCTTCATGATCAAGAACACCTGCATTCGGAGCGCGCTAGGGGCGGCACGAGTTGTCGATGTGGTGGATTGCAACAGGGCGCAAAGGCGAAAGGCACATTTGACAAAATAGATGCGTGATGCCACAGCAGTTGAGAAAGCAGTTTCCAGGACTTTCTGCTCATGCCTGAACGAAAAACGATAGGTGTTTGGGATGAGCACCACCAGTTACATTTGATTATATACATTACAGATTATTATGGGCTGAAATCCCATGTAGCATCAGATTGGCTATGCAGTATGCGGGTACAGTGAGAACACACACGATGGCAATGGATATCCTTCTTCCCTTACAGATCTTGTTTCTCCCCAAGGCGGTGCAGTTCCCTTTGACACTCCTGCAGTTGCTGGCGTAGATTAGCCATTTCACTGTCATTAATTGTGAGATGATACCACTTGAGGCAGATAATTCCTACTTCTGCATCCTGTTTATTGCTCTAAGGTTGAGCATGGCTAACTTTGTGGGATCTGGCGCCGTGAAGAAAGAAATGTCGCGAGCCTCTTTGTCATCCTCGAGAGGATCTGGGTGATACATCCCGCCCAGTGACGGAGGCAATTCAGGATGACTGCCTGCTAAGCTTTTGGGAGAAATGTCGCGATGCTCTTTGTCATCCTCGAGGCGATACATTCCGCCCAGTGACGGAGGCGATTCAGGATGACTGCCTGCTAAGTGTTCCTCGTTGGTCAGAAGGCTTTTTGTAGGAACGGGCGGAAGGGGTTTAATTGTAGAGTTGCTTAAAATTCGCAAATGAAAAGTAGGATCAGCGAATATTATGCCCACGAAGAGATTCAAAAGAAAGGAAGGGGGGCGCCGCTGGCAGTACTGCGGCTTACCTGGCATTGGAATCGAGCCGAACTCGACGCTTCAAGTTGAGCTGTGAGAGTGACATAAAGTGGTTTAGACCTCGTCGAACTCGGGCAGGTTCGTTGTCTGATTGCATCCTCTGAATGGCGGGATTGTCGATGTCGCTCTGACAGTTAACAAACAGAAGTACATACAGTCACGCAACTTCCTGGGTTTACCGTGCACATAACAGTTATAACATACGACATCGAACTTGAGCCTTTCTAGCTCTCCATTCACAGGAGGTAAAATCACCCAAAAATTTTGAGTAGTCAATATCAGCTCAAGGAAGGTGATATGTGCACAAAAACCACTGAAAATCATTGCGTTAAGCCTGTGGACGACGAGGTTGCTGTCGCCCGCCAAATCAAGTGCCATCAGTGGCGGTGCGTTATGTCTTTCGCCCTCCTTGTTAATCGCAGGCTCGCAGCTGAATCAGACCATGCCCAAAAGCTCTTTGGGTCTTCAACACGCATATTTCGGATCCTTTCTGCTTCGACATACCATTGAAATCACCTCTTTCGACACCAAACTCTCCGGCAATCTTGAATCTTCACGGCGTCTCTGCTGTATGTTATCGCTATGAGCGGCGTAAGATGTTCAATTCCTTCTTAAGGAGGCCATGATTTAATGTCTGTATTAGGGAAACATCAAATTCCAGCCCTATCTATCGTTTCCCAGAACCTGGGCCCAGGTTCTCTGACCCGATAGTTATAGTTTTCCTCGAGCACGGGACAACCTGAGAATGAAACGAGACCATGATAAGATTGTGATATGAGGTGTGGGCGAGATTATATCAAAGATGTAATGCGTGCAGATACAAACAAAGATACAGGATTGACTGAGGACGGACCGACGTATGTAACGCAAGAACAAAAGCAGAAACACGGAAAGGAAATACCATCCAGAGAAAGGCAGCGCCAAGAAGTCTATTGGTCTTCCGTCAGCATTCCGTGCACGCCACCACTCTGCGTCCGTCCGCCATCGCGGGCACGCGTAGTGTGCACGCGCTGGCTCCCACTGGCTGCCGCGCTCGCATTCGTCGCCCCGCCACCCACGCGGCAGAACCGTAACGTTCCGGTCCCGGTCCCGTTGGTCCCGCAGTGAAGATGAAGGGGACACCCCTTCGTCCTCCGCCGACATCGGGGACAGGTAGTGCACGCTGGGGACGGGCGCCGGCACCGCCATCTTGCCCTTGCACTTTCCTTTGCCCTTGGACGAGGACTTTTTCGCGGGCGGCGGCAGCGGCGTGGGCAGCTCAATGGGTCGACCCGGTCTTCCTCGATGTCGACCTCGTCGCTGGCGTCGACGAAGCCTTTTGCGTCGGCATTGGTATCTCCGCTCATAGTCCTCTTCATCGACATCGGCGCCCGGGAGAGGTCGAAGCACGATCCCGGCAGCGGCGTGATAGGCGCGACGGGGTTGCCCTCCATCCACCTCGCTTCGCGCACTACTGCTGCTCGTCGTCGACTTAGAGCGCGTCGTGGAGCCGGCGCATCTGGGAGAACAGGTGGGTGGTGGTGAGCTGAGCGAGATCTACGAGTGAAAGCCACTCGAGTCGGCGGGCGACGCGCTCGACATATCGCCGCCGTCGTCGAGATCCGCGTCCGCCGATTTCTCCGGGTCCAAGAGGCTCTCGAGCTCCATATCGTCGTCGTCGTCCATGCCGCCCCACGACGGCGGCTAATCCTGAATCGCGAAGATGGTAGAAGAGACGCACTTCTCCGATCCGCCTCGTCAAATCCGCCTACTCTCCTCATCTCGCATGATGAACCCATTGAGCATGCTCGGGTCGAGCCCCGAGAGCAGCATCTTGCGCACTCGTGCGCAGTGGTACGTGCGCAGCTTAGCAACGGGGCGCGCGCGTATACTGGGTCTCCTCCGCCGCAGAGGTGACCACTGCTGTCACACGTTCAGAGTGGTACTGCGCAGTTCCGCAACGAGATACGCGCGCGCGTAGAGTGCCTCCTCCGCCGCGTAGAGGTGGCCACCCGCTGGCGTCACATCGGTGCTGGTGCTGGAGTTGGCAGCCGCTGCTGCTGCCCGCGCCGAAGCACGACGACGAGCTGGTCCTCTGTCATTGTCGTGTGCCTGCAGCTGTACCGGTGCGCGTGCTGCCCACGCGCAGAGTCCGGGCTCATAGATCCGCGTGGAGCAGCTCTGGACTTAGCGACCCCGCGCTCGCACTCGACCTCCGGACTCATCGAGGCCTCGGGGCTGAGCGAACGACGTGGGGCCTCCTCCCCATGTGTAACCAGGTGCAGCGGCACCGCCGGCCGCTCATAGTACAGGTCGAGATAGAAGAGCCCATCGCCCTGGACGCCGACAAAGTAGTACGACGAGGACGGCCGACGGACTGGGGGAAGGTGTAGAGCGCCTACGCGGAGGCATTGTCAGTGTACTGGTAGAGAACGCTGGGCGGCAAGAAACGCACCTTGAGCGTATCACAATATAGGATTCACCCCCTCGAGCCCGAGCCGGATACCAAGCAGGAGGAGTACAGGATGGTCGCCGCGCGCGCGCGTCTCTGGCTTCACTCCCGCAGCTGTCTTCGTGGAGTGTCCGCCGCGCGTTGAGGTCCCTAGTTGCACACGCGTGAGCGCCTCGGGGGAGCACGACGTCGCGTAGACCTCGGACTGGTAGAGTGTGCCGTCGGTTGCGACGCAAATGCCCATCCCGCACGACCGGAACGCGTCGACGAGGCTCCTGGAAGAGCACGTCAGTAACGAATTGATACACGAAGAGAGGAAGAAAGAGGGAGAGAACGAATGGGTAAGGAGGCGAGGGTATGTAGAGAAGGGCAGAGAAGGAGGGAAGGACGAGAGACGCACTTTTAACGCACTCGCTACCGTACTCGGCCCAAACGACATCCCGACATCCTTCCAAGCGGCCTTGTCCGCGAGCGCTATGCGGTGCAAGCTGAACGACGCTGGCGGCGCGTCGGGAAACCACGAGGGTAGGCGCGCGTGTAGCACGCGTGCAGCGGGCGAAGGTGGGAAGAGCGGAGTGGCAGAGGGAGTTAGCGGGAGATCTGCAGGTGGTGGTGTCAGCGAAGGTGAAGACGAGGACTAGGATGGAGGTGGGAGTAGAAAGAGAGAAGGGAGACGACAAGGAAGAACGCGGGAGTGCTCCCGATCGCGCAAAAGACGTGTCGACACGGCTCGCGAGGAAAGACGCAAAAATCATCCCCAGTGGAGAGACGCGATGGAAAATGGAGCACGAGCATGACGACGACGACGACGACGGAAGATAACGCGCGATCCACCTCCTCAACGCCCTCGGCGCACGTCGCCTCCATTCGCGAGGAACGAAGTAAAAAATGGCAACAATCCAAAAAAGGAAGGCAGCGCCCCCTGCCAAAACGAACGAGAAACGAAAAGAGATGTCGCACCTTCGACTCGCTGCAGCGCCGTCGCTAGACTATGCGCTGTGCGCGGCATGCATCCCCACCCAGTATCGCTCGACCGGCCCTTCATCCCGCCGAGGCCCCACCACCTCTTCTTCCCGGTGCTGCTCGCGCTGGCGGAGAGGGTGCGCATTTGGCATTCGGCGGCGCATGCCGCCCGCCAATGGTAGGGCTACGCCCCACGCGCTTGGTGGCATGTTTCTCAGACTGGTGACGCAGCGCGAAGGTCGTCTGTGCCGTAGATGCTCCGCCTGCCGCCGCCGCCCCCGTACGGAGAGACCCCGGGAACGAACACAAGCGAGAGGTGATGAATTTGCTGAAGGGGAAGGCAGTAATCACATATCCAGGAAAGATTTAGCTGTTGCTAATGCAAGATCCCATCCATTCACGAGGACATTTGTGCATGATAGAGAAATAAGATATATGACGATTTAAAAGCGTCCAAGCCTCCTGAAATCCAGAGTATAAGCAGGTGAGGACTAGGTATTACCCGGCGCGAAAATGCTCGCCTTTCAGTCACTGAAGTTTCACATACCACTGGGGTTCTTCCGTCACTTGTAACGCCGCAGCGAGATCGGATCACTGCTCCTTGGTATATCGGTCCTCCGGAACAATGTTGTTCGAATCGACCCAGATCATGGTCATTGCCGATGGTTTCTCGCCGTGTTCACCCACTTTAATAACTGGGGCAGCTCCTCCGAGAACGACGTGGGCCCGCGCAAATGGCTCGGCCGCAGCGTACGCCCTGAGTCGCCGCAACGACGGGCGTCCCATCCATCCTGCGATACACACGATGGGGATGGTTTGCTTTCGTCCACTCCAGGAGGATGTTTTGCTGGAGGGGCCCGAGAATCCAGCCAAAAAAGACTTCGATGCTGGGTTTGCTGGTATCAAGGTCGTCTGGTAGCGTGCCGTGTTCGTGGATTCTTCGGGCAAAGTCGCAGCGCTGGAATGGATAGGTCAGATACAAGCGCTGGAGAATGCAATTGGGGATCCACCTCTGAATGTGTATACTGGCTATCCTTCATCTCGAAAGCTGTGATCAAGGGAATCTGCCACCGTGACGCCGTGACATCGATATTTGCCGATATCGTTGATGACATGGCGAGCCTCAGCAACTTCACGCCAGAACGCGAGAGTCTTGTGAGCTACATGGACCTATACTAGTAATAGTATTAATCTCATCTAGCCTACTTTCCAACGCCACTTTACTCAATTCAAGCCGGCTCTCCTAAAAGCGATTTCCCAACGATTTCCCATGCGGAACGTTACCCCAACTTCGAGTGCTATGTGTACTCAATTTGGAAACCGATATTCGACGTTTTTGCCCATCGTTTCCATGATAAAGATGGGGAGCTTTCACTGGAAGTCGAAGCGCAATGGGCATTTCTCAAAGGCCAAGACCCCGACGCCTTGACTGCCTCAGGCCGCCAACGATGCATTCCCGATTTCGCTGGTCTCCTATCGGACGACACGCCGGCCAAGCGCCTGCTATTCTTTGCTGAAGTCAAGCCGTTGCTTGAAGATTTTTGGTTCAGCGAAGAGGCACGACTTGCGGCTTCCGCGATAATCCTGTCCACACTTACGCCGCAGATTGCTGTCCAAAACCACTTTGCCAAGCAGTTCTTCCTTGGCTCCAAATCCTCCGAAAAGTGGTGGTTTGCATTTGTAATTTGCGGTGTCTGGTGGTCGTTGGTCTATTATGACCAAAGGTGCATTGAAGCATCAGCGTACAAAGGGAAACAAGATCAAGCGGACTCCGTAGCTGGAAGGCTGCCGAAGAAACGTAAAAGAGATGAAGATTCAAAAGAGCATGTCGCGTCAAATCCGAACTCCCCCGACAGCTTTGATGACCTCAATACTTTTGACACGACTGCGAACGCCTGGAGCCCACCACATCCGCAAATCTTGTTCGACACGGAATGTATCTTCCATGGCAATAGTTTCAAGGACTTGAAACCCTCTCACCAGAACTTTGTTCTCAACGAGGCACTTTTTGAGGCATTCAGCATGATTGTTGACACACAGGTCGATTTGAAAGCGTTCTTTCAAGAGGTTCCTTGGTTCCCGCTCGTGGATGTTACCGGGTGGAAAAGCAAGAACTTATCGAGTGTACGTCTACATCTGGTCTCGCCCCTTGCCAGATCTTGATGTTGGATCGTAGGAGCAATCACAGTGACCCCGATATACAGCTATATAAGCCGAAAATTTCTCTTGCTATCTCTATTGATTTAATTGAACGAACGTCGAGGCATCATTAGTAGTCGATCCAATGAGTAAATATTAAGAGTTGCGATAGCAAGCAATACGTTCCAGGTTCTGCGATTCTGAAGTCATTTTGAGAATGTCGACCATATAATTAATGCATCCCGGCATGTACAGGCAACTCACTTTATGTTCATCGCTTGTGATAGATACGCTACTGGACGTGTTTTTTGGGGTACTTTGTGTCGCTTATTGCCTTCCGGGCTACATCTGTCGTTTCTTGTCATCAACATTCATCTATTCAGCAAGAAACGCGTAATAGCTAGATACCGTGGGGATAAAAAGCAAAGAGACCCACTGAGGCTCGACGACTCAACCTCAGGCCTCCTCTCCCTCCTCTCTGTTCTTCATAAAAGCTTTCACCGCCTCTAACCCCTCCTCCTTCCTCCACCCCTCCCCCGGCCACCCATACTTGCGATACAGGTGCCTCACCCACCGCACGTCCTGTCCCCGGGCGCCCATCCGAAGTACTCCGCCACGGGGAGCCACGAGGCTATCGGGACGGGGACGTAAACAAAACAACTGCGTGCCCGCAAATGGTAGGGCTTTGCTTTCAAGAGGGAGTCAGCGGAAGGCTGATTTAAATTGAAAATGGGTTAATTCAGGTAGACATCCAATATTGTACCGTTCGTTCGCCGAAGGGAGAATAAAAACAGAGGTATACTGTACTATTTCAACCAAAACGCACGATTCTGAGTGGCCAATAACCCTAGTAAATGCAGTGGAACACCCAGGCATCCCAGAGTCTTGAGCAAGGCTAATATTCTTAGCGTAAGCTGAATGTAAAAATTATGCAGGCAAGAACACAATGGTGAGATTAAGCGTTGTGGCGGAAGGAAAGAGGAGAGTGGCTGTGACTCGGCTATCAAAATGCTCTAGTCCTCTTCCGTCTCTGATCTCGCAAGTCGAAGTCGTCTGTTTCTGCAGCGCCAACTAGGACCGGTACTCGACCTGTCGACCTACGCGAAAAGAACATTCAGTCAGCTGCACATCTCCTCAGTTTCCAGAACGTCGTCTCGCGCGTTGAAGATATTGATTTTTAATGGACGACGAGCGCGAGAAGCTGGTTTGAATGCGGCTAGACATTGCTTTGAGAAATTCGAGGAGTAAAGGTATGTATGGCCGGTCTTTCGCTTAGGTTTTGAGACGGTCTAACGTGTGTGCATGGCTAGCCACTTCGACGAGAGCCTAGACATCTCCATCGCTCCCTGCGCATAGCTGGCGCCGTTCTGAAAGCCCTCCAATCTGTTCTTGTCGACAATGATAGACCTTAGGAAGATGGAGTTTTGAAGTCGCCCGACGCGTTGTGAATCTGCCTTTCGCCAAGCGCTAGCTTCCGAGGCATAGCCCGTGTATCAGCTTCGTCACCGCCGCCACCGTGCCTTTGTGGCCGAGTACATCTGGACTATTCCGTTCCTACAGGTGCGTTCTTGCGCTCTTTCCCCTTCTCAACTGCTTTTCGTCTCTGCTGTCAACCTAACCCCATTTTACAGACCCACCTTACTGCCAGGTCCACTTTCCCCTCCACCAGCGAGGTCTATGCCCCGCACGCTGTGCACGCTCCTTGCCGTTCAGGAAATCTCGCCCCCATCCGCCGGGTGGGCGCGGATTCTGTGCTTGTGGCCTTCATATCATATATATGGAGGTGCGTGCTTGTCTCATCTCTCGTTCCTCCTATACCCTTCTCTAAAGTCCCCGCTCCTCCCGATCTTTCCTCTCTTTTTTCGCCTCACCTGACATGCGCTGACGCTGGCCCAGGAACGCTCCACCCTACATAAATGCTTTCTCGACCTCGACGCCGACGGCGTTGATCCCTCGCATGCGCCTTGCTGGCTTCATCCCGTCATCCTCATCCCACATATGTCGCTCTCCGTCGCCTCGTCCATACCCTAGGCCATCCGCTTTCCCCACCCACCTGCCGTTCGTTGGTGGTCTAGCACCCCGCGCTCGCTCGCTGTCGCGGCCCTGGCACCTTCTGCTCTCGAGTCATTTTCGGCGACTTCATCCACCCTCATTCGTCTCCGCAGCTTCGCTGGCGACGACCCCGAGCGCGAGCACCATCAGCTACGCTGACATCGGCGTCGGTAAGGAGATGTCGACCGACAGTACCGAGCACGGCTGTGAACGCCGCTATCGATGGCGTATGTGGTGTGGATGCCACGCTCGACATTCGTGACATGCGGGAGTGGTGGTGACGCGCACGCCGCACTCGAGCGGAGGAAGCTTCGTCGGGAGCACACAGCGCCAATTCTCGGCACTTTGCCGCTCCCCGTTGCCTACTTCTAATTGTATCCTACGACCCCCAGCCCTGCATATTGTCTATCGCCCACGATCTCGCGCGCCGCCGTTCCCGTGTTCTACCGCCTCGTTGTGGCCCGCCCCTAGGCGCCGCCTCGCGCGGTACCACCTGGACGACACGAACATCCCGTTGCGCAGCGTGCGTCTCCGCCCGCTGCGGCCACCCTTCGCCACCCTAGCCTTCTGCCGGCACGCCCCACCCGCATTCGTTTAGAGACTCAGACTTGTTCCCATCGCTTACCCGGCGTCTTTCCACTCCCATACTGGCGTTGGATGGGATGCTAGCGCGCCCTAGAACCTCATTCCTCGTTTCCAACCCTGACGTGTTAGCATGCCCTCCCAGTTACTCCTTTTGCGCGGCATATATCGCGCGCGCGCGCCCCTCGCCTCCAGGAACAAGCCACGTGAATTTGCGGGCGGGTCCGTAAGCGGCAGGGACAAGACCATCCTAGGCGCCAGATTATTTTTTTCAGGACCTTGAACCTTGTCAATGAAAGACACCAACGATTTTCTGTGCAGTGCTTCTGGACCGGCGCGCCTGTTACCCCTTTCTCCTGATTTCAACCTCGCTTTCCCCACTGCACAGCCATCGATTACCCATCTTTTTCAAGAAGACTTCTCTGAGACTCAGAGTCTTGCGCGAATCCTCCGTCTAGTGGCATCACGTGACATTAAATGCCGATCCTTCATCTTCGTATCTTCGTCCATCCCGGCCCTTGACGGCTCATCCACCCAGCCTATCCTGTATGAGACCTTACCGCGCTGCTCCTCCCCGCCCCGCTTCCCTTCAGGTGTCGTCGCCGTCGACTTCAGACGTGTTCTGCGCCGCTATGGCAGGGTGTCGATTGCAGAGTATCCGGCCGTAAACGTACCCTCTCGACGCCTTCTCATCGTCCGCCAATCTTCTCTGAAATGGCCAGCCGAAAGTCAAGGGCGATACCGCCGAGCCAGCGCGGGTTTGTACATACAAGGTGCATGTCTTTTCTGCTCCCCTTCTCCTTGCCCCAACCTTTTTATCCCTCCTGACTAACGTTCTCAGCAGTGAAAAAGCGTCGATACCATGGCCGCCCTCGTCATCATCGCACGGGCATCGACACTCACACGTCCACCGACTTGCACGAGCGCCGCTACGTATGCGCGCAGCGGGTCGACGAGCCCTGAGTTCGGGCACGGGCACAGTTTCGCGAGCGGGGCCGCTGAGTCCCGAGCTGGTTTACGCAAGGGGAGGGTCGATGAGCCCGACTTTGAGGCTGCGCAGGGGCAGGCGCCAATGACGGCGGATGAGCTCGCGGGGATGCGCCCTTCCTCAGCCTCTTGGTCTCGAAAGGGGACAACGAAATCGCACGATGACAAACCAGCCTCGGCGGCCGGGGGATCCCCGCGGACGAGCTAATGACGCGCGGACGAGGCGTATTCGCGCAGGCGTGCTCGGCGGCGAGGATGTGGACGTTCCACTACGAGCGGATGCGCAAAATGCCGCTGAGCAGGTTGAATCCCAGTATGCTCCTTAGTTTGTGGTGAGGGATGTGGCAGAGTGGGTAGATTTGAAGAGGAGGATTACATGGGTGCGTGACTTTCCATTATTCCTTTCCCATTCCCCCATCTCTCCGCGCTCGTACTCACCTTCATCCCCAGCGCCCTCGTACAAGCTTCGTGATCGCGGGTGAGCTCCAATGTGGCGCAGCGCTGACGATGACTAGGTGAGAATGGAGAGCATCTAGGGGAAGGAGGACGAGGCAAGTGTAGTGCGCAAGATTGAGGCTGCCCCGACGAAGAATCACAATAAGGAGTCTGTTGGTGGTGGTGAGAGGGAACGCGGACGGGACAGGCGACAAAGGTAAACACATCTTCCCCGCCCCATCGATTTGCTTACCCTTTATTCCCAATCCAGCGCCGGCGGACGGGAGGCTGGGGATCCGGCTACATTCCTCGCCTCCCCTTCGCCTTAGTTGTATTCTCGAGTCGGATCCTCCGACGCTTCCTCATGCTTCATTGTGATCTTCCTCGTTACGATATGATTCCCCGTCTTTTCCGTCTCACCTTTACATTATGATCTTGCTCGTTGCTATACAATTCCTCTCTTACAACGCTTCTCGTTAGATTCGCTATACTCTTTCGATCATATTGCTACCACACTCTTCTCTTCGTATTATCTTCACTTCACCATATTGCCCCTTCCCCAGCATACCCCGCGTCCTCCTCCTTGTATCGTATATCTCCCTCAGTTTCCATTTCATCCTTTCATTTGTCTCATCAGTACTCTTTTTCGCTCCCCCTGTTTCCACGCCGCGTCTTTTCCTCGTACCGTATCCTCCCTTACTTTTGAATTTATTCTCCCTTTGTACAAACGGTTCCAATCCTATGCCAAACTAGGGAAGGAGATAGGACGGTGACGGTGACGGTATGGGCCGGACGTATGTGCTCGCAGATAGGAGCACGAAGGACACTGCACTGCGTCGGTGAGCGAGAAGAAATGCGGGCTTCATGGACGTCACGTAGTCTGGGGTGGGGAATGAGAGGAAGGAGATAGAGAAGGGTCCCCGACAGGACAGGTGCACGCTCGCGAGCCGTGACAGCAACGAGCCTACCCCTCGTTGCCGCCGACCGTTCCCTCTCACGTCGCTACGAAGCCACAGAACGAGAACGTCGAGGCGAAGGAGGGGAGAATGCGAAGGATGGCAAGCACCGTGCCGCGCACGTGCACCACGCGCGCCATGCACCTCGGCGCTCCTCCGCGTGTGCGTGGGTGACTTGGAGGAGGTGGACATATGTGGTGCCTGCGCCTACTCTTTCCATTACTGCTTCCATGAACGAGGGATTCTGCGACACAAGACGCTGCCGGGGAGCGGGTGCACTTGTCAAAGGAGAGCAGGGAGGTGATAAGCAAGGAGGAGACGGAGGCATGGATGGGTCTACTTCTCGGGCGGCGTGCGTGTCTCCCAATGCACCAGGCGTTGTCCGAGCAGAAGGAGCAGCTGGCGGAGGGTAGTTTGCGTTGGGGCGCCAAACCCGACCTGCTCGCGGACGCGAGCAAAGTGGGCACCAGAGAATTTGGGGTCGGTCGTCCTTATGCAGCACGATTTCCTCCCACGTCGCGCTTAGGATGAGGTCGAGGGTGTAAGGGGCCGGACGGTCGATGTAGAAGGGGGACGCGCGACCAAGGAGGGTGCGCAGAGGGAACGCTCGTTACGCAATGGGAGCTCTTGAGGATGCTGGCGCGGACGCTGTTGCTGAAGCTCTTTCTGCCTGAGGACGGCGGGGAAGCGAAGATCGAGAGGGACAAGGACCCGAGGGTGCAGCTCCTCGCGGGACGAGCAGACGGGGACGCTGGAGCGGGACAAGTTTCAGATACGCTTTGAGGTACTTAAGGCAACGGAGGCTATACATGAAGCTGTATCGTTCGCTGTAGTCGACGGCCTTGTGAAAATAATCGATCGCTCGCCAGAGTCGCCGTCCCAGGAACCCTACGCTTTCCTTCCTGCGCCATTGGCATTTCGGGATACAGGTTTTCCTCAAAGCCAGACTTTCCAAGAGGCATGCGTTCTGGGACACACGCGAGCAGTGGATGGTGACCGAGCAAAGCACATAAGTGCTGATGAAGAAAGATTGGACGATAGCGTTAACGATGACATGCGAAATAAAGCAAGATATTCCGGGGGAAGTGTATAGAAGTACAAGATCTGTGGCGGATTGCGAGGACGTAAATATTTATGGGCAATAGAGGACAAGAAGAACTGAGGCTGGAAGGGTCTGGGCAGTGTACTGAATTGACACATGATTAAAGGAAAAAGTACATTTGTGATAGAATACATACCGAGGTAGCGTTAGACCTTGAAGGCAGAGGCGGAGTCTTCCAGCGTCGCGTGCCCCAACTTTTCGGCGACCGTTTCCAATACGTCGGGTTCAGGGCTCAAAGAGTCTGAACGAAAGACAGGAAGGTGGTCTAGCGGGTGGTCTGGAGTCTGCTCCCGTTCCGTGCCCGAATCGACGGTGACAGTTCTCCGGATGATCGCCTTGGGATATTCATCATTCCCTTCGAATGATACCGTCAATTGGCCATCGTACACCGATGGAGCCTCTGGATATAGCCTAGCCCGTTGCGCTATTAGCACCTCCAAATTGTCCGCGTCGGGATAGAGTTCAGAGTACTTGTCGTGCCACTCGAGGGCGGCGGAAGCTGACACTCCTGTGCGATTTGTCAGAAAGAAGCTCATATAGAATAGGACAATGTACGTGTATCCGCTCGCTTCATGAAGTCGAGTAGGAGAAGGACATGCGAAATCTCCTCACATCGCACTTCCTCAGTGGGTAGGTACGAACCAAGAGGCAAAACGGGGACCCTGCGCATGCACTGGTGGCTGATATGTGCTTCCGAGAAACCAGTAATATAGCATGGCGCTTTACCATTCAGCAGGTCGTCGCGCGTTAGACCTGGAGTGCTGACGTCGATAATGGCGTGCCGAAAAATATCGAAACCGCTCAGACCGCCATAATCGACCCCAGAGTCATGTAACGCCTCGAATGTACGCCCGACGAGGATCCTTAGAGACAGGTGAGCCATGTTGAGAACGCGAAAGGTTGTCGGACATACCTATTTGCTTCGGTGTTCATCCTCGTATACGACAGCTCGTTCCACGAAATACCACACCACTGCGTAATGCTGAAGAGCACCTTGCCGGCCCAATCGCCGGTATCCATAAGCCACATCCCGTAGTGAATCGGCACGATTAGCCCCTCGATTTCATCGAGGTGAGTGGAGTGAAATTGCGCATCCTTCACGAGCCTGGCGAAAGCTCGAAATCTCTTGGAGTTTTTGTGGCGGATAAACTTTTCCGCGTTGAGAACGAGCCGTAAGCAAAATCCGGCAGTAGTGGTTTTGGCTCGCGCGAAAATGAGCCCCGTGTCATCATCGGCTAATCCCCAAGTTTTGGCCTCATCCAACGTAATCTCTTGGGGGCGTTTGTCAAATGGGTCGTTGAAGAAGAGAGACCGTGTTTGGGGGACAATAAGCGCAGTGGCATCGGCAGGCATGGACTCGAATGGATGGTCATGGTTAGGAATATTCCATCTTTTGGCAGTGTACTGGTAGGGAGAACCTTCGAAGCGAACTCGGATGGCGGTGGTCATTGTCGGCGATGGCGAGATGAAAGATCGGAGTCGACATCCCCATACAACACGCACGATCATGTGCTTAATGCTGTGCCGACGCCAAACAACTGCAATTTCAAAACATCGTCCTTTGACGCCAACTTGAAAGATCTATCTGTCCTTCACTACACTCTCCGCCTCAAATGGACGCGCGCGCCCTTGAACGGCATGTTGCGCTTATGGATTTCCTGGACACCGTCCGCAGATTTTCAGAATCTGATCCTGACATTGGAAACGGTCTTCGCGAACATCGCCACGATTTCAAAGAACAATTTCGCTTCCTCGCCAATGCTGTTGAGCGGCGACCGTCGTCACTTTTTCCCGATGAGTCTCAGGATGCACAGACATCTGATTCATTGCTGGTGGAGGCTGGCAGTGGCCCTCCATTCATCGACGACGATCTCGACAATGAATCAGGCTTTTTCGACAAGTTCCTTGCAGATCTAGAAAATAACATCGATTTAGACTCTGTCACAGCGGTGGCTGCCACTTCAACGCTTGACACCCATGAATCAGCACCACTAGAATCTTCGCCGGTTCCTCCTAAACTATTCCCCGCTGCCATCGACGTGCCTCTGTCTTTCGCTTCCAACCCATCGGCTGACTCACTCGATTTCAACGATGCTTCAATCCTGGCTGAAATCAGTGATGGTGATTCCTCAATCCTGGGTGCGAGAAAGAATACGCTTCACCAGTTCTTACTCTCTCCAAATGTGTCGCAACCCATCTCTTCCTTGCGTACAAAGACGATCTCATCCAGGGCTCCCCGCGCCGTCGAGTTTGTCATGCCCTCGTCCCGGTTGCGTGAAATCGTATATCTGGACGATATGAGCAGTCGCTTCTATGACTTCCTCCGCGCCGAGGGGGCGCGGGAGGATGACTTGGGCGAGATACAATACACCCCCGAATTATTTGAACGCTTAAATGCTGGCCCAATTGTTGCCAACTGCTCGAAAGAGGTCCAGAGTGAGGCCGACGTGGAACACGTGTTCAAGGTATCCCAGGGCCACATCGTCCACCTGATAATACCGCCACCCATCAGTAAAATTTGTTACCAAAATAGTGCCATGGGTGCCACCAGACTTTCTGGCCCAGGATCAGTAAAATTTTGTTACCCAAATAGTGCCATCGGTGCCACCAGACTTTCTGACCCAGGATCGGTAAAAATGTTACACAAAATAGTGCCATCGGTGCCACCAGACTTTCTGGCCCAGGATCAGTAAAAAAATGTTACCAAAAGTGTGCCATCGGTGCCACCGGACCTTCTGACCCAGGATCGGTAAAAAGGTTTCCAAAATAGTGCCATCGGTGCCACCCAGGATCAGTAAAAAAATGTTACCAAAAGTGTGCCATCGGTGCCACCGGACTTTCTGACCCAGGATCGGTAAAAAAGTTTCCAAAATAGTGCCATGGGTGCCACCAGACTTTCTGACCCAGGATCAGTAAAAAATGTTACCAAAAGTGTGCCATCGGTGCCACCGGACCTTCTTATCCATCAGCAAAAAAATGTTCTGGCTAACCATCAGTGCCATCAAACATTTCGGCCCAGGATCAGTGAAATGTTTGAATGTTCCTTAGAATCGTTGATGGTTCTCGACCGGTGGTGATAATTTCACCCGTGCTATTGCCTTGCTGTGGATGCCATTCCTTACTTCACCCATTGACTTGTTGCACGTGACATGCCAGCAGTGCCACCATCAATTGGATTGGATCTCAAGTGGACTAGGGCCTTCCCAATGTGGTGCCACGAATGCCATGGGACGCAATTCAACAACTTTTTTTTTGTTTGGTGGTGGTACATTACTAAAACATGCGAGACTGCGAGATATTTCATGTATTTAAAAAAAAAAACACCCCCTGCAGCAGACAGGGGGCGTTTAGACAAGCACGGCGACCGGAAGGCGTGGACGCCGAGTTCAGCGGGCCGGAGCGACAACAAAGTGGGCACCGAGTTGAGTGGGCCACAGCAAGCAGGAAGGAGGAAGAAGGTGAGAAAGACAGATGGAGGGGAGGAAGCGCACACTTTGACTACCCATCCTCTTCAAAGCTGGCGTTGGGGTCTTCATCGATCTCCTTCAAAGACTTGGACTTCCGCTTGGGCTTGCAACCTTTGCTGCCCATGCCTGCCGCGCGTTTCTTCGCCATCTCCTCCGCGTTTTTGGCGTTTTTGGCTGCCGCTCTGTCCTTGTCCTCCTGGCGCTTCTGCCGCGCTTGGAGCACCGCTGGGGAAAGACCCTCGTCGTCATCGTCGTCATAGCCCACACCATCAGCGTCACCAATGGCCTTGGAAGAGCTCGCGGTGGGCTTGGTGCCACCGGACTTCTTGCTGGCACCCGTGGCACCCTGCTCGACGTCGGAGTCTTTGATGAAGGCGACACTCTTCGGAGTCTTCTTCGCCAGCGGCAAGGGCTTTAAGTGCGCGTGTTTAGAGGGCGGCTGGTCCTCGGCGTCGTCTGCAGTCTCCCTCTTCCGCTTCTTCTCCTTCTTTTCCTTCTTCGTCTCCTTCCTCTCCTCCTCCGACTTCCGTGACCTCTTTTCCTTATCTTTCCCCGCGGCCTCCTTCCCAGCCTGCTTCGAGGGCGCTGCCGTTGCGGCGATTGCCACCGGTGCCACCGACTTGGCCTTCTTGGGGGTCGGGTCTTGGTCCTCGGCGTCTTCCTCCTCGTCCTCCTTGTCAGCCGGCCGCTTACGCTTCTTTGATGTGGGGGGCGGGGACTCTTCGTCTTCGTCATCGTGGTCAGATGGGGTCTCCTCTACCTCATCCTCGCTCTCTGGCATTTGACGCTTCCTGCTGCCCGATATCTTGGCCTTCGGCTTGGACGTCAACACCTTCTTCACGTCGCCCCTCTTAAACTCCTTGAACTCCGCCAGTACCGCCTGCCGCTCTTCTGGGTCCGCATCCACCCACTTGAGCTCGCCAGTCTGGATACGGTCGTACAGCATTTGGACGACGGCGACTGCGCCTGTCTTTATGTTGGACGGTGACATCATCTCGACGCCCTCGGGCCAGCCTTCGAGCTGGACTCCGAGCTTGCCGATGCACACCCGACGGTAGTTGCTGTATTGCATGGTGGCGGTGGCCACCCCGGTCTTCTCCCCTGGATAAAAAGATGTATTAGTACATAAAGAAAATAAGGGTGTGCTTTGCGCGACTCACGCAGTGTCCTCTCGAGGTGCTTGTTGACGTAAGACCTCCTGTCCGTCGCTGTCATCTTGACGCCGTCTTTTGGGGCCTCCACCTTGACGGGCTTGAGGGTGGTGTTGGGGTTGGGCTTGTTGATGGGCTTGACGGGCTTGCTGATGGCCCACACGTTGTAGGACAACCCGAATGTGGCGGGGTCGACGCCATGGATCTCCTTGAAGAAGCCAAGGCTCCGGGAAGAGCCCACGACGGCGGTGGTGATGGTGTCGGACACATGGCCCGCGCTGAAGACAGCGAAGGCCTTGACGTTGGTCCGCTTCTCAGCATGACGTAACTTCAAACAAATCAATTGTTAGCCATCAATGCCACCGATGCCAGCAGGGTAAATTGGAACTTACATCTTTCTCGAAGCGATTTGCGAGGGCGGCGATATCTTGGGCGGCGGAGAGGTCGTTGGCGCGGGTCTCCGACTCCTTCTCGTTGTACTTGCCGGACTTGTCCCACTTGTGGAGATGGACAAGAGCCTTGCGGCACTCGTCCTCATCCAGGCAAAGCTGCGCAGAGAGGTGCGTTGCGTGCGCCTCGAGCTTGGCATCCCATTCCTGCACCTCCGTCTCCAAAACCGCCCTCGCCTCGGTCACCGCCTTCAGCCTCGCCGTCGCCGTCTTCGCCTCCGCTGTTGACTTGCCCTTGCCCTTCTTCGCCTTCTTCTTGGTGGCGCCCTCACCATCGGACTTGCCATCGGTGTGGGCATCAGCATCCGAGTCGCTGCTGCTGTCGCTGCTGCTGTCACTGCTGCTGTCACTACTGCTGTCGCTGCTGCTGTCACTGCTGCTGTCGCTGCTGCTGCTGCTGCTGCTGCTGCTGCCGCTGCTACTACTGCTGCTGTCGTTGGCGGAAATGGACTTGATGGGCGGGATAGAGGCGGGCTCTGGGGAGACAGTACGTGAGGGCTTATCCTGCGTGTCCTGAGGTGGCACTGGTGGCACTGTCGTCTCCTGTGCGGGTGAGCTGGACGGTGGCACTGGTGTCGTGGTCTTGTCCCGCGCGGAGGGGCTGGCAGGTGGCACGGGTGGCACTGTCTTGTCCCGCGCGTCGTTGATGGGGGGGCCAGTAGGTTGCACCATTTCGTCTTGCGCGTCATCGTCACGGTGGTGGGCGGCCGGCCCTGGCAGCACCGCGTCGCGTGATTTTTGGGGAGAAGGCGATTTTTTGCTAAGAAGCTGGCCTACCCCGTAGACGAAGATCCTGCGGGCTGGCGTCTTCATGACCTTGTGGTCTTCGTCCCCAGAGTACTCGACCAGTGGCTCAGTACCAGGAGCGGGGTCTTCACAGTTGAACTCCTCTCGACCTTGACTGGGGGTTTGAAGCTCAGGGACGAACTGGGAGGCCTCCTCCGCTTGATGGAGGTGCTCGAGCTCAGCTTCGGTGGGAGCACGGTCGACGTCAGGCATATCGGGGTCGGAATCCTCGGGCTCGGACGTAGGGTTCGCCATAGATGGCGGCTGCACCTTTTTCTTGCCCTTGCGCTTTGAGGAGGGCCTCACGGGGGGGTGGCATCGGTGGCAGTGGCACCCACACGGCTGCGCAGGGTTCGGGGCGTAGGCTGGGACACGGATGGACCTGCGTTCGAAGAGGGGGCGGCGTTGGAGGTCCTACGCAAGCTGCGCCGCGCAGGAGGAGACACTGTTGGGGAACTCTGGGTGGCATTGGCGGAATCATCGGTTCTTTTGCCCCTTGTCATCTAAAGAGTCAGCTAGTGAGTGAATTAAACCATTGGAAAATTTTAAGCTATACTTGCCTTTGAAGTTGTTGTGTGGAAAAGAAAGTGGTGGTGGCGAGGAAAGCAAAATTACAAGTCCCGATCAAGCACGTGACCGTTGTGTTTGACACAGATGCCGCACCGACCCCTAAATCCAACCAACCATGGCACTGGTGGCACGGTACAAAATTATGAGGTAAAATGCATCAAAAGATGGGATCATTTTTTTGGGGCTGACTCACTTTTCTTCTTCCGCAACCATCTGCCCTTTCTTGCCTTGGGGGAGCCATGCCGATTAACCTCGACCTCCAAGGTAAATCCAATCTCTCCTTTCCATCTACTTCTGCTGGGGAGCACAGACAGCCACCAGCTTTGGCTGGCTGCTGAGATCGGTGCCCGGAACTCGCGCCTGCCTTATTTTCTGCCGTTGTACTCCTGCCGGGGAACACGGACACTCTCAGGCTTTAGCTGGCGCTGGGATCCGTGCCCGGAACTTGCGCTTGCCTTTATTTGTCGTTTTCCCTCCCCTTTTTCGTTTGTGGTGCTCTTCCTGGGGAATCCAGAACCTCCATGGTACTCCTGCTGGGGAACCATGCACTGCCATCGAGATTCGAGCCCGGAACTCGACGGAAATGTGTCCCAATGAATGAGACCCATGCCACTCGTGCCACCCATATCTCGACTTATAGAACTTCGAATGTGACAGCCATGGATGCCATCGCTGACCCTCTCCCTCCCAGGATCCCCTCAATCGGATCGCTGCCACCCGGTTTATTGGGCTCCGTGACGATGGTGGGTGCACCTACAGGCTGCGGGACTTCTTTGGGGATAAGCCCAAAGTCGAATGGAAGGTGCGTTGTGCTGTGTTCTCTCTTTTCTCCCTTGTATAACATAATTTCCTCCAGCACCACCCGCCCTATTGTAGACTCGGACGGGAAGGTCTGCGCTCTTGATGACGGCATGCCCAACGATGAGGGCTTTATGACCGACGTCCATGACGCCACTGGCCACGCTCTGGAGGAGGCTCAGGCCACGGCCTCCCTGAGTTATGAAAGGCTGCACCGTCGCGGGAACCTTTCCCAGATATCGGGCGGGGACTCGCACGGTGGTGGACATCCCTACCTCGGGGCCTCGGTCAACGGCGTCTTCAATGCCGCAATCTTTGCAGCACTCATTGGCCACCCTGCCTTCACACGGCTCGAAGGTTTTGCCACTGGTACATGTGTAGTGCCTACCTCCCTCCCTTCCCTAAAGGATTGCTTCCAGAGGAGGCCATCTCATCTTCTGGGACTGCAAGCTTATCCTTGAGTTTCCGCCTGGAGCCACCGAATGCTGGGGTGTAGCACACAGGTTTTTCTTGAATTTGATATCATATGCCACCAATGCCATGGACTCCTCGTAAGAAATTGACCGAGTTTGTGAACCATGCCATGAATGCCATGGAATAAACTTGACGAACTGAAGGCTGAGGCATAGCATATCCACTTTGACATGTTTTTTCTTCAATTTAATATCATATGCCACTGATGTGATGGACTCCTTGTAAGAAATTGACCGAGTTTGTGAACCATGCCATAAATGCCATGGAATAAATTGAGCGGTGCCATATAAAAAATGGCTGGTGCCATCGGTGCCATCATATAATTTGGCTGTGACACCGTGATCGCGAACTCGTCCCGCAGCAAAATCTTTGCTCAACTGATCCTAACCCCCTTACCACTCAATCTGAGTCGGCAGAATCAAAGTACCAGTTCATTTGAATGTCCCAGAATATTTTTGTATTTTTCTTCCAAGCCTGTGGGGTGATATATTTTGGAACATAAAACAACTCAAAATGTGCGCTACTTCCATATAGGTACCCCACCTCTCAACCTTTACCACAACACCAAATTTCCTCAACCTTGAAAAATTTACCCAGTTCGCTCAGTAAGCATTTTCCTTGTCCATCTGGTCTACCCTCACCCCCTGCTGTCCATTTAGGATGCCAAAGAAGGAGAAACACTCCACCGTGCCACCGGTGCCATCACAAAGTGTACCTGCCAGACGGCTCACTTGGGCTAAATATCGCGAGAGGTATGTCTGAAGGGTCAAGTAACTGCAATCCATACTGATCTGACCTAGCCACAAAGAAGAAGAAGCAGAAAAAGGTAGAATTCGGATGGCCTGGTACGTCGCAACAAAAGTTGTTTGATATCTGAATGAGAGCTTCGTAGATATAGGGCCGAGATGGAGACCAATCCGGAGTGTCTACAGGAATGCAAAGAAAGGCAGAAACTCGCAGATAAAGCCTACAGGGCAAAGTAATTACTTTAACTTGCAATCTCTTACTTGGACTAACTCAACTTTCTCAGAAACCGGGCATTTCTTGCATTTAAAAAACGGGAGAAAAGGAAGGAAATAAAGGTCAAAAAGGGACAAGCCCAAAAGGATACTCCGAAAGAAAAAAGGGATTATGCCCTGGAATATGCTGTTTGGACTTGCAGAAAAAGGGATGAGCTCCAGGAAAAAGTTGCAGACGCTCTGTGGAGGGATAAGGATGGCTACTTGATATACGACGGCCAGTAGTCTGTAAACAGGCTCTTTGTTTACGAAACTCGTGGCATGTGTGGCACCAGTGGCTGCGGCTCAAAAAAAATTATTAGGTGGCAGCAGTGGCACCGCCAAGGATTTCCGGTGGCACGGTACCCGGGACAATAAGGATCAAGTCCCGTGACTAATATCAAATGTGTTCTTCGCTCTCACTGTCATCGCGCTTTTGATGCTCGCCACCCTTCCACCCTGAGCCCGGTGCTGCCCGGTGCTACCCGAGCCCAAGCCCCTTCGTTCTTGCGCCAGGTCTATGCGCTATGCTGAAGAGGTGGACCTCCTTCAAGAGGAGATGCGGCGTGTACAGTTCTTGGAGTGGCGAGCAATTTGGTGGAGATCGCAATTGGGTTTTTGCGTATGTCCCACCGTTCTCACAACGAGCCGTTGGCTGAGGGACACAGCGTATGCGGAGAAGCAGGTGGGATACATAGCAGGGCTTCACGACGCTTCGCGGCTACTGGGCAGTTATCGCACCACTACTGGGCAGTTATTACACCACTACTGGGCAGTTATTCCACCACTTCTTCTCACTTGCGTCTCCGCGGTCGCCCTCCAAATTAATCGGAGCGCATCCACTTCGAGGTCAGCAGCAACGGTTACGATGGCCTCCCGCTTCCGTCTCACTCGCGCGATCGCCCCCCGAATTAATCAGAGCGAGTCAGTACCCCTACCTCGACTTCCCGCCGTCCCCCATGCTGCTTTGACGTTGGTACAGCAGTTACGGGGAGGTATTTAACCTTCTTACCACCTCCCGCTTCTGTCCCACCCGCGCGCTCGCTCCCCGAATTAAGCGGAGCGCGTCGGGGGCGGGCGCGCCTCCACCCCCGACTTATCACAGGTCCGCGGTGGTTTCGAGGTCGGCGAACCGGTTATGGGGAAGTTTTACACCCCCCGACCCTCTCCCGCCTTCGCCCTACCCACGCGCTTGCTCCCCGAATTAAGCGGAGCGCGTCGGGGGGCGAGCGCGCCTCCACCCCCGACTTATCGCAGGTCCGCGGTGGTTTAGAGGTCGGCGAACCGGTTACGGGGAAGTTTTACATCCCCCGACCCTCTCCCGCCTTCGCCCTACCCACGCGCTCACTCCCCGAATTAAGCGGAACGTGTCGGGGGCGGGCGCGCCTCCGCGCCCGACGCGCCGCCGCCCGCCCTGCTATTTCGAGGTCGGCGGACCAGGTGCTGGGGAGATTTTACACCCCTCGACCCGCTCCCGCCTTCGCCCCACCCGCGCCCGACGCGCCGCCGCCCGCCCTGCTATTTCGAGGTCGGCGGACCAGGTGCTGGGGAGATTTTACACCCCTCGACCCGCTCCCGCCTTCGCCCCACCCGCGCGCTCGCTCCCCGAATTAAGCGGAACGCGTCGGGGGCGGGCGCGCCTCCGCGCCCGACGCGCCGCCGCCCGCCCTGCTATTTCGAGGTCGGCGGACCAGGTGCGGGGGAGATTTTACACCCCTCGACCCGCTCCCGCCTTCGCCCTACTCTGCGCCCGACGCGCCGCTGCCCGCCATGCCGTTTTGAGGTCGGCGGACCAGGTGCGGGGGAGATTTTACACCCCTCGACCCGCTCCCGCCTTCGCCCTACCCGCGTGCTCGCTCCCCGAATTAAGCTGAACGCGTCGGGGGCGGGCGCGCCTCCGCGCCCGCTGTGCCGTTGCGAGGTCGGCAGACCGGTTGCGGGGTGATTTTACACCCCACAACCTGCTCCCGCCTCCGCCCCACCCGCGCGCTCGCTCCCCGAATTAAGCGGAACGCGTCGGGAGCGGGCGTGCCTCCGCGCCCGACCCGCCGCCGCCAGCCATGCCGTTTCGAGGTCGGTGGACCAGGTGCGGGGGAGATTTTACATCCCCCGACCCGCTCCCGCCTTCGCCCCACCCGCGCGCTCGCTCCCTGAATTAAGCTGAACGCGTCGGGGGCGGGTGCGCCTCTGCGCCCGATGCGCCGCCGCCCGCCATGCCGTTTCGAGGTCGGCGGACCGGTTGCGGGGTGATTTCACACCCCACCACTCGCTCCCGCCTCCGCCCCACCCGCGCGCTCGCTCCCCGAATTAAGCGGAACGCGTCGGGAGCGGGCGCGCCTCCGCGCCCGCCGTGCCGTATCGATATCGGCGGACCGGTTACGGGGTGATTTTACACCACACAACCCGCTCCCGCCTCCGCCCCACCGCGTTCGGACGCGCGCAAGCGCCTCAGCGCGGCTTTCGGACGGCGGCCCGGACTCCGGCCCGGAATTCCCGGATGGACGGAAACTACCGCCCCTGCTCGCGACAAGGGCGGCGGCGGTCAGGGCGACGTTTGGGAACGTCCATATGTCCGTTCGGCAGAGTCCCCTGCCAAAATTGGATGCCCGCTGCTCACCGCTGAATTAATCATCAGCGCAGAGCGTTGTTTTGGCCCACAAAACCCCACAAAATCCCCCCCTCAACCTCTAGATCGGTATTTTGGGGGTGCAAGACCCCGGACCCTTTTGGGTGACCGTGGACCATGAGCCCCAGCTGGGTCTTGCGTCGTTTTTCTGGTCTGGAATCTTTGCGTATCATTGATTGTCATGGCCTTGCGTTTTTTCTTCTTGACTCCTGCCAGCTGGCACCACTCATTCACCACCTCCACCAGACACTTCCCTCCCTCTCCTGCAGGCTTGTGGGCTCTCTACCACTTCTCTACTGCTCTCATCCTGCCTTCTGGGTCTTTCTGTCCTGTCCAGCACCCGGTGGCATTGGTGGCAATTCTGTCAGTAGTGCTGCATCCACTCACTCTGTGCAGTCTCCTGGACCTTCCTGGCCTCCCTTACACTCTCTTGGACCCTTTAGCAGCCCACTGCTGCCTGCTTTGACTGATCTGGGCCTCCCTGGACTGTCCTCCAACTGTAGCTGTGTCCTCCCCCCTTTACTGTGGGAAATTCTTGCCTTTTTAGGCCGAAAGGTGGAATTGGAGGCGTTTTGGCGCCGTTTTCGACCCGTTGAGACTTTCTGGACGTTTTTTGGCCTGTTCGGCGCTGCTCCCATGGCTCGGTGCCCAATCCCGTGCGCGCACCGCTTCGTTTAATCGAAAAACCGCTGAACCGTAGCGCCAGCATCGCGCAGAGGCAACTGCGTGCTTTTCTGAGGTTCCGTATCCGCCACCCATTCAAATTAGAGGGTCATCTATATTCTGGTGGAGATCCCGAACGATGTTCTGAAGCGGTTCGAGAAGGGTAGGGTGTCCGCCGCGTACGTCCTGAGGCGTAGCGCTTTGAAAGCCGGCCACACGAAGGACCTGGATCGACGCCGCAGGGAATACAAGAAGTGCGACGGCGGGGATACTACCCATATCTGGGTTGGGTACTACAAGGTGGCACGGCGATATTTCATGGGTGCGTTCTTCAATTTTTTTGCATGGGTTTTCATAAATTGGAATTAATTCTTTTTAGAACGGTGGCTGCACCTCCGGCTTTTTTGCGCAGGAGGCGTTCGCGTCCCGTTTGACGTCCCGTGCCACTGCCAGGTGTGCCACCGCGAATACATGGAGTTCTCGTCAGTGGGTGGGTTGGCGGCCCTAGACGAGGAGATGCGGGACATGGGCAATTCTGTGAGGGAAAGGCTCAAGATGTGAGTTTTTCGATTCAATTCTTTTTCTGTTGCTGATTTTCAATGAGCAGGCATTTCTTTCGTTGTCCAGGCCCAAAGTACGGTCTCGACAAGCTATACAGGGTGATTCGCAAGTCGTAGGTTCACATTTGGGGAAGAATTTCTTGGTAGTTGCATTTGCAGCATTCGGCCTCAGTTGAGGCACAACTGTATATTATTTCACTGTATATTTCCTGTATATCGACTGTATATCGCCTGTATATTGATGTAGCATATATATATTGATGTAGCATATGTATATTGATGTAGCATACAATAATGTTCTTGCGTAAATTTGCCATGCATGCCACTCCTCCTAAATTGCCATGAGTGCCACTACAACAATCGCTTCTGCCACCGGTGCCATGCCTTCTACCTCACCCTGCCACCGATGCCATCCCTTGGCTTCTGCCTGGCATCTCCCATCTATGCCACCGGTGCCATCCCACCGGTGCCCTTTTCACCGCCCAACATCACCCTGCCACCGATGCCATGCTAGGAGTTAACAGATAGTCGGACTTGAGAATATGGTGGCACCGATGGCACGAGGACTAGGAGCCACTTAATCCAGAAAATAAATGTATATTCCTCTTCGTCTGCAACCTTGGATGCCACACACACTCTTTGCTGAAGGTTGTCCGACTGATCTTGGGTTGGACAGGGTGTAACACTCATGGCATTCTTTGACATTCTTTTTGGATCCTGTGAAGAAATGGTCCATGGCATGATGGTATTATTTGGGAAATATTTTCCTAATCCTCGAGCGAAATGGCTTGTGGCACAGATGGCACGGTTTGTGTAATATTTCCCCCCAGATCCCGGATCGAAATGATCTGTGGCACTAATGACATTGTTCGGGTAACTTTTTTACTGATCCTGGGTCAGAAAGTCTGGTGGCACCAATGGCACTATTTTTGGTAACTTTTTTACCGATCCTGGGTCAGAAGGTCCGGTGGCACCGATGGCACACTTTTGGTAACATTTTTTTACTGATCCTGGGCCAGAAAGTCTGGTGGCACCGATGGCACTATTTTGGGTAACATTTTTATCGATCCTGGGTCAGAAAGTCTAGTGGCACCGATGGCACTATTTGGGTAACAAAATTGTACTGATCCTGGGTCAGAAGGTCCGGTGGCACCGATGGCACACTTTTGGCAACATTTTTTTACTGATCCTGGGTCAGAAAGTCTGGTGGCACCCATGGCACTATTTTGGTAACAAATTTTACTGATCCCAGGTCGAAATGTCTCGTGGCACCCATGGCACTATTTGGGTAACAAAATTTTACTGACCCTGGGTCAGTGGCCTCATGGCAGCCATGGCACGATATCCAGCCCATTTTGCGGTTCTGTGGCATGCATGGCAGTTCCGTGGCATATGTGGCATTGTTTGCTCAAAAAAAGCGACCAAACAATGGCAGCTATATACTGGGTGGCATGGCTGCTCTGCCACCGCTGGGTGCCGCAGCTGCCACCAAACCTGTACGGTGGCCGTGCCACGTCTCGATAACTATCGACAGGTCTTGGGGGGTAGACCCGTCGATAGTTATCGAGGGGTGGCGGTATTATCAGGTGACATCGTCGCAGAGATCTTGAATTTCCTGGATAAGCGTTTTGAACTGGACCACCAGGACCGATACTATCCTCACAAGGGCACCCCCGGGTTCAGGGCTGGCCAATCATTCCATGCCATTGCAGATATCGAAATCCCCGGTGGGGTCGCAGAGCTCAAGACGAAGATCTCGATCAATCGACTCTTCATTCCGAAATTCCTTGGTCTCGAAGACAGGGTTGTTGGAGAACTTGTCGACCGGTTTCCCGGTGTCGGTTTGAAATTCTTCTTCAGCTATCCCCAGTCCTTCAGAGACACGTTGGATTCCACTGTCCAGCCGGTGGTGCAGATTTGGACTCAGCTCCACGAGAAAATTTATCATTTTGGCCAAGGGTCCAGTCACGAGTTTTCTTTTTTTGCAGTTAGGGACCCGGAAACCCCACAACGGCTGTATATTTCTCGCTGCCATCCAGCCTTGCTCAATTCATGCTCGCCTTCCCGGATCCCTCCGAGTCCAACGGAATCCGGTCTGTATACGATGTTTAATTTATTCCGAATCGCCAGCAAGCCTGAATACCGGTTCCTCCAAAAACTTTGAGACGAGCTGAACAAACCGGGGAAACTCATTTCGGTGCACTGCCGCGATATTAATCTAGCGGGGAAATTTGAACCGACGCCGAATCATGTCCCCACGGTAAACCTATCGAAGGGAACTGTCGGTGTCATGTACTACGACCAACCAGACAGCAAGGAAAGGGTCACACGAAAAGGTCCGAGCGTAGACTATAAAGATCCATCTAGTTCACAAGTCTACGACTCTTTGGTCCAGATTGACCCAAAACCGCCGAGTAAAACCCCTGTGTCAAAGCAACCGCTTGGCAAAACCGCCAAAGCCCGTAATATAACCTCGCAATTTCAAATCCCAGAGTAAGTGCACTGGCATGTAGTGAACTACTTTAAACTTATTTTCCCTCAGTCGTCTACAAGCAGTCCCCGATCAGACCACTTCTGGGGCTATGAAACCAAGTCGTGTTCAACAGTCTACCGAGGCATCGCGGCAGCGGGCTGTTAGGACCACATCCGGCGGCGATGGGTCATCACGGCCAACTACTCGCAGTGCTGTCAACACCGAACAATCTCCCCTCGAAGTAAAACGGCCAAGGGGCAACAAAACGCAACATGCAGAAGGATCGAAAACAAAGAACGCACAAAGTGATAAAGGGAAGGGGGGAAGAAGAAAGAGACGTAGGGCGGTCCCAATCGGGGATGCCGCTTCTGAACAGGTCTTCATGTACTGTACTCTTCTTTTTGCGGCTCTGGGCTTCGGTGCTTCGATTTCTGGTCTGTATCACGACGGCTATCTATGAATGTGCTCCATGGATTAAGAATCATCCTCTCTCGTGATCAATGCCGCTATGTCATGGGTCACTTGAAATGCTTCCGACCTCTCTTAATTCAATGTTTATGGTGACTCGTATAGCCATTTCTGGTTTATGTGTTGGCTCCTACTTATTTAATCCGAGAACATGGCCCCAGGCTGAGCCATCTTCAGGATGTTCTGCGTGGATTTCACGAAGAGACCGTCACTCACTTACAGCGTTCCACCCAACTATTGCGCTGAGGCATGCAGGGACAATCATGTATTTTTACGTCTTTTCCTAGTTTTTCCCCGCCCCGGTTGCATGAATGATGAATGCCCTCAGACTCGGGGTCTATCTCGCCAGTTCCAATCACAGGCATCTGTGCCATGTTAGCAGAGCCCAGACACCAGTAATATACGCGGCAGTGGAAACGGCAGTGATCGGCACCGTTCGGCACCGGCGTGCGATGGCGGCCAGTGTACCCTCCACTGGAATCCACTGGAGACTGGTGGCCGTCCAGTGTGTAATAACTTACAATGATATCCAATGGTTTCCAGTGAGGTACAGTGTATTAATCCTCCGTTTAACCACATCAACATGCGGCGCAATACATCGGTTTCCGTTGGAGTCCATTGCAATGCAGTGTTCCCTCAATGTACCAATCCCCACTGTGATCCAACAATTCCCAGTGGATTCCACCACATATTGTTGTCATACAATGGGCCCCATTCTGAATCCCTACACACTGGCCCCCACCAAATACCATTGGATTCCACTGGATAATGGTGTCGAGCATCAACATTATGGAAAGCTAAAAACTGTGTGATAAATTTACAAGACCATTTCGTCGCCCGTCGCCGCTGCCCAAAAGTCCTCAGAAAGTCCCAGCTTCTTCTCCACCACCTTCCTCTCTACTTTCTCCGCGTATACCATCATGGGAACATGCACGTAGAAGTTGTAATTCACGTCAGACATCTGCTGTAATTGAGACTCGAAGCCGTTAAGCCAAGAGTTCAACTGTTCAGCAGTCTCCGTGTTGAAAGCTCGAGTTTGATGGGAAATGTCGTTAGCGTCCTGCTCGACCAGAACGAGGTCTATTTGAGAGCCGTTCAATGGTGCTGGATTACACCATAGACGGCACAGAACATCAGTTGCCCGGTGCCCGATGTAATGCCACGCATCGACAATAAATCTGGTCGCGGTGAGCCATGGATCATTTGAGTTTTGGGTGACGATGTGGCGGAGGAGATCACAGGCGTCGTCATAGGCGATGAAGCTGGGTCTGAATGTCGGAAAATCAGCCCAAATCCTAGATACGACCCCCAAGGCCTAGAAATCAGCGGGTTAGCTGGCAGATAGTAGAAATGAGGACGTCTAACATACCTTTCATCGGGGAATCATTCTCAAATGCCACGGGAAGGATCTTCGACAGAGAAGTGGCGTAGTGAGTGGTTCCGTTCCGCTGTGGTTGAAACAGAGATCGGGATCTCCTTCATGAGAACAGGCACCTGACGAGGCACCGCGGTGTGACCGCCCTCGTCATAGAAATTGACCTAGACCGTCTCTGTCCCATAATTAATCAAAGCCTGGAGTAAGAGAAGAAAGGGAGAGAGCCGTACCAGGGAGCGCGATGGTGACTGCGCCGTCAACTTTCTTCTCCTAGTATATTCTGCTCTCAGATTTTTTCTCGTTTATTACCTGTTAGAAGTACCTTACAAAATTATCCTATCCCTTTGAATATACTCTTATCTGGAAGTGGGGTTAATTCTACACCTGAATCCAGTTATACCTTTTTCCCATGGTCAGTTCTCATAATGCTAGAGGGCATGCAAAAGTACAAGGGGGTAGCAAAAAAAAAATTAAGCATACCCCGTTGAATTACGCATTAAGCCTTGGACCAGAGGACCGACCGACCACGGCAATCACCGAATGACATAATATTTCCTTTCAAGGGAATTTGTCACATGCTTTATTTCCGATGACTTCAGCAAGTCTTCAGAATTTGGCTCAGTTCAGGTGTAGCTCATATTCATGCTGTTCACAGGTAAATAGAAGTCAGATACGCAGTGTATGAGGGTCAGGGTAACTTCAGTAAAATATTTGCCTCTGTTTGGAAGTCACACTGCCACCTGTCAGAAGAAGATGATTGCCGAAATCAATTTCCATATTCAGCACTTACGGTCATGCCCATGTCTGCAATGCATCTAGAACCAGAAGAAACTGTAAGGAAGTGTACCAAGGTCGATTATGATCCTATGGAGGCCGCTCTGACTTTTTTTGGAAAAAGTTTTTTAAGGGTCCACTGGGGGGACCGACCGACCATCAGTATATGACATCTCGCTCACGTGATACCCCCTTGCAAAAGTAGGCTTTTTTTTAGAAGTAGTCAACAGGCAATATTGATAACTGTTAGAAGTAGCTTCTAATTCTGAAATCACAGTAAGCTGCACACCTGGGTATATTCTGCCTATCATTCTGCACATTCTCCAGGTTCAATTATGGATCTACCTTCAAAACTCCTCCCACAATTGCACTTTCCCTTTTGGGCGTGCTGGCGTTGCGGTGTTTGGATGAGCATCGCCGCCATCAAATGCTGTGCTCATCACATCATTAACTTCCACCGCTTTGTCCCAACTTCGAACGCGACCCACCAACTCCCCGACCGGTCTGCCTCAACTTCGAAGGCAATTCGAAGGCCACTTCGAACAGACTTCGAACGCCCTCCCCCCGGCCTGCCCCCCGGTTCCCTCAGCCATCCAGCCACGTCACCATCCTTGACTCTGCCCCTCCAACTTCGAACGCCTGTACCCTCGCCTACTTCTAACGCCTGCGCTGCCCTTCGAACCTCCGCCCTCCCCGCACTTCGAACGCCCGCTCCCGCCCACTTCGAATACCCGATGCCCACTTCGAATGCCGCTCGCCCACTTCGAACGCATACACCCCACTTCGAACGCCCGCCCCGCCCACTTCGAACGCCGGTCGGCCCGCACTTCGAATGCCCGCCCTGCCCTCTCCGCTCAATTCGAACGCGCCCGCTTCGGATCCGCGCCCGCCCACTTCTAACGGGCGCATGCTCACTTTGAACGCACGCACACCGCGTCTACGCTCCTCAGGCACGACTTCGAAGGGTTCCCTAAGCTCTTGCAGGTGCGTCTTCTAGACCCACGCCCCGCCCACTTATAACGTGCCCACGCTCACTTCGAAAGCCCGCCCACCCTGCGCTTCGAACCCGTGCCGCCCACTTCTAACGCCCACCCGCCCACTTCGAACGCGCGTACACCCACTTCGAAAGCCCGCCGCCCACTTCGAATGCGCCCGCGCCCACTTCGAACGCCCACCCGCCCACTTCGAACGCCCACCCGCCCACTTCGAACGCCCGCCTTCTCACTTCGAATGCGCACGCGCCCACTTCGAACGCGCGTACACCCACTTCGAAAGCGCGCACGCGCCCACTTCGAACGCGCGCACGCCTACTTCGAAAGCCTGCCCCGCCCACTTTGAACACCCGCCTACCCACTTTGAACGCGCGTGCGCCCGTTTCGAAAGCCTGCCCCACTCACTGCGAAAGCCCGCCGCCCACTTCGAATGCGCCCGCGCCCACTTCGAACGCCCACCCGCCCACTTCGAACGCCCACCCGCCCACTTCGAACGCCCGCCTTCTCACTTCGAATGCGCACGCGCCCACTTCGAACGCGCGTACACCCACTTCGAAAGCGCGCACGCGCCCACTTCGAACGCGCGCACGCCTACTTCGAAAGCCTGCCCCGCCCACTTTGAACACCCGCCTACCCACTTTGAACGCGCGTGCGCCCGTTTCGAAAGCCTGCCCCACTCACTGCGAACGCCCGCCTACCCACTTCGAACGCGCACACGCCCACTTCCAGCATCTGCCCCGCCGTTCCAACGCCTTCCAGCACGCCCGCCCGCTTCGAACGCATGCCCGCCCTCGCACCACCCCGCGTCGCACGCCCACCCCGTACTCCGAACGCGTGTCCCGTTGCGCATCCAGGTCCGCACCCCCTGGTCGCACCCCTCACGCACCCACACTCGCCGCCCGCACCCACGCTCGTCACCGCTCGCGTATGCCCACTCCCCGACCACCATGCTCGCCGCCCGCACCCACGCCCGTCGCCCGCACCCACGCCTGTCGCCCGCACCCACGCTCGTCCCCCTCACGTACGCCCACTCCCCGCCCACCCACACCAGCCGCGCGCAACCTCGTCGCGCACGCACGCCCGTCACACCCGTCGCGTACCTCCCACTCCCCATGCACGCCCGCCCGTCGCACCTCGCACGCTCGTGTACGCCCACTCCCCGCCCACCTACACCCACTCCCCGCCCACCTACACCAGCGGCGCGCAATCTCCTCGCGCACGCAAATCCACCGCATACGCGCCCACTCCCCGCGCACGCCCGTCACACCCCTCGCCCATCCCCGTCGCACGCACTCTTGCACAGGAAATCCGTCCCGCACGCACACTCCTCGCGCACCCACGCCCATCGCACCCCTCATGCACCCACGCCAGTCGCACCCACGCTCGCTCCGCACGTAAAAGTCTCGAGTTGTCGCTCTTTGTCGACCGCACCGCTCCGCCATGTCGCCCACGCTCCACCACGCCTGCTAAAGCGTGTCGCCTCGTCGCCCTTGTCTCCCCGCGCCGTGTCGCGCCGTGTCGCCCTGCGCTGCTCACCCGCGTCACCGCGCTGCTCACCCGTGTCGCCCCGCGCTGCTGAGCCGTGTCGCCCACGCTCCACCACGCGCTAAGGCGTGCTGCCTCGTCGCGCCTCGTCGCCCCGCCCTGCTGAGCGTGTCCAGCTGTGGCGCCCATGCCCGCTCATGCTCATCAACGCCCGTCGCCTTGTTGCCCAGCACCGCTGAGCCATGTCGCCTGCACTCCTACGCTGTGTCACCCACCACACCGCCCATTCTTACGACGCCCGCTCATTCGCTCTGTAGCCCGCTGTCCCGCTCTGTCACCCACGGCCACTGCATCCTAAGCCGTGTCACCTATCATCGAGGCGCCGCGCCGCGCCGATCCGCCGTGCTCCTCCCCAATGCCCAGTTACTCTATCGCACTCGCCCGCGATGACCTCCGCCTCTACACTGCCATGCGCACGTCTGGTCCGACATACTGCTATCGAGCCGCGAAGGGGGTTGCCGCCGGTGTCAAGCGCAAGCTGGTCAGGTTTTTTGCACCTATGCCATCCCTGCTCCAGAATTACTTCTACTTTACTTATCACACCCTACCCCCCAATTTTCACGTTCCTCCTCTTCATCTCCTCACTGCTTTTTCGCCTCCATATACTGTCTTTATTTCCTCTCAAAATCTCTAAGTTTCCATAGTTGACAGCGCTCATCCATTCACATATGTAAATTAGCCGCAAATCAATAACCTTGCTTACTTCAAGATAATGTCCCTATTGCACGGCTTGCAGTGGAAAGCATTAGGAAAGGACAGCGGGACCTCAATCCAAATTAGGGCAGTGCATTTCCTTATTTGGACAAACACAGCCTCGCAACTGTCTCACTCTTCTCCCACGACATGCTTTCTCGAGTGCTCCCTCTCTCCGTATTTCGGCCCTGGCGCAAGTCCCTCAACGAATCAAACACGCGGAGTCGTCCGGCCTCCTGATAGCATAATTGCGTCGCAGCTCTATACCAGTTCACCTCAGGCTTTTGTCTCTCTTTTTCGTCGCTCTTGAAACTTCTGCGGTGTTGCAATTGGTCGTGTTGGGCTTTCACAATTCAAACCTGCTCCTAAAATTCTAAAAATCTAGTCCGAGAACCTGGGCCCAGGTTCTACGAAAGGATAGATAGGATTCCTCCTAGCGTGTTGGCATCCCTGGATTTATCGAGGCGCCTTTGAGTCGCCGTTGTAGAAGTCGAGATTGAGTATGAAATATGCCTCTCAAAGTGGGTTCATTTGACTTTTCTGCTAAGCACCAGTTTTGATTCGTTTTTGAGGTAGTGAATTCATCTTCGAATCAACACCAGGTATGCCTCCACGCATGGTAAGTTTCATCCATTTCCATATAAAAGGATCAGCGTTACCTTGAACTTACCTCGAGGCTCTCAAGGCGAACTGGTGTTATCTTGAGCGTCTTTCAATTACTTCACGGACATCAAATTGTTTGGTCGATCGAGGTGAGCGTGCGCCGGGGCCACGGGCGGGAACAGATGCGGAGGCGCGATACGGTGTGCTGCGAGGGATGCGAGCGCAGGCACATGAGCCCAGTCGGCGCCTAACCCTCAGGAACACTCACACCCTGAAGCAGGATATCGCTGGGCGGACAACAAGTTACCAAAAACGGTAATACTGATGCCTTTTTTGGCCACTCGCCCAATGCAAGGAGAGAAGGAAGGTCAACACTCACTACCAAAGTTGCTCCCAGGGGTGGGCATGCTGGAGTACCGGCACACCGTTCCCGGCCACAGGGAGCGCAAACATAATCGCCGCTGTCGTCGTTGGTCTCGTTAGGCGAGAAGGAAGCCGACGCCGGACGGCACATGAAGCTGTAGGCTTCTTCCAGTGGTTGGGGTCGTGGAGGAGCAGGCTCTGGTGGTCACAGTATGTACAACAACCAACGAGGGAAAAGTATTTGAACATCACAAATTGAAAATTACTATCCGGCAGTACAACCAATGGCCTCACGAATAGACATTCTTCGCTCCCCGAGGCGTTGTCCATGGCCGTAGGCACGACCGGGGTAGTACCCCTCACAATATGCCCGCGGTTCTTCATAGGATAAGTTGCTAAGAACAGCCAGATTGGTAAGAGCCGTGGGCGTCTGCAGTAGGGGTGAGCGTGTATTTTCCACACGTAATGAGATATGCCCTAACGTTGTCATTTTCTGACGGTAGACGGCCATCGGGGAAAGGCACAGGCTTGAATGGTTCCGGCTGACCGTCCCCCAAAGTGCGATTGTGATTCTGGAGAGTTGATATTGGTGAAGGATGAGTAAGATGATACAAATGCTCACTTGAGATGCAAAAATCGTCAATTGGTCGATCTTGGTGACGATACTGTCCAGACGAGTTCTGGAGAGTTGATATTGGTGAAGGATGAGTAAGATGATACAAATGCTCACTTGAGATGCAAAAATCGTCAATTGGTCGATCTTGGTGACGATACTGTCCAGACGAGTGTCAATACCATCCAGGCGGCCTTCGATGGCGTCGAGACGGGTTTTAATTGGTCTTAGCCCCAAGTCCAGAGCAGCAGCAAACCACGGTGGAGCAGCGGCTGACCGTTGCGATCAGGAAAACACAAACAGAAAAGGCACGACGCACCACCAGCAGAAGCTGCAGCCAGAATGGCATTCTCGTACACGAGAGCGCCCGCAGTGGTCTGATCGTCGATGTGGTTGGGGTATTGGGCTGACACGAGATTGAGGATGGCACCAGAGGAAATACAAAGCTTCTCACCCGCGGTGCGGGCCCGCTCGGCATACTTCTTTGCCGCTATAACATCGGCGACAGAGGGCGGATCGTTTGGGGGGTTTGGAACGACGTTTCCTATGTTGCTGAACGGAAGATTGGGAGTAGGAACAGGCAACGGGACAGGCGGCATTGAGGATGAAGACGTCACCACGTCACCGTCACAGGAATGCGATTGCCTTATCGAGTAATCGAGCACTGCCGCTCCTCTTGCTATCTTTCCAGCACGCTGATTGGACTCAGTACTCCAGGTGCTCGGGCGAAGAGCAGCTATAAAGGTGGAATACAATTGCAATAAGTTTCTACCGCACAATGGAAAATAAGTGGGAGACGCGACTGATCGACGGTGATGGCTGTTCCGTGCCAGATCCCCCTATCATGATCCACGTCGAATGAAGGCGTCCTAGTCCTGAATAACAATCCGATTTATCCTCTAAAATTATTTGAAATTCAGTGACGGTTCTCCTCGAACCACGAGTTGGTCAGGATAAATTCCGCTTATCGTAAGTACCCCGAGTCCTTGGTTGCACAGGTCAAATACGCGGCTTCATCGTCTGGGAAGATGCGGGGGCACCAGTCCTACCCAGTTCAGAAGACCGGGCTTAAAATCGGGAGTAGCGCACCTACTTAGCGCCAGGGCCTTGATATATCGCCACCATAACGTTGGACATCGGACCTTCAATTTTAGCAGAATATACGGGACGAACACGCGCCAGTTCACGTTGGCGATCAACAACACCTGTGTCAATGTCCACTCATATCTCGTATCGAAGGTCGATATCCCCCAGCGGTATCATTCGGAAATCAGTCGTACGCTTTTAGCCCCTGTCCGAAGCGACTGCCAGAAATGTACCGGAGGGCATAGTCGGAGCGGTGGTATAGCGGTTTGTGATATTGTTGAAAGTCTCGCCGGTCACTGTGAAATTCCGGCAGTCCGAGAACATCCCGCTACCTCGCCTAGATCAGACAGCGGCAAGGCGCATTTCAATTCAATTGAGGGCCAAGAGATTAATTCAAGTCAGTCACGAGCTGGAGTCGGGATCATATAAGGTTGAGTCCGATGTGAATGGTGCCTCTGCAGACGAGTCGCGCGCCATGGGCGGTGGGGGGGGGAAGGCAAAGATGTTAAGCGCCGAGATGACAGCTTTAGCGACAAAATAAGACGCCCCAGAAATAACGCATTGGCTATGACGGTGCAGGGAGCAGAATACAAAGGAAGGTCGCAAGGACAGATCACATGTGAGGTGTAAAATCTTGGCACGCAGTCTATAACGTAGAATACGATCCGTCGATGCTTTGACTGCACAAAATAGGTGGAATGGTGCGCAATGTGGCTTTGCACGAAATGAACCAGGCGTCAGGAGATGTATAAGTCAATCATTCGTGAGTTCCAGGGCAAAATCGGGAGTTGAAGCACCGAAAACGAATGGGGAAGCGTGCCCCCGCAAGAACCCGCTGTTGCGACGCGGATGTCCAGCAGCATCAATATCCGGCGGACCATCAAGGCCACTGAATCGAAGAATTTCCCGTGTGTTAGGAGATGAAAGTCGAGGGCCGCATCGCGACAAATCCTCGAGAGGGACAGTCGAGATTTCAGAGGAAGGGGGTTGAGAATGTCAAGCAGATATCGAGAAGATTCGTGAAGCAGTGACATTTGTGCAGAGAGACATAAATGAGGGGGAGAGAGATCGAAGAGTAGCCGAAGGATAGCGTTATAGAACCAAATCCCAATTTTTTTCGGCACGGTCGCCAGAGACTCCTCGAAAGAAGCAGCGCGGGTGTGGAATGACTAGATAAAAAGGGAACCGGTAGTCGAATCATAAAGTTACAAACCTCGTTGGGCAACATTGATTCAGGTGTGCCGAACAAAAAAGGTGATCGTGACGAAGGTGCGGAGAAATTATGCATGGGTGGAGTCAAAAGCAGTTGACGCAAATGACAGCTGAAGGAGAGTGGGACAAGGAGAAATTGGGTCGAGCCTCGTCAAATTGGATGCAAGGCCGAGGCGTAACAGAAACGGCGCCTTATCAGAGGCAAATCCAAGGAAGCAGAACGTGAGGCCGCAGGCGGTGGGAGCAGGGAAAGCAGAAAAAATCAAGACATCCACGAAACAGTTTGCGCGCACCAGGTCAACAGCACGCTGGACCCTCCAGACCTCCGTAGACTTTGAGGCGAACGACGTAGGAAGGCAGGGAGAAGACGGAGCAAACGGTCCGGTCGTTTCCGGACACCGCCACAACACCCTCCTCTTGACCTCCACCTCGTCGACTTGCCGACTTTGCCCAGAGAACTTTCTGCCTTGCTAATCGACTCGCTGGCATCTCAAGATGAGCTGCTTCACAGACCCAACACATTTGAATCCATCATTACTGTCTCCTGGAGATTCCGGACATTTGTTCCGTTTGCCACACAATTATAAACCTAACCCTAAACTGTCTTGGGGATGAGAGTTGGATACAGCAGCGCGTCTTCCATTGGCGATGAGGCGGATTCTGCTATGATCAGATCGTGAGCATATGCATGCCATTTGGAGTGGAGGAGAATACGTGGCTCGAGGCGGTCGCTAGGCTTCCTTGGTTACGCGCGCGAGCGCAGGGGTGCGGGCGGGGGCTTCATTGCTAGACGGGCAGCCATATGCCCAGTGCGAGGACGGGTGTCGCGCCCGCCCTGCGTTTACGTCCGAGCATGCGGGGATGGACCTCTCAGGGCACCCGCCATCTGCGCATCGGGAAGCTGTTCACGGAGACGCAGATGCTCTCGCTCGCTTCCTTGATTCCACGGGGACACAGGAAGGGGTGCTCGTTGTGGGTTCGTTCGTATCAGCGGCCTGCGTGTTGTTGTGGCGGGATGCTCTTGCTCGTGGTCTATCCACCCGCCTCGAGCACGTTTCCCTCTTCATTTTCTTTGCGTCCACTCATCACCCGACCGGCTCGTTTTGTCTCTACGGCGTGATTTTGTCTACTTGTCTCCTTCGCGTCCAGACACTGGGCAAACAGATAATTTCCTTTTTCGGAATCCTTCAGTCGTCGACTCGCACGCGCTCTCCCGGTGCAGAGTCGAAGCGCATCCGTACACTCGCGTGCTGAATGCTCTGTCCGTTTCCACCGCGTTTCATCGTTATTTGTTGGCATTAATCTAGTGAATGGATACTGACCTGCATTTTCATATTTACAACGACCGACTCCGACTTCAGACGCGGCTCCGGGCTCTCGCTCACGCGACCTCAACTTCGACAAACGCAACAGTCGCGTGGGGCATCGCGTGGACCCACGACCAATGCGTGCGGGTGTGCCGGATGCGGATCGCGCGTACAGAAGCTTATGCATCCACCCTCGGGAGCGTGCGCGTCGCTGGCGCAGAGACAGACGGGCAGGGGCGCTGGGATGATCGACGGGACGGCGGTGGAAGTGTTATCTGTTCGCAGGACGACGAGCGTGGAGTTGCCTCCGTGCGTGTGCGCGTCCAGGACCCAACGCTGGTGCGGCTTGGTCGAACACGGCAGCCGCGCGACCGGTAGGACGAGCACGCGGATGGAAGTGGGGTAGGTGGAACTGGATGGCTCGTGCTCGCGTGTCCACCCGTCCATACGTACGGACACGTGCGTCTGCGGAGGGGAGTACGAGAGCCGTGGCGAGGACCAGGCGCGTCAGCGGCGGGAGGACCAAGTCGGTGCGCGTGTTTGAAGTCTAAGGCCGAATGCGTAGCTAGGAGATGTTGCTACCGGTGTGTACCTTCAAGTCGTCCTTTCGTCTTTCCCGAATACTGCTGACGGTCTTTTGCAGGTGGCCGGGCCACACAGGTTTCCTTCAAAACCGGCGACATCGTCCCGAGGACGGCCATCTCGCCGAGTCTATTAATGTCTCTATCGACTAGCCCGCGCAGATGGGCAAGTCGCTGCCGAGAGCAGGAAATTCGAGGCTCAGTACTTCTCGTGAGTTCTCGAGTTTGTTGCTTTGTCTGTGGGGAGGCGGGACAGTGCGCTGCCGGGAGTGAGCGCGCCAGCAATGGCGAGTCTCTCGAGAGCGGTGGATGACGAAGCGCTCGTTCTCGTCGGTCGCGACAATGTCCGAACCCTAGTCTCTCCTCCCGTACCTTCTTGTCGTGCTTGCTAACGTATCGCATGAGAAGCAGCCTACGGCGTGGCCGAGGGATATCCATTGGCGCTAACCCGTTCTTCGGGCTGCGGCGAGTTTTTTTTTTTGTGCAGGTGCGTTAACGTTCCGTTCCTTACTCTCCTCCGTCCATGCCCTTCCCCATCCGCAAACGAGACTACCTTCCCCGTCGAGTTGCGTCGATACTTCCCCCTCCTCTCCTAACCTCTGCTTTCCCTCCCTTTCACATTTCCTCGTCCACGAACGCGAAAGTCGTTCTTGCATGACTAGCTTCTTCTTCCTGTGCTCCTCCTCTAGCTTGTGCTCTCGCTAACGCACCCGCAGGACGACGACATCACCGACCATGTGCAAGAGATGCGTGCGCAGGTTGGCTCCTTCTGTCTCGTCACCATGGGCATCTTCATCGTCGCAGAGACTTTGTTGCTGTATGGCGGATTCAAGTACCCCTATCGCTGTGGTGCGTCCCCTTCCCATTTTCAGATAAAACCATCTTTTCTCATGCTCGCATAGGCCCGACAACATTCTCGTCCTCCTTATCGGCGGTATCCCCATCGCCGTGCTCACCGTACTGTCGGTCACTCTCGGGGACGCCGTGCAACAGCTCGCGAAGCACTAGACCACCGTAACGCGTATCATCGCCATGCAGAAGCTCACGGGTGTCACGATTCTGTACTCGGACAAGACAACACGCTCACCCGGAACAAGCTTACGATGGATAGGCGGACGATTTGACCTGTAGGTATGCACGTCTCATCCTAATACATGGATGATGAGATGCTCACGGACGGCGCCCTCCAGCTCCTTCCGCGGACGACGACATCCTCCTCGCTGCCTACGCCCCACATGAAGGACGTTATCGACGCCTCGGCCTTGCAGGCATGCAGGACCCGACCCAGCCGAATACACCAGCCGCGTCCGTCACCACCACAGAGCCGCGCGCCGTTTCCAATCGCCACAGCGCCGCCGACTGGAACTAGCCCGCAGTCGCCCACATCGCCCATGACACCCGCCGCGGCGGCCTTCTACATCGCCCTTGAACCTGACGCTCCTGACCTCGTCCCAGCTCCCGTTTCCTCCAACTCGGCCAACCGCGACCGCTCAAAGTCCCTCCCAGTCGACCGCCCGCTGAGCTGCGCCGTCTTCTGCGTCGCACGCTACTTGCACTTTCGTCACCTCCAACTTCATCCTCCGCGGCCGGCCGCCGCAGCGAGACCCGCTTCCTCGGCTGCTAGGCAAGGACGAGGACAAGGACGCTCGAGCGTCAACGCATTCGCGAAGCCGAGCGCGGGGCGCCCTCTGCAGCCGAGCTCCTCACGATATACCAATCCGGGCAGCCGACTACCCCCTCGCCTACGTCGTACAACTTCGCCGTGTCGTCCTCCCAGCCGTCTGCGTATGCGACTGCGCGCCCGCGAACGAAGTTCGAGCGGCATTTCTCCGCGTTTACCCCGCCGTCGCCTACATCCGACTCCAGCAACGGCCATGGTGGCGACCTGACGCTCGCGCGCCCACCCATCCGGCTCGGCGCAGCCAGGCGCTCGCTACGCGTCTCGCGCGGATCTTTTGCCCGTCTCGCGGCTCGACGCTGCGCTCACCTCCTGAACGTCCCGCAAATTCGACGCTAAATCTTCTTCCTCCCAAATCCCCTATCCCAAGCCCACGTCGAGTTCCGGCAACTCGTCCGCTGCCCGCAAATCCGGCGGTGGCTGCAGCAAGACGAGTCTCCGCAAAGTTTCTCGATGGTGATACGAATCCCGATCGCAGCGGCGAAGAGATCTGTCTTTTGGATGGAAGGCTTGATATTCGCATCCCCGCGACGGGCGACGAGCCACCCCCTCTACTTTGTATTTCTCGCCTCCCTTCCACTTTTATGGATCCTCGTCCTCCGTTGTGGCGCACGTCGTCTCCGGCCGCCATGGAGGCGAGGCTTTCGTCTCTTCTCGTGTCGTTTCGTTTCCCTCCTCCGCGTTTGCGTCCTCCCCGCCTCTTTCTTTCCGCCAGCGGCCCGGCTACTCGGCCAGCATTACCTTCCATATACGGAATCGACTTTTCGTGCTATTTCTCTGAAATGGCGGGGACGCGACCCTAGCCACTCCAGGAGGTGGGTAATGGATCATTCGCGCACCCGGGGCCGCAGTGGTTAGGAGAGATGGGTCGTCTTGGGCGACAACGATTTTGGTCGTGGGGCCATTTCCGAGACCTGCGATTTCGAAATTGGGCCACGAGATCGCTTAACGTGTACTGGATGAGCAGGATACAATGGATGGGCGCCCACCTCGAAATCCGGTTCGAAAGTGTATCCGCCCCTTTCGAACCTGTCTCCCGCCCCCGCGCCCGTCACGCGCACAGAAACCCCTCCGCACCCACGTCCGTCGCACCCGTCGCGCGCACGGAAACCCCTCCGCATCCAAGCCCGCTGCACCCACACCAGCCACGTGCATGCTCATCGCGCAAGCAAACCCGTCGCCTACACGTACTCCCTGCGCACGCACGCACGCTGCGTTCGCCCAAAGCCCGAGCACGGACGACCGCCGCATTCTCCGTCGCACCCGGCACTCCTCACGCATGCGCGCTCGTCGCGTACGCCCAACACCCGTGCACGCATCCTCCGTCGCACCCATTGCGTACGCCCACTCCCCACGCACGCACGCTCGTCGCACCCGGATTGCGAGGAAAGTGTGGGTGGCGGCGGTACGGACAAGGAAGCGAAGCAGCCGCTGAAAATACAGCAGCGCGAGGTGTCGCCTGCGGACTGCGCGCGCCAGGCAGACATCGCGTCGTTGCTCCTCACCGGCCCCTCTGGCTCCGCGCTCGACGAGGCCATCGGGCGCTTTGACGCAGAGCGCAAGGAGCGCGGCGAGGGCGGGATGGAGGTGCAATTGGGGTCGTCGAGACGCCTGAAGGGCGCGTGGACGGGTGTGTGAAGGCGAAGGCCGAGAAGGAGACGGCGGTGAGGAGTACAGGACAGGCCGAGAAGAGGCGCGCGAGCGTGAAGACAGCTAAAACAAAGGAGGAGAGCAAGGACACGACCACCTCGAAGCGCCGCCGCGTCTCTGCCGCGCCCTCGACACCCATAGACACGACATCCCCCTTCGCGCTCGCGTTTGACAACCTTTCGCCCTCCAGCCCCGTGGATGATTTCGCCGTTGCATGGCCCTATGCTCCATCCCCCTCGCCGTCTTCCCCCGTGACCCCATCGTGCATCCCCCCCTCCGCCTTCGACCTCCCCGCCTCGCCCTGCCCTTCGACGCCCTGCGACTCCTACCGGCCTTCGCCCGCACTCTCACACGCGTTCCCCTCGAGCTCCTCGTCGTCATGCGATAGCACTGCCGCGCTGTTGCCGCCGTACGACCTCGACCTCGGGCTTGATCGTCGTGTGGTAGTCTCGTCGCGGCTCGAGACTCCGTGCATGAGTACGAACCGGCTACGACGGAGGCGAGGACATTCATTTCCTCCCCTCCTTCTCGACCTATGGAGGTGGCGCTCGTCAGCGCCCCCCTCCTCATTGTTGAAGCGCCGCGCCGCGTTCTACCTTGGATGTATATAGCCACGGATGGATCTTGTTGTATGGATGGACTCTGCGTCTGGATTGTTGTTATACCGGTACCATCCCACTCCCACTTCTACCACCGTTGCCGCCCATCCCTCTCCCTCTCTCCGTCTTTGCCCGATGATATCCTTATCTATACTGTATCGCGCTGCCCCCCCTCCTCCTCGCTTCATTCCGTCTATCGCACACCTGAGCTGCGCTGCCCCATCTCATCTTGTGTACCCTACCACTCTCAGTATACTTGCAATAGCCGGATTCTCCCTCCACCTGCTTTCTTTCTATCTTTCTTTCTCCCTTCATTCAATCTTCCTTTCTCCCTCACTCCCACCGACACCAGTGTCATGCGTGTGCTCAACGCACTTTTGCGGTGGGCGGCGACCGTGGCGATGCTGGTGGGCTGCTGACACGCGGAATGGTGCGCCTCGTGTCGTGCAGCAATTTCGAGCTCAAGCCAAGGAATAGCGATTTTGGTGGAGTGGGGTTTTTGGCTTAGGGTCGCGAGAATCTGCCCACGATGCACGGCGCGAGAACCACCGTGGCACCAAGGGATTTGTCTTTGTTCTTCCTCTCTGGCCTCGAGCTCGCGTGTCTCGACATCTCGTTTCTCTTTGTCGTCCCCCTGGCGATTTTGGCTCAAGGCGAAGATTACTTGTTTTTTGGACTAGCAGACTCGTCTTCTTAGCGACCCGGCGCTCTTTAGGGAAAGTGAATACTCGCAATGCCTCCTCTCCTCTCCTTTCTCGCCTTGTCGCTCCTGGTGATTTTGGCCGTAGCCAGTGATTTCCTTTTCGGAAAACCCGAAATTTCCTTTTTCGGACGAGCCGACTTTGACTTTGTGTCTTTTACACCTATCTACATAATCCCGGAATGTGGCGCTGCATTCCTGGATTATACCGATAGGCACCAATGGGGGACCACCCAACACTGCTCCTCCAGCAATCTCTAAGCCCCATCCCCGCGCACGCTCAAGAACGCGCGCAAATAACTTATCTTCCGTCCTCTGCCCTCTAAACCCAAATCACCGCTGCAATTCAAAACACCCGGGAAGCGCCGCCCACCCCGTCCGGGAACTAGCCCGTAAAACGGCCAAGCCCCGCTCGCAGCTCTCGTCAAGAACGCGCACACGCACATCCCCACCCCATCATCATGACTCCCAAATAAAAACCCCTTCCCGCCCCAAACGACCTCGGGCCGCAACACCCAAGCTACCCAGTAATCACCTCTTGGAAGTGCAAAGCCGCAAGTGCACCCGTTGTGGAGAACGCGAAAATAAAAGTAGATAGGTGTTCCCAAAAAGGAAATAGGCAGGTACGCGCCGGTGCGCTCAAACGCAGGCGGGCGAAGGGAAGAGCGGAGAAGAGTATAGTAGAGTGGGGAGGGAAAATACAACGGGGCGGCGACGTCGAAGGAAACACAAACGAAATGAAAGAAAGAGATGAACGAATCCGATAAAGAAAGAGAGACAGAAAACCAAAAACACGCAAAGAAAATAAATACGGCGCAGCGTTCGGAAAGAATAGCGGAGGCGGCAATGAGGACAGGGACGGCAGATCGCGGATGGGCTCGAACCCCGCGCGGTACGTGCACCACACCTGTGCGTAGAACGCCGCATGGAAGGCGGCGGGCCAGGGGCCTGCGTCGGGGGGTCCTTCTGCGCTGTCGAGTGCGTCCGCGCCCAAGTCGCCCGCGCCGTCGGTGGAAGTCGTAGTGGGGGAGGCAGACGCAGCGTGAGAGGAAGAAAGGTCGACGTCCCGCGATTTCGAGCCGCTATGCCGCTTTGACGTCGCCAGCGGGTTCTGGATGTGATGCCCGCCGTGGTGTCCGCCATGCGAATGCCCGTGCGTACTCCCATTGGAAGACTTCGACCCCGCCTTCTCGCCCACAGCAGCCGCGACGTGCTGCTCGTCCTCCCACCCCCACCCAGGTACCCGCACGCCCATAACCTCCCCACTCCGATCGGGCGAGGCGTCGCCGTCGAGGAGGGTTTTGTGGTGGTGGTGGTCAGCCGAGCCATGACTCGGGCGTTGCCTCGGAACCGACGGCGTTTGCGGAGCCGAGGGCGAGGCGGTTGGCAGACGCGGCGGAGTCCGGGCGGTCACTGGGAGGGCGAGCACAGCCCAAGAATCCAAGCTTTGTAGCACCTGCAAAAAAGGGACGTCGTCAGCGTGGATTTGGAAGAAGAGCAAATAGAAACGGGGAAAAGACTGACTTTGGATTCAGAGTGCGCGGTATTGCAAGTGGGAACAAAGGCGCCACGATTGACGCGTGTTTTGCAGGTGGTCGACCCCGCTTCTTGCACGCGTAGGTACTTTGCAAACGACAGAGTGAGTTAGGGTTAGCGACAGAGACGAATGTCGCGTACCGTATCGTGTTTTTGGAGTCCTGTGCGCGTAACCAGCATCCAGCGGCATCGTGTCTGAGAATCCAAAAAAAAGGGATGAGTATAGCATTTCGCAGAAAAGTCGCGACATACGCGTCGAATAATACAGCCCAAGTGCAAAACGCCTGTCTGGGGATGCATTAGCACCCGCGCAGCACGGGACGTGGAGCGCCAGGCACCAGCCGGCGTTGTGCTCCACGCTTGACCCCTGGGCGTTTCGCGTCGGACATGGCGGTTAAGGACTAGCAAGTTTGATGTGACGTAACATTGTCACACTGCTTGTTTCCATGGGACGACAACGTCCAAATCACCGAGGCGGCAAAAGGGCCCACAAAGAGAGGGAGGACCTCGCAAAAGAATCTATAAGCAAAGCCAAGAAGTCTTTTAAACAGAGGATAGCGGAAAATCCGGATTGGAAACCAAGGTACGAAACATTTGTTAATCTGCAGGGTGTGGCTTAAAAAATTTGAATGGCAGAGACCCACGTCGGGGTAGGTCTGAGCGCTCGTTGATGGAGCACCGGCACAAGTACCTAGCCCCGGGAGGGAGCTTCGACAGGGGCCAGCAGCATTGGCTGCAAAAGAGGGGTAATTTCTTTTTCTTTGTGATAACAGTGCTTTCTGACAAAGAAATGCAGAGACGATGATCGAAGGAGACGCGTACCCCAAGCATTTTTTGCCATTCACCAGAAACGCTGTGAATGTCGTCGCAATTGTAGGTCAAGAATACCCCGGGGAACCGGCGGATCTTCCGATTTTTTGCAAGGACGACTCCAAGGTCGTTCTGGTTTCTAGTCCACCGCCGACCGCCGAAGACGAATCTCTATCTGGCCCTGGTGGACTTGGGAAATGGCTGGAGAAGCGCTTGCGTCCCCACGTACTGGCGGTGTTCGAGAAACTGGGTCCGCCGAGTTTCAACATCGGACGTTTCCCGGAGGTGTTTTCCAATCGTGCTCAATTTGAATTAATTCGGGCCTTTGACCGCGTAAAGGCGCTTGGACCGGCCTACAGACCTGCTGAAGCGCAACGATCAGTTAGTCCAGCTCTGCACCTGGGCGTTTGGGAACGGTACACGTCGAAGCCGATTATCACGGGGGATTCGCGCCAGATCGACGCGCCTGTCGATAAGCGGGAGAAGTTAGTTGACGCGCTGCACGATCTGTGCGGTGTGGTCAAGGCGTATTGGCTTCCCAAGATTAGGGTGATTGTGGAATGGTATTATCCGGGACAGGAGTGGGTGTGGGAAGCGCAAGTCTTCTTTCATTTTTTTTTTTGCAACTTGTTAACGAAAAAAAAATCAGGATGCACGCACGTATTCTCAAACATCTCGGACGCGACCTTGCTAAATACCCCAACTTCGACTTTGGCGGTATGATCACGACATTGGCGATCAAAGAGGGTGGAAGTGAGAAGATTCACGTCGACTGGTTCGACAACATGAATATGTTTACTTGGGTGACGGCCGTCGGTGATTTTGAGGGGGCTGACTTGTGTTCACCGCAGCTCGGTGGACGGATGCCTTGCAAGCCGGGTTCGCTTCTTGGTGCAAGGACTAGATTCCTCGCTCATTGCTGCACTCCGGTTGCAGGACGCCGAATCATCTTTACTTTTTTTGTGGATAGTTGTCTGTTCGAGAGGACCATGTGCAAGTTGTAATTGAATATATCTTTGGTGAATATGTTCAAATAAAACTCCAGTTGGGGAGTCGCTGAAATGAAAATGATTGGACGTAATAATTTTGCGGGAAGGAATTTTGGGGGCATTCTTTTGTATGAGAAATCCTTCCCGCAAAATTGCGGGAACGAATGTTGGGGAACCACGAATTCTCATAATGAGTGTTGAACTGGTGTGCGGAATGGTCCTAGGGACGGCGGATTGACGTCGACGGGAGGCAGTGGTTTTTGTAAGGGCAACCTCAGCTCGGCGCAGAGCGCGGGAGACTAGCGGGAGAATCCGAAGTAACTCAATTGAATGGTACTAAATACAGGCTTCTAGAATACGCACCTAGCGGGAGAATCCGAAGAGAAGAAAGGATGAGGATTCTCACGCTAGGCGAGGTTTTTTTAGTACTAGCCAGTAGCACGTGCCCGGAGGGTTCGGCAGAGGTCTCGAGCTTGATCACACAGCACGTGCCAGTGAGAGCGGCCGGACGGAAGGACGGACGGACGGAAGGGAACCGAGTCCGGAGGGACGGGAGGTGGCGTGTCGGGTGGAGGCGCAGGCTGGGGCGCGGGTCCGGAGGCCGGACGAAGGATCGGACGAGGAAGCGGAGCCGTGCGGTGGGCCGGAGCCGGACGGACGGATGGACGGACGGACGGATGGCCGGACGGACGGGCGGTTCCCCTGACATCACCCCCCCCTTGGAATGCGGCGTCCCGACGCATGAATCGGACCTGGGCGTCGCGCCTCCGGAACGATAGCGAGTCGAAAGCGGCCGAGGCGATCCGGCGCGGGGCGTTGGGGTAGCGACGATAGTAAGCATCGATGGCGTCTCGAGCGAAGACGTCGGAGTGCTTTACCCATTTATTGTGTTCCGGGCCATAGCCTTTCCACCGCACCATGTACCAGAGGCTGCCGTAACGGACCTTCGCTTCTAGGATCTCCTCGACTTCCCATTGAACGTCGTCGTCCGTCTGAAGGACGGGTGGGGGTTCGTCGTTCCGGGGGCGTCCGGGGAACGGGTCCGGTTCCGCGAGCTGGAGTTTCACCACCGGAAAGACCGGGTGGAGCTGGGAGTACCGGGGGGGGAGCTCGAGCTTGTACGCACCCTTTCCAACAACCTTCACGACCTTGAACGGGCCGAGCCGTTTGTCCGCGAATTTGACGGACGGACGGGTCGTCCGGATGTCGGAGGCGTCTAACCAGACTCGGTCGCCTACTTTGATCTCCGGGGCGGGCGTGCGTCGGCGATCGTAGTACAGCTTGAACTCGTCCTTGGCTTTAACGAGCGCGGCTTTGGCTTCCGAGACTCCGGACGCGATCCGGTCGCGGAACTCGTTCGCGGATTCCACGTTCGAGCGCAGTCCGTTGGGCTCAAATCCCATCCGGGGGAGCCTTCCGGTGTCCGTCATGAACGGGACTTGCTGCGTCGAGGAGTGGACGTGGTTGTTGTACGCGAACTCCGCGGCCGGGAGGAGCTCGTCCCAGTCGTCCTGTTTGTAGTTCGTGAAGATCCGGACGAACTGCTCGAGTTCCTGATTGACGCGTTCGGTCTGGCCGTCGGTCTGCGGGTGGTAGGCGGTGGAAGTCGCTGGCTCTATCCCAATGAGGCGCCACAGCTCCGTGGTGAACTCCGCAACGAACTGCGGCCCACGGTCGGAGATGTATTTCCGGGGGGTTCCGTGGTGCCTCCAGACGTTCCGGTAATAGAGCCGAGCGGCTCCGACCGCGCCAAGGCCGGTGTGGCACTCGTTGAAGTGGGCCCGCTTACCCAGGACGTCGACTACGACCATGACCGCGTCGAACCCGTGGGCGTCCGGGAGCTCGACGATGAAGTCCACCGAGACGGTGTCCCAGCGTTCCTCCGGGATTTCGGTCGGGTGGAGCTCTCCGTGGGGCAGCTTCCGAAGCGCCTTCGTCCGGTTGCACGGGTCGCAGGTCCGGACGTATTGGCCGACGTGACGGGACAGCTGGGGCCACCAGTAATTCCGGGAGATGAGCTCGAGGGTTTTGAACCGTCCGGCATGTCCGGCGACCCGGGTGTCGTGGTGCAGGGTGATGATTCGGCGCCGGAGGTCCTTATTCCGCGGTACAACGACCTTACCGCGGTAGTAAAGGAGCCCTTCTGCAACGCGCCACTCGGACGACCGGGGGGGGCGGACGTTCCGGTTCTTGAGGAGTTCTCGTGCGACAAGCGCGACGGGGTCCTCAAGGTCCGGTTCACCCGTGAAGGCCTCTCGGACGTCGCGAAGGAGGGGGACCTCGGGTCCGGCCACCACGACGCCTTCTAGCGCGCGGACGTGGAACAGGTCCGGGCGAAGAAGGGTAACGTCCGTGTTGTCCGAGCCTACCCCGTGGTCCGGACGGCGAGACAGCGCGTCCGGACGGCCCATGAGGCGTCCGGGTTGGTGGTGGAGCGCGAAGTCAAACCGGGACAGGTATAGGGACCACCGTGCCTGCCTCCGGTTCAAGTTCTGCGCCTTCCGGAAGTACTCCAAGTTTTTGTGGTCCGTCCAGATCTCGACCGGATGCTGCGTACCTTCGAGGAAGTGTCGCCACTCCTCTAAGGCCCGGATGATTGCGAGCATCTCCTTGTCGTGGATCTCGTAGTTGCGCTGGACGTCACTCAGACTTTTGGAGTAAAACGCGACCGGATGCCACTTCCCGTTCGCGTCCGGCTGAGACAGGACGGCTCCGGTGGCGTAGTCGGAGCTGTCCGCCTCGACCCGATACGGACGCGACTCGTCGGGCAGGACCAAGACGGGCTCCGCGGTCACCGCATCCTTGAGGGCTTGGAAGGCGGCGGCCGCGGCAGCGGTCCAGGTCCAAGCGACGCTCTTCTTTGTAAGGTCGAAGAGGGGCCGCGCTATGTCCGAGAACGCCCGGATGAATCTCCGGTAGAAGTTCGTGAAGCCAAGGAACTGCTGCACGTCCTTCCGGTTCTCCGGAGCAGGCCAGGCGGCGACTCCGGCGACCTTGACCGGGTCCATCTCGACGTGGTTGTGCGAGATGATGACGCCGAGGTACTCGATCGACGACTTCTCGAACTCGCACTTCTCCGGTCGGAGGTAGAGCTTGTGCGCCCGGAGCCGCCGGAGGACTTCTCGGACGATCTCTCGGTGGCGCGCGAGATCGGAGTGAGCGATGAGGATGTCGTCGAGGTATACCATGACGTCTCCGGACAGGATGAGGTCTTGGAAGATGTCGTTCATCATCGTCTGGAACGTCGCCGGGGAGTTGGTGAGGCCGAAGTACATCACCAGGGGTTCGAAGAGCCCTCGGTTGGTACGGAACGCGGCCTTCCACTCGTCGCCTTCTCGGATCCGGACGTTGTTGAAGCCCCACCGGACGTCGAGTTTCGTGAAGAACCGGGCTCCCTTTAGGCGATTAATGAGGTCGTTAATCAGCGGGAGCGGATACCGGTTCTTCACGGTCATCGCGTTGAGCGCCCGGTAGTCCTGGACGAACCGGAGGCTTCCGTCCTTCTTCTTGATGAAGAAGACCGGAGACGCCATCGGGGACTTGGACGGACGGATCCGGCCGGTGCTCAGCCCTTCCTCGATGAACGCGTCGAGTTCCTTCTGCTCGAGGGGGGAGATCGGGTAGACCTTGCAGTTGGCCGGCTTTGCGTCCGGGACGAGTTCGATGGCGTGGTCCCACGTCCGGCGCTCCGGTAACGCGTCGAACGACTCCTTGTCAAAGACGTCGGAGAAGTCCTCGACCCAGGTCGGAACCGAGGTCCCAGGCGGGGCCGAGTTCCGGGCGAAGGCCTCCGCAAGCCGTTGGGAGACGGTGCTCCCGGCGCGGATTTCCTCGGCCGGAGCGAACGCGGTGTAGAGGATCCGGTCGCCTTCTTCGAGCTCGTCATCGTCATCGTCGTCCGGGTCCGGAGTGAGGTCCGGAAAGTCGTCTCCGTCGCCATCCGGGTCGTACCCGTCATCTCCGCACCACTCCTCCGAGTCGATGGCGCAGATAGACGGGACGGGACCTTCGCGGAGCTGCCGGAGGATCGCGGCGGAGATCTTCGCGCTACGGCGGACGGCGCGGAGCTCGTCTCGGCAAGTGCTGCAGCTGGTCGGACAGCGGGTCATCCGGACCTCCTTGGTTTCCCAGTCGATCTCCGGGTTGTGCTTCTGAAGCCAGGAGTAACCGAGGATGACGTGCTGCTTCCCGAGCCGCGTCACGGCGAGTTGGATGCGTTCCGAGTGACCCTTGTAGTTGACGACCATATCAACTACTCCGGTGATGCCTCCGGATGCATTGGGCGTGCCGTCGACATTGAGGACCGGGATAGGCTGGGAGAGCTTCCGGACGGGGAGGTTGCGAGAGATCACGTACTCCGAGTCGATGAAGTCTCCGGTCGCTCCGCAGTCGACCAGACCTTTCACGGACATCTTAGCCGCGGTTTCCACCGACTGCATCTCCAGCGGAATGTGTAGGGAGTTCCGGCCCTCTACGGAATCGATAACGAACTGCCGGGGCAGTCTGCGTTCCCATCTCGGACGGTGGACGCGAGGAATGGAAGGGGTTTTTGCCTCCGGGGCGGGAATAGGGGGCTCCGGCCGGGGGACGGAGGCCGGAGCAGGGGGTGCGTCTTTCGTCTCAACTGCTGATTTATTGGGTATATCTTTGTACAGGCAGGAGTAACGATTAGGGGACGCGACCGAGGGCGCACCGCTCACTCGACCGCGTTCGGAAAACCCTCCGGCTCCGCGTCTCCGACGTCCGGCTCGGTCGGAAGCCCGGCGGTAGTGGAGAGGCGCGCGAAGAGCTCTCCGAGGAGGTCGTCTCCGAGTTGACGGACGACCTCGTCCAGGACGTCTGCGTGCCGGACGTCCGGGGGAGTCGGGCAGTCTCGGGCGAGATGTCCGGCCGCACCGCAGCGGAAGCAAGTGCGCGGCGTGAAGCGCGCGTGAGTCCGGTCGACTTCCATCGGAATGCCAGGCGGAAGTGCGGGCGCCGGCGCGGCTTTGGGAGCAGGCGTGAAGGAGGGGACTGGGAGGAACGTCCCAGTGCGAGGGCGTGCGGCCGGAGCCGGGGCGCGAGTCGGAGGTGCTCCCGCTCGGACGCGGGCGAGGGCGTCGTACTGCCGGAAGGCGCGGAGACGCCACCCGGCGTAGTCTAGCAGCGCCGGAGCGGTTCCGGACGTGGTGATCGCTGCGTTGATCCTCGGGTCGAGCCCCGTTCGGTACTTGGTGACGCGGACGAGCGGATCCGTGTACCCGGCCGTGGCGGCGAGCTCCTCGAAGTCGTCCGTGTACCGGTAAACGTCGCGAGAGCCCTGGTAGTAGCTATGGGTCTCGAGCCGGAGGAGAGCTTGGTCTTGCTCATTTTCCTCGACGAACCGGAGCCGGAACTCGGACTCGAACTCCGCCCAGGACGGGAAGGGGAACGGAACGATTGCGGACTGTCGTTCGGCCCATCGCCCGGCTGCGTCTCGCGCCATAAAGGACATGGCGTACCGCACGAGTTTTTCCTCGACGAGCTGTCCGTGGACCATGAAGGCTTCCGGAACCAGTCGGAGGTATGTGAGGACGGAGTGGAGGAACATCCGTCCTTGGGTCCGGTCGCCATCGAAGACGGCCGGGGGGTTCGGTCGAAGAACCGATTTTGCGACGGGGGTGAGGGTGGTAAAGTCTGGACCCACCGCCGGAGCCGGAGCGGCAGGGACGGGGGCGGTCGCGGGTGGATTTTGGTGGTTGTGTAAAACGCGGAGGAGTAGCGCTTCGATGTTTGCGAGAGAGCCTTCGACCGCGGTCAGCCGGGATTCGGGGTCGGCAGCCGGCTCCGGGATGTAAACATCCGGAAGCTCGGGTGGCGCGGATCCGTTTCCGGGCGTCGGAGCGTCCATCAAGGAGGAGGGGTCGAGATCGGAAGTCGGGGAGGCCGGAGCGCTAGCGTAGCGGTCCGAGTCCGAGTCAACACCGAACTTCGCAATCTTGACCGGTTGATCCCTTAGATCCTTTCTTCTGCTGTAAGGGCAACCTCAGCTCGGCGCAGAGCGCGGGAGACTAGCGGGAGAATCCGAAGTAACTCAATTGAATGGTACTAAATACAGGCTTCTAGAATACGCACCTAGCGGGAGAATCCGAAGAGAAGAAAGGATGAGGATTCTCACGCTAGGCGAGGTTTTTTTAGTACTAGCCAGTAGCACGTGCCCGGAGGGTTCGGCAGAGGTCTCGAGCTTGATCACACAGCACGTGCCAGTGAGAGCGGCCGGACGGAAGGACGGACGGACGGAAGGGAACCGAGTCCGGAGGGACGGGAGGTGGCGTGTCGGGTGGAGGCGCAGGCTGGGGCGCGGGTCCGGAGGCCGGACGAAGGATCGGACGAGGAAGCGGAGCCGTGCGGTGGGCCGGAGCCGGACGGACGGATGGACGGACGGACGGATGGCCGGACGGACGGGCGGTTCCCCTGACAGTTTTCAGTAGATTGGTTGATACCGAGAGGCACAGCGACGCGTAGGCGTGATGTCCAAGCGGGGCGGGAAAATACATCACTGAAGAGGAAAAATCTGTCCTAACTATTTGATTTGAGAAGCTGGGTCCAGGTTCTGAGATAAGGCATATAGGCCAAGAAGTCTTCCTCTTCGCCTCATGGGTAGTCATTCGACTCGAGCACAGGTTTTTTTCCAGCTCCTGTGTGCCCTCTTGTTTATTTGCTATATTCATTCGAAATCATCCCCAACACGAACCGCGATCCACCGAGTCTCTGTGGTGTTCCCTGCCCCCCGTATGCGTTTCCCAGTGATTGCCCGTGGTAGCTTCGTGGTCATTTGAAATAAAGTTGTGATTGAACCATCGCCTTTGTTCTCTTTCAAAATGGACCGCTACTCTCTCCCCGAGCTATTCCTTTTTCTCCCTCGAGAGCCCCCCTCTCAAAGACCCCCTCGATCGCTTCGGTAGCGATGAACACATTTCGGGGCACAGAGCATTCACGGTGCGGGGACTGGCAGCATGATATTTATTGAAAAGAACTTCTCGGTTCAATTTGAATTATTTTTCCCTCGTCGGGATCGTGAAAATCTTTGTATTTATTGCTCGAAATTCTACAGTATACAATTTACTGTGTCTTACCCTGTGTCTCTCGTCCGAGTCGACGTTTCTGCTGAAACCTCTCAAGGAAGTCCCTGTCAGCCTGTGATTTTTCAACCGCTTTGCGTTTGAGCACTCGTTTGGTTCCAGGGAAAAGCCCCTCACCCCATAGAGTGTAACGTTTATATGTGTCCAGATTCCTGGCTTTGGTCAGCAGGTCCGGAAATCTCTCCCAGGCAAGATCAAAGGGACTGCTTTCGGGAAAGCAACTCTCAAAGTTACCGGACCCGATCGCAAGCCTGGTGGCCAGGGCAAGTGCCCCAGTCGCTGCATCGAGCCGGTCCAGAACTGCATTATCGGTAAGTTCGCCGGGGGTGATATCCTGTCGCTGGGTTAATGACGAATACAGGGGGATGGAAGGCCGTAAAACACTGACATAACTCGCGTCGTCCCATCCTTCCTCTTTCTCTCCCTCTTCCTTGTTCCATGTATATATACGCATCACAACGTGACGGATGTCGTGGTAGAATCTCTTCCCGTCAAGGACAACCGGACCAAGAGGCGATACACAAGCCAGGGGGCAAAACTGATCATAAGTGAGCAGGGCCGACGTCGGCGGTTCGGAAGGTCGGGACCACGATGGCGTGTCTACATTTATCGTGACGACCACCTTTACGGAAGGTATCAGGAACCAACCCTCGGCCTTCGTGCGCAGTGCGGCTTCTGATTGGGAGACAGCCCACTCGAAAACCATGAGATAATCAGGCAGGCCCGCAGTTTCACAGGCGACCGCGCCATCGGGAATGGGCTCATTCTTGGTTTCCGGTATTCCGATGTTCTTGTTTGTCCGGCACAGAAGATCGGGGAACTGGGCAGCAAGCTGGTGGAAAGGCGTCATGGTAAACTCCGATATGACCTCATGAATCTCATCTGGCCAGGTGACGATGATAAGGCCGTCAATATATTCCAGCCTTTCGAAAAAGCGTAAGAAGTTGGACAAGATACCGGAAAAGAGGTCACGTACTTGCAGTCCATCGTCTCTCCATATTTCTCATGAATATTGGCCCATATCGCGGGTGGCGCAGATAGGATCTTGAAAACAAGAGTTCAGGCAACAAAAGATGGACATGTTGGAAACGTACGACACTCTGAGAATCCCAGATTTGCTTACACAGGTCACCGATCTGTTCCTGGAATGCGGCGGCGTTGGCAGGCTATACGGGTTAGTTGTGGCAGCCAAGTGAAGGCCAGAGAACTTACAGTATATGCCTTCGACTTGACCGGGCTAGGGGTAGGTTCCTCCTGCGGGACAGGCACATGTGGCCCCGCGATCCGAGTAGCCGTTACCGGCGAATGGGCGGCCAAAGAGGGAGGCGCGGGGGGAGCCACAGTGGGGCCAAAGGAGAAAGACGAGGGGCGCCACATTGCAGACGGACTAGTACTGGCTAACATCTTGAGGTTTGTCTGTGGAGGCACGAAAGAAATGTAGTGTGGGGTTTGTCCGAAGATGGTCAAATACACAGCCTTCATATCACGGCAATCACAAAGCACAGATCACCTCGGCTTCTTGTAATCTCTGGCCTCGCTAGTCCCTCGAAATCCCTCCATTCCATGCGTACTTATCTCGTTTTACCTAGTCCTTTTCTCCAGTCGCCATCCCTATCCATCAATTCTCCCGCCAACGACATCCATAATACTACACTCTTATACACTCGTCATGCGACGGCCCACCACGCTACTCTTTTCCTCCCTCTTTTCCAGTCTTTTCTGTAGTATCTTACCTCGTGGCACTTATCGGTGAAGTGGCTTGCTCTAGGTTTTGGGATGCCCGCCTCGTCTACAGCCTCCGCGCAGCGGAACTAGTCCGGCGACATGCGCGTCCTCTTCTGCCACGACATCCACCACGCCCGGCCCATCCTTTCCTCCACCTTCACCAACTCACGGCCCCCAGAGCGCGGAGCTCCTCACCTTCCACGAGGGCACCGCGCTCCCCTCCTCGTACGAATTCGAGGACGACGCCGCCTCGAGCCTGCCAAACGCATACAGCACCGCGCCGCCACGCACGCACTCCGTGCCCCGCTTCTCGTTCTCGCAGAGCATGCCCCTGCCGTCGGGCAAGGGGACCCGCATACCGGCGAGCGCTGCAGCTATAGCGCTCCCCGATTCGTTTTGGGGCGGATGGCCCGCTGGCAGCGAGGCTGCGGAGGCGAATCACCATCAAAATCACCACGCAGCGGCACTCCACATCCACCTCAGACCAAGATATTGCCCTGCCCCTGGCCTGCCGCCTTCCCAAGCAGCGTTCCATGCTCGGTGCCCGTACCGCGCGGGACTCGAGCCCATTCGCGATTTGCCCTCTCAACTCAATGCCTCCGTCCGTCACCTCCCCGTCTTCTCCCGCACAGTCGGGATCGGGACATTCCCCCAGGTTCCCAACCAATCCAATAGCTCCTCGGCACCGCACTCCTCCCATACGACACGCACATTTCATCGGGGTACGCATCGACGACGAACGCGAGCAGTACGACGAGGCAGGAAATGTGGTCGGCACGAACGGTGGAGGAGCAATGCGGGGTGGGGGCGAATACTGCGCGCTGAGTTCATTGGCGACCAGTTTGGGGCGGGTTTCGGTGAGTGGTTCTTCGTCTTCCCCCTTTTATTTGGGCCGTCTTCATTCGCGCGCGTGGCTCGATAAGGTCGTCTCCCGCGCTCTTTCCGCTACAGCTTCCTTCATGCACGCGCACCCACTATTACTTTCCACCTTGCTTTCTTCCCCTCATTCACGACGCTGACTTCCTCTTTCCACAGATACCACCCACCCGATCCCACCTTTCCCACCTCAAACGCCCGCGGTCTTGGCCACATGCGCATGCTTTCTCTTATGGCTCTCGACGCGCCCGCGGCGCCGTGTTGCCTACATCGGATGGGGCTGGCGGGGAAGGCGGCGGGGAAAGATGTCTGGTTGTCGTTTGGGCCGAGTGCGGCTACGAGCTGTTAGGTGAGAAGTGGCATCCTCATTTTTTTGTTCTTTCTTTCGATGCCTTGCTATATATACACATACACTCATCTTTCGTTCTAACCCTCCCGCCGCACCTCCGTCCCCTTCCGCTCCTCCTCCCCGTTCTATCTTCACCGCTCTCCTTCACGCCCTCGTCGCCCGCACTCCCGTCTCCACCGTCTTTCCTATCTACATCCTCCCTAGTCCATCTACACCCTATCCACGTCCACTTTCAACACCATCCACACCACCTCGTCCCCCTCCCACCCCTCCTGCTTCTCTCCGCCCGTCTTCTGTCTCCCATTTTCCGCTCGTCGGTGCCTCTTTAGCGCCGATTACGTCAGCATGGGCGCTTATCGCGCTCTTCCGCACTTTCCATCTTCCCGCTCGCAGCTCCACCCCGATCTTCCAGAGCTTCCGGGAGTGGAACAATGTACAGCCGGTGCATCTTTTCCCTCGCCTACCGGTGCTCGTCGTGGGGAGCGTGGCCGTCGTTGATGGTGATTCGTTTCTCGGGAATGCAGAGACTTGTCTTCATATCCTTGTTTCCGCCGTCCTCCGCACCCACACACGCGTCTTCCTTCACTTCCTTCCTCGTCTCCTTGAACTTTTTTTATCCTTTTCCATCTTCCTTCCTTCGTGTTCCCTTCTTGTCTTCCTTGCTCCTTTACGAATTCGATGCTGACTTTTCTTCCGCCTACCCAGACTGCTCGCCGACGCCTTCCCGGCATGCCTCCCCGACGTCTCCGGTGCCCCCGACGGGGCCCTTCTCCAAACCGAAGCCTAGCCACATCCCACTCGCCGGGTGCGGTCCCTGCCCTTCATCAACAACAATGCCCAGCGCGTGCATCTACGGATATCGCAACCCCGCTTCCTGGGACGGGTACGGCTCTGCGTCCTTCCAATCTCATGAGTCGCCGGCAAGGCGTGGCCGTCGTCGTCCTCGACGAGTCGTTTCTTGCGCAGGGGATCGATGAATCTCGACTCATACGCCCGCGCCGGCTTGAGGCCTCGGGCACGCATCGATGACGAAAGAAAAGCTCGTGCGCCCGCCTGCCTCTGCGGGCGGTCAGCAACACCGACGACCACCGCCCCTAGGCGGGCCCCTCACGCCCGCCAGAGGCGCAATGAGTAGATCTGAGAACGAGGGTCGGATCCCTCTGCTGCGCGGCGCCTGCTTTGGCATCGGTCGCACACCCTACCGCGACCAAGAATCCGGGTACCAGAGCTGGAGGACGATGGGGGGCGCAGCCCCGCAGCGCCACCGCCGCAGAAGCGGAATGTGACGCTATCGTCATGTACGGCGGCAGCGGATGTAGACGGCGCAGGCGCGTGACGGGCTTGACAGAGAGCGGAGGCGTGCACGGCATCCTCACCGAAGCTATTCGATCTTGCCTTTCCCATCCCCTTTACTACACATTCCGTGTATTTGGATTTTCGTCTCCTTTTCCATGTCACCAACACCCAGATTGTCTTTATCTCATTCATCTCGTTTACATCGCCCTCATTTGTCCATGCCGCATGTTGCATACGCAAAAAAAAAGACGACACGGTATAATCTAGCTATCAGTTTGTACAGGGGGGAGGGACCAGTGACGAAATTGTCCTTCCTTCTCCAGGACATCGTATGCGGCCGATTGTCTGGCATCTGCAAAACTATCTGCATGTTAACCAGTGCGACCTAGACATCGAATCGATGAAAATCGAACACATTCCAAAAATGCAGTTATCCTCACGCGGCCGATGAGGTCAGGTCCACCATAGTCAGCTTTAACGCCGGAAAACAACGTCTTCGGTTGGATCGCGCCCATGTGGTAGCGCTTGTCGTTGAAACGGTACGTCTGCGCATTCGGAAGATGCATATTTTCGAGAGTGAAGAGATGACCCCAATATCCAGTTCAACGTTTGGTAGTAGTAGGAGCCGCTCCGCGACTACGAATTCAGCATCTTCAACGGCGTGCTCGAGCTTAACACGAAACATGTGGAGTCGATCATGACGCTGATGAAGGTTTGTTTTTTCCTTTGCCACTTCCCCCGTGTGTGTCAATTGTTTTAGCGACGCCATACTCAACAAGCTCGTCGAGACCATTTTCCTCTCCGGCTATGCACGCTTCCCCGTGCACGAGCCGCACGACCTCGACTCTTTCATCAGGCTGGTCCTCATCAAGAAGCTGATCAAGTACGAGGGTGCGTTTGTCTCCTTCAATTACTTTGAATATTTCGTACGAGCACTACTCGCTCTGCTTCCACGATTCAATATTTTCGTCTCTTCACCTTCAATCAATCATTCCATTACATTTCGGTCTCATTTTTTCCTGCGTTCTCACTTGCATGTGCTGACCTGAACTCTCGACAGACATCATTGAGGTAATTCTCTCAGAGGGGATCATCGACGAGAAGAACCGGCACCAGGATAATGTCACGAAGTAGCTGGCGAAGCGGATTCCCAGCGTGGCTGTTATGCGAGGGTGAGTTCTTCCCTCTTCCCGTATGTGTAAGTGGGGAAGCAAATTCAGTTGGATAACTGTGTGAGTGGGCCCCAATTATCCGGCGGTCGCGTCCTGCCGTTTTCGATGGGTGCTATGATTGTTCAAATTTGATTCACGATATACTCGTTTGTTAGAATGCAATGGTTGCAACTGAAGTGGGTGATCGACGGAACGAACTCAGCAAGATCTGTTGGGCAGGATCGAGCCCCGACGGATATACACATTCGATTCATCCCCCGAGCACGTATCAAGTCCCAACCTTTCTCACTGAAGGATCATTTAGGGTTTTGTTTAACGCGCTTTGATCGCCGGCATTTCCTCCCTCTGGTGCCCAATCTTCTTTATCTTTTCCCCCACTATACGGACTTTCGCTTCCCCATTGGAAGAAGGAAAATGCCCCTGCGATTGTGGACAAGCGAGGTGCATGTTTCCTTTCGCTGGATTTCCACCTTCCACCCCGTCCTAGGCTTGATAGATTGCGGCTAGGTTGCAAGTCCTCCTTGTTTCCATTCAACTTGAACCGTTGAATTCACTTCCGGCTATTTCATGAACGCCTAACTATTTGATTTGAGAACTTGGGCCCAGGTTCTGAGATAAGACATATAGTTTCGTTGATCCCGTCCCGCGTCCTCCTGTCCGACTCTTTTATTTTTCTCCCTGCCCCCCGTCTCTCCGTGCAGTTGAGATCCCTTCGCAATTTTGCATTTATTAGCCAAATCACGCACCTCTGCATCCACGCTCCTGCTTCACTATACACTGCCAGTTAAAATCCTCCTCGGTCGGCTCCCTGCGCCGCTCCGCCGTCGCAGTGGTGCTTTTGGACGGGTCCGCGCGGAATTGTGGCAGTGCCGAGAAGCCGCTTTCTTAAATCGGTCACGGTGCTGATGCCCATCATCACACATCTTTTACTTGTCTTTTACCACCATGTCCACCCTCTTCCCGCCCCGCGTGGCGTCGGCCAGCATTGCACGGGCTGTGTGGCTCGCAAACCACGTTGAATCCTGGTAGGCTTTCCCTCCACGTACTGTTGCTGTTTCTCAACTCGTCCACTCTGCAGCAGCCGCAGGCCCTTTCCCGCTGCAGACAACTGGAGTGACTACCTGTCGCATTTTGGCCACCGTGCCTCCCTCACTGAATCCCAAGCCTTCAGCTGGCACCGGTCAATCGTGCTCGCTGCCGTCTCCGAGCTTGGGGACCTCAGCCGCCGCTGCCTTGAAGCCGCTCGTCTTTGTAACCTCCAGAGTGCCTCAGACGCGGCCTCCATCACCACCGCATTTATCACCCTCTTCAAAATTCTGGACGCCATGGCGCCGTCTAACATCCGAGACAAGCTTGTCTGGGTTGTGTTTGGGTGGGAATCTTTGAAGCAAGAGATGCTGTCGTTAAGGTTGTCCCTCACCTCCTGCCGTCACACGCTTGACCCACGCCTTGTCGCGCATACCCGTCTCCACGAGAATTTGCGCCAATGGCTCTCTGACGCCTACGAGCACTGCGGGTGCGACGATGCTGCGTCCCTTAGCGATGCCACGTCTCCCAGTGCAGATGCCGCGTCCCTCGGCGACGGCTCCCGCCACCACGAGTCTGACTCTGACAACTCGTTCCGCGTCTCGTTATCATTCACCTGAAGTGTTTTTCTTTTCCAACGTTCTCCTTACTGTCGTTCATGCTGCCATTCTCGCACATTCGCTCTGACCTTGCACACTCACTGTTTCCCTCACTACGTATATATTCAGATCTAGTTAGTGTATTTTGCACCACCTATCTACTGTGTATTGACCCCTCATAGCTAACGTACCCCATGTATATTCTACTACCATCGCCTTCGTTCTTAGTGTATAATTATTACTGTAGAATCGCTCACAGATATTCAATCCATGGCTTGTGTCTGACCTGGCACAGTAACACCCAGATCGCCACCAATGAATACACGGAACAAGATGAACTGCCGCTTCACTCCAGTATTGAGGAGCTCAGGACAAATGAAACCACACATCTTATTGCGAGGGGTTTGTCCAAACACGCTAATGCCAGTGAACCTAAAAAGGAAACTGGAATTGCAGACCGACTTTTGAAGCTGATCAGATGGTTCAAACTGAAGAATGTGCAAAATGATAGGTAGAAACTGCCTAACTATTTGATTTGAGAAGCTGGGCCTAGGTTCTGAGATAAGGCATATAGTACATTTTCAAGCCCGAGTCCAATTATAGCTACCCACTTTATGTTTTCCAACAAGTTAAAAATTTAGCTATCACCGAGGCGAAAGGCCCTTCTGAAGTTCTAGGCACGTGAACACCATGTAGTGTTGCCGCGGCTCGGCTTGGCTTGGCTAGCCGATTGAGCCGAGCCTAAATTTAGCCAAGCCAAGCCAGCCGTTGCCAAGGCAGCTCCATGTGACTCGGCTTCGGCTCGAGCCGGCTTGAACCCAGCTTAGCCGCGGCTTGACACGGTTTTGTCTTGCCCCCACCATGCGCCGCTGCGTTGGATCCCTTTCTGCTCGTTGTCGCTCTACATGTCCCCTGAGACTCTCTTAGTGCCTGCTTTGATGTAAATCCCTCTTATGGCCCAAGGCTGTGGGCTAGGCAACCGACGAGGCAATCCCCTGTTCAGCGACATCACTGCTGTTATGCATGAAAATTCCACATAACCGTGTTGGACACACCCGCTTATACTCAGGTGGAAATTGGGGTGGGTGAGTGGTATTCTTTTTTGGTTTCAAATGTGAGAACGTCGTTACCTTTACGCACCTAAAGGGCAGACAAAATGCATGCCTCGGGGACGGACATCGTGAATCCTTGTTACCTCGAGTGCAGGGCGGTGGACATCTCTAGGGCAAGAGCGGGGAATTGCTTGGATGGGATCACACCTACTGACTCCCTCTTTTTCATTTTCACCCCCAAACTCGGGCACAGGGTAGGCACGCGCACGGGAACATGGATGCGGTGGAGCAGTTGCAAGCATTGAGACAGAGAGTGCCGCAGGTTCGTGTGTGTTCTTGTTTCATGTTGTTTGTTTTCATTGTGAAATTTCCTGCATTGGAATGCTCCCCTTGCGGCTCTTCCTGGACCAAGCAGGGTGCCAAAGAAAGAGTGGCAGAGAGGTGTTTTGAGACCCTCTCTTTTGCATCTGAAGCCCTCCTCGGATGGATAGAGCCTCCTCCTTTGATGGAGCGGCATCTTGGCGTGGTTCTGGTTATAGTCACTTTGCTCACCTTTAAAACAAATAAAAGAGCGAGCGCTAATGCATGCACCTCACATACCCGTGGCCGGACGGAGCATGATGCGGTTACAGGGGAAAGGCTCGTGCGCGGTCGCAGAAGGTATTTTTTCCCGCACTTTGATTCAATTTTCAACTCTCTTTTGACAATGAACACCTGCAGCAGAGCATTCCCCTGCTCCACCGGTACCGGATGGTCTACCTGTCGACCACGTCTCTTGGAAATGGCAATGGTCATGCTAAGGTCTTCGATGATGATGAGCCCGAGGCTGCTGCCGGTGCTGTACCTCGTATTTTTTCCCGGTCACAATCGCGACAGTGGGAATACTTCCGAGAACCGTCCCTACCATCGACGACTTCTCGAAGCCCCTAGCCCAGCCGCCAATTCTCGACCTTATGTCGCCGGCACCACCAATCACATCTGACTGGTCCACATCTCTCCGCGCTGCCCCCACGTATATTTCTCCTTTCCTTTTTTCCCTTTCGCGCCCAATTTATGATCATTGTTGATTCTCACAGGGAATATTGGACAGCATCTTTGACCTTTATCTTGCTAATGCTCCGGAAAATTAATTGGCGGGCCGGAGAACGTCTCTCGGCACCTAAATACTTGAGACACTCAATCTAATCCACATACTGACCCCCTAACCCCGCGCCTTATGCCGATTTGGCTCTGTGTGATATAATACTTCTCTAGCCTCTCCACATCTGCATACATCGAAATATCTTGTAATGCCACGGTGTATGTCATACGACTACCTCATATATTGCTTACCGCAAGACGTCGACACATCTTTTGGAAGCCCCTTCATTTAATCACTACTTGATACTGAATAAGGCTCATAGTAGTTCTACTAGTCAATACATATCTGCCTTCACTTTATTAATGCGTGGGTACATATCAATTAGGATGGTGATCCATGAACGCCCCACTCTAACTAGCCTTCCGAATATCTGGCAAGGAAAATCAAGTTATAACTCACACAAGTGAGGAATGGAACAACATAGATTAAATTACGAGCACTATCCATTTTGTGCTGTCTTGGTATTGAACCCACCATCGCGAACCCACCAGCCCTATCGCATTATCTGATGACAGCGTCCAGCAGCACACCCTACACATTACAAGGTCTAGGGTGATTGAGGTGGCCGCTGCAGAGGGATTTGCAGCTACGTGCTCGACATGGATCCGCTCGCGGAACTTGGCTGTCCGGAGAGTAACGCACGGGTTTCAGCAATATTAGTGCCTCCTAGATAAACAGCCATGGATGGCCATTGTACTAGAAAACACGGAAGAATTGGAGTTGAGGGTAATATCAGAGACTTGCAGAGAGATAATAGGCATCCATCGATGTACCACGGATGTTTTTAGGTCGTAGATGGTTCTGCAAACGCCCGAAGTCGCTTGTCGACGACCAAAGCCAAAAAAAGTGCCGAAAAAAGCCAGACGAAAGCGCGCAGGAGACAAATGGAATGGGAAACAGGTTAGCAGGAATCTTGAGGCCATCCAAACGGCGTCCAAGGTGCTCCAGGGTGTGGCCAGCGGAAGAGGAAGCAAAGAGGTGTTGAATATCCCTGCTGCACGAAAGCGCCGTCCCAGGCGAGATGGGGTATCCCGAGAGAGAAACCACATCGGTGGCGATATGACCGTTCCGGGTGTTCCACGCCGCGATCTGCGCCACGTGGTGCATCTGGCCTTCAGCCGTGTTTGGCGGCTGCTGGGCGTTGCCATTCCTCATCACCTCCATCAGCCGTGCGCGCTGCTCCTCCGTCCCCGCTGGCGTCTGTCTCCGCCCCCCTCTGCCTCCTGCACCACCCACTCCTCCTCCGTTCCCTGCGGGCGGCACCGTTGCGGGTGCTGCATTAGCGGCTGGTGTCTTCGTACTCTGCGCGGGCGGTTTGTTATTGTGTGCCAGTGGTGTGTTTCTCGCCGGTAGGTTGACGTGCAGATTCGCAACTGCACGCTCCAAACGGCGTATGTGAGCGTCAACCGCTGTCGCCCTTTTATGTTCCTGCCGCTGTGATAGTCGCCTGCGGTATCGCCACCAGTGCGTCGAGTGCTTGTGTCCAGTTTCCCAGCGTGGTTACACGTGTTACTTGGAATGCCGCCGGCAGCGCTGTCCAGAACGCCCACACACCCTCTGCGCTGGTCTCCGCGTTGGCGTCTATCACCGCCTCATTCACCCGCGCTCTAAACGCTGCCATGGGTGCTATCCTCTCCTCCCCCACGAGCACGTACTCCGCTGACATCTGCCCCATGTCCATTCGCATACCCAAGAGCTCTGCCAACTTCTGCTCCCAGGGTCTGGACACAGGCGCGATGCTCGCAATGCTCACGAAGCGCGCCTCGAACCCCGTCATGAACGCGGCCCATGTCCCCAACGCCGCGCCCCTGAACCACACGTCCGCCGGTGAGTTATAGCGGAAGCGGTTTTTTACCTCGGCTAATTTCTCAGCGTCTCCAGCCACTCCCCTCATCGCAAAGCCGAGCTCCACGTCTTTCAAGAAATCTATTGCAGTTGTGGCCGATGTGCGCACGCCTGTGAATGTCGGCCCGATACTCATGTCGTCCGTCGCACATTGCGCTTGTATAGTGAGTGACGTTGCTTTTTTAACAATGACGATTGCCGGTCCGAGCGTGGTCCCTGGCGGTGGTGAAGACAAAGGTGATGTACCTGCCATCGACGGAGATGTCGGTGGATTACGCGCGGGTGTCCGGTAGAAGTGGGACGGCGAGAGTGTCTGTGGAAAGCGACTGAGTGGGGTGGTGACGACTGCACGTCCCCTCGGCAGTGGTGTCTGTAGCACAGGGGACGTCCTCGCGACATTGTATTCGTCCTTGGTATTCGGTGCGCTACTGTTTCGTTGCTGTCTTTTTTGTTTACGAGCAGTCGCACCGCTCGCGTTGGCACCCGTATAGTCTACGTACTTGTCTCTAGGCCGAAGAACATGCTCCAGTTTCTCTTCTCAGGTGGCGTCGCCTCTGAGTGTCTTGTCTGGGTGGCGTCGCCTCTGAGCTTAGGAGTTGGTGTCGCCTCTGGTGTAGATCTGAGATGGGAAGAAAAAAGGCTAGTCGAGGGTGATCAAGGCAGATCTGGGCCGATCGGTGGCGTGGGGTCAGATCGCACTCTGATCACCAAGATGGACTAGGCGGGGGCGCGCGATCAGCGGCAAGAACACAGCCGGAGATCCTCCGTGGATGCCAATGAGAACAAGGTGTGATGATGCACTACACACAACACTGCTAAACTAGGCCAAGCTACTACACTGCCACTGATCGACACACCCGCCACCCACTCGATACTTTTCGCCTTTGCCCCTGAGCCTTTTTGGGACGACTACCTTTTTGGGATGGCCCAGCCAAAAGTTGGGATCAGCGGCAATCCTGGCTCGCAAGCCCCGCACAAACAACAACTAACAACGCCAGCACGTCACCGCTCTTCCTCTCCGCCCACCGTCGTCTCCTCCTTCGCGTTCCCTCCTGCCCTCAATGCTTTTCCGTAATCATGCTACCATGAACATCAACTCTCGGCCAGCTCATTGCCCTGAAGACGGATGCGAGCTTTACCTCCCCGCTCCAAAATTGTGTAAGAATGGTGAATGGAATCATGACTGTTACTTCACTGCCGTGCGTTTACGCATCGCTCTGCATCTCGCCATTTGCTAATCTACCTGTTTCAGTGTCATAATCCATCCCATGGTCCCCGCTTCAAGTTCTGGCCAGTGGGCGTCGTTCCCACCGGAATTCACACCGCGACTGCTGCTCCCGGCTCTGCGCTCGTCACCTCCCACTACACTCGCCGTGCGGCTGCTACTCCCACCACTGCAACCGTCTCCTCCCACCGCATCCCTCGTTGCACGAGCGCTCCTCGGGCTCCATGTACCTACTGCTCCAAGTCGGCAAACGCCCACTGTAAAAACAACGCTTGCTTAAAAGACTGTCAACTCCACCCGAAACTCTCATGCAAAATACACGGTGTCACCGCTCCTGCCTCCCTGGGTAGCACTTCCCACGGCGACATGACACTAATGCGCTCCATGGACACCCCACGCCCACGCCCACGGCCCAGGCTTTTCGGCGACCTCGCCATGGATGCCGCCCCCTCGCCTATCGATGCGAACCTCACAATCCTCAATGCGGACCTCGGGGAAGCTTCGCACGAGTTCACTGCCCCATTCCAGCACCTTCAATCAGCTACTCAACGCGAACGCGCCGCCCAGCACCAGCGGGCCGTCTGGCTTGCGGCTCTCACCCCACTCCCTCCCTCACCCACGGCCTCTCAAGATGACCGTGACCTCGCCCTCGCCCAGAAGATCGCTCTAGGCTACTCCCCGTCCCCGTCCCCACCTCGTGTCCCCTCGCGCTCGCAGCCCGCCGTCGGAAACAACAAGCGCTGCCGCTCGCCATCGCCCGAGGTGCAAATCTTCGCCCGCCGTCACGCGCCGAAGAAATTGTGTGCGCATGCACAATACTGTGAGGAGGATGAGGAGGTGGAGATTGTAGGCGAGCGTCGACTCATCAAGCAGGAGCCACGTACACCTCCCCGCCCCACGCACATCACGTACATCTCTATCCCCGACAGTCCATCCTATATGCCCGTCGCCAGCTCCTCCCGCCTTGCGAGCAGCACGCGCTCGACGCCACCGTACCTCACTACCCATCTGCCCGTCGCCAGCTCCTCCCGACCTCGCCCGTGCTCGCTGCAGCCGCCATTCCTTGGGTCCTCGAGCTCGCCGTTGGCTGGCCCGCGCAACCTCAGCTTGTCCCCCATGCTTCCTTTCTCCCTTCTCGACGCTGAGCTTTTTTCTGAGAAAGCTTAACTGTACCATACCATCCTCTCGATCTTTATCCACTTGATTTGTACTCCATTGATTTGTACTCCGTATTTTACCGCTTGTACCCGTAGCTATGTATATGTAGCCATTGTATGCTACGCGTAAATACCAATGGAAACCTCTTCGCCTCTGCTCAGGAAATTTGAGTTGACAAACAATGCAAACGAAACAATCAGAATGCGATCAGGTGACAATATTTCTCTTGCTTCCCTCCATCGTGCTGCTCGCCGCCCGTTGCTCGCTGCTCACCAGACCATGGAATCTGGCCTATTCAAATTCAAGGTTGACAGCACGCCCATCCCCACCCGTCGCCCCCATGCTTCATCTAGACTTGACCGATTCATAACAACCTTTTCTGTCGACCATACGCTAACGCCATCGCCGCCGCTCTCACCGCTCGTTGAAGACGGAATTTCAAGTCTAGTAACCTTCAGTGTTGTTCCACCCCCTGGATCTTTCGACGCCGACTGGGCGAGCCAAAAATACCCGCAGAAATGGGATAATTGGGACGACTTCGAAAACTGGCGTACTCAGGAGGAGCGTGACAAGAGCATTGAACTGCGGCTTGTAGCGACGTTGGCCGGCCCCCCAGCATATCAACATAAATACCATTATGTTTGCTCTAGGCGAGGTACTGGCGGCGAATCCCAAGTACGAACAGAAACAACCCCAACAGTCTCAAAAAATTCCCCCCAAGCGGACGGGCTGTCAATGTGCACTCACTGTCAAGACATATCCCGATACAGACCAGATTCTCGGTAGCTACACCGATACGCATAACCATCCACTCGGGAACAATAATCTTCGGTTCACGCGGATCCCACGTGCAACTCGAGAGTACATGGTGGGGCTGTTGCGTCAGAAAGTATCAGCGGAGCATGTGGTACGTTCTTCGCTGCTGCTGAAGTGAAGGAAACCTACTGACCGTGTTACAGCTGGAGCTAGTCCACCGCGGCGCGTACAACAATGAGAATGTACTGGGCCTGGATTTTGATGGACATGTCGCATCCCGCACGGAATTCATATAGTTACGGGACGTACGCTGGATCGAGAAGGATATCGAAGTTGAGACAGTCCAGCTGCATCAAGATGATGGTCAATCTACTCTGAAATGGGTTCAGATCTTACGGGACCACGACTTCTTGCTGGGATTCAAGTCTAAAACCGATCCTGTGCCTCTTGGCTCTCGGCTGGCCCTCGACGTGTTCGTTCTGATGCTTCAAACACCATGGCAACGCAAAATGCTCACCAAGTACGTGCACAATGGCATTATGTGCATTGACGGCACGCACAACAACACATCCATGTATGAAAATCTTGATCTAACAACACTGGTTGCGCGGGATGATTGGGGCCATGGTACGTATATCATCTCTTCCCTTCTGCGCGGATGCGTGCTGAATCTTGCAGGTCTACCGGTCACCTGGATGCTAGCGTCCAATCGTCGCCAAGAAACCGTCGAACATTCCTTGAGGACACACAAGGCGCGATCCCCACAAGTTATCCCCCAAATCATCATGTCGGACTTCGACTACGCCCAAATCAATGCCTGTAACGCGGTCTATGAGTCGTATGTGCTACTCTGCTGGTGGCACGTGCTGCACGCTTGGCAGCAGCACTTGCGCACGTCGGAGAACACGGAGCTCTGGGAACTCCTGAAACACCGGATTCGCATCGATAACGCCGAAGATTTCGATGCCGCCTGGTCGAAAATACAACAGCTGGCCCCGCCGTCGTTCACACAATACCTGAAGGGAACTTGGATGAAGGAGGAGGTGGTACACATGTGGTCGGGCGTGTACCGAACACGGCGTAGCATCTTCGTGTTGTGTGACACGAACATGCTAATCGAAGCGTAAGTAATCATCATTCGTTCCAGAAAATCACTGACAACACATCCAGGTGGCACCACGTCCTGAAGGGCAAGTTCTTCCAAGGCAAGCGGAACCGCCGGCTCGACCATCTCCTCCACACGCTCATCAAGCGCGTATGCCCGTATTATGCCCTCAAGGAACGCCGTCAAGCGATGGGTTTTGAAGGCCCGGATCTCGAGGTCCAGAAGCGGATTGATATTGAAAAACGAAGCCAGTACTACACCCTGGAGCATATTGACCACATCGAGGACGCCAGGTACGCCGTTGCCTCGGAAACCAAGCCCGGAATTTTCTACGAGGTCGACCTGGATACATACACCTGCCAGTGCAATGACTTCCCACTCATTTCCTTCTGCAAACATCTCTGTGGTGTTCAACGCCTCTTCCCCGATGCCGAATCCAACTCTGATGCTCCAAGCACGCCCGTCATCCCCGACACCGAATCGCGCTCTGACCTTAGCACACCTATCGTTTCTGGGTCTACCCTTGCTCTGGACCCGACGCGCACCCGGGAAGTGCCTTTTATGCCGACGCCCAAGCACAACACAATCCTAGTAGCCGAAAAGGTTGAGCGAGTGGCCGCACGCATTCGCAGATCACGCCAGAAGGGAGTGTATGGCATGGAGGAACTCGTGGCTATTTGCGATTCAATCCTAAAGCAGACGGACGACAGCGGCGTTCTTCCGGCATCAAGCTACGTACCCTCCAACAACAATTCCGGGTGGGCGCAGACCAATGCCAAGATGATGCCCAAGGTCAAAACAAAGGCCAAGAGGGACGAGAAGGATCCGTACGGCGCCGGGAAGGCAAGTGGCGCGAAAGCGAAAGAGGACGATGGGGGTAGGGGGAGGAAACGCACCAAGATGGACAAGTGTGTGCTCGGGCTTTCATGCGTGGCTTTGACTAACATCTGAGCATTTTTTGACAGCACGATAGCTTTACCATCGCCTCAACCGCTGCCAGCGACTGCTCCAGCCATGTTCAGTAGCAACGCAGTGTCGACACACACGACCCCATGACACGATGTCATCTCAGCTTCACACGTTCAGTATCAACAGGGCATCGACGCACCCACGACCCGACGACCCGACGTCGGCTACGCCTTCGTCCTCTCAGCACGGCGGCGTTGCACACCCGCGCATTCTTCCATTGACTGCACCATCGGCTGTTTTCAATCCTCATTACATCCAACACACCTACCCAACTATGCATGTGTACCCCTACCCCTCTTATCCTCCTCCCTTTTACCCTACCTATGCCCCACACTAGTATTTTGTACACTCGACTTGTAATTTTCAAATTGACACGGCATTTCGGCACCATTTTGACTGCCGTCCTTCCGCCGAAGCTTCCCAAAAAGGTAATTGTCTCAAAAAGGCTTAGGGGCAAAGGCGAAATTTTTGCAACTCCCGCCACCACCACAACGGCAGATCAGCTAACGACGTGGCACATCATTGTGCAATTGACGTCGTCCACACTGATTTCATCCAGTGTTGAAGGTGTACAGAGTGAAAGAGGGGCGTAGAACGCCGTAGGGGTCGTCCAGATTCGTAGGGCCACAAATGCTGGCTGAGCCGCGGCTGAGCCACAGCTCAGCCGCAAGCCGCCCAAGCATAAACGGCTCGGCTCGGCTTTAACCGGTGATGGCTCCGGAGCCATCAAAAGCCGAGCCAAGCTAGCCGTAGCCGAGCCGCGGCAACGCCATGACTCACATGATCCATGCCCTTTGACACCTTGACATCGGGTATCGCCTGGTTCTCCCGCGACGCCGATGCCATCGCCTTCCGCCCTTCCGCCCTTCCCATGCCCCAGGCTCGCCATATTCGCGGCCCAATGCTACGTCTCTGTGTGCGCGCTGACTTTTGCCTACACCCTGACTCTTCTGACTAGGGCTCTGCTTGATTCACCCTTCCATCCCAGATCCATCTCCTCCATCCGCAGGACTTTTTTGCGTCTCTTGAATGACTGTCTCACAGGTCCTTCATCTCGACCAATGGATGCATGAATTTCGCCATTAACCGGACTTGGTATGGTACGCAGCTTCATTGGCGACTCGCGCTCCTTCGTCACATAGAGTGCGACCTTCCAGCACCGTGTTGATCACCGAGAAGCACCGTTCTTGGCTTCTTTCGAGCTGGGATCACCGTGTCGAACCGCAAGTGAGTTTCGCCGTGAAACTATCTGTCAATTGTGCGTCCCATTTTTTTCTCTTTCCTGTCCTCAGGCTCTACGCCCTTCCCTTTTTCTGTCTCGCCCACTATTCCTCATTGCTGTGGATCCGTGTCCACCGCAATCTTTTATTCAAGCAGTTGCATCTGCCTGCTTCTCAAAGCCTGAATCAGCTTGCTTCTTGAAGACTAAATCAGCTCAATCTCGACTAAACAAGCCACTTCCACGTTACATTCGGCATATTTTCCTCTCCTTTCGGCAGTCCTGATGCTTTTCGGTGCATCTTACTGATCTATATACTCCTCCTCCATATCCGACTTGCATTGTCCCCTCGAGCCGCGTGGCCCGTTGCCGTCGCTGTTGGCTAGGGTACTATGTACTCAACTCCTCTCCCGATTTTCGTGAATTGTCCCACTTTTGCCTCCACTCCAACATAGGTACGCATTGCGAAGTTATCGATGAATGCAACATCGCGCGCTACCGAGCGTCTCGCACAAGGCCCAGCAGTAAGTAGTCGCCCCTGCCTGCGGATGAGCGGGCCGAAGGCACGTGCTAGCCCATCAGCACAGCCAAAGCACGCCTTTCTACCCATGGCGCGCCCCCTTCACGGCGCGCGCAGAACCTCACCGTATCGGCAGACGCCACTGGTGCAGCGCTCTCCGGAGGACCGCGTAGCAGCGTCGAAATGCGCGCGTCGGTCTCTCTCGGGGGGGCACCGCGCCCACTGCCACTGCGCGACCCCAAACCCCAGCATCTCGTCGGTTGCCACCGCCCTAAGACCTCTGCGCCCACGCAACTCCTCCAAATCCCCCGCACCTCATTAGCCGTGCAGCTCTCCCTAGAGGGCCGCGTAGCAGCGTCGAAACGTGCACGTCGGCCTCTCTCGGGGACGCTGTGCCCACTGCGACTGAGTGTGGCTCAGAGGCGCTTACACCCTCGCCGGATGTCGCCGCAGCCGAGGGCCACCCCGCCTGCGTCGAAGCCCTAACCCCTCTGGAAGACGACGTCGACGGTTCCGTTGCGGAAAAATTAATTGGGGGACAGCTGCATGCCTCGGTACGACCCCGCTCACATTAGCCTTCTCCTAACTAACCTCCCCGCGCACACAGGGTGGCGTGTACCGCTCAGCCTGCCCCACCGAAGCTCTGCTCCTTCTGTACTACAAGGCCATGGGCTCCCTCTCCGCCGCTGACGACCCCGCGAAGGACTTCGACACCATGCGAGCGCACCGGTTGCTTTCAAGGGGTGGGGTGCGTATCATCTCGTTCCTCTGTTTCCTGCGCTTTGGGGGCGAGGTTTTTGGCGGGACGCGGGGGGCACGACATGGAGGCAGGCGATCTATGATCTACGGGCGCATGAGCGAATGGGGTGCATGCGCCCGTGGTGTAATACCGCGCGTTTCTCGGGAGGGATTTGTATTGGGTGGCCGCGTCTTGTCTCGTGGCATCCGGAGCGAAGGGACGGCGCGAGCGAATGAGCGCGTGAGTAGGTGCTAATGGCGAGATCGCGTGCGTTGGCAAGAGGTGGAAGGGTCGGGGGCCACCCCTTCTCGGTGACCATTCGGTGTCGATAAATCCCTCCTTCGTTCCAATTCTTCTACGTCGTTGTCATTGATTAATGTCTCGACGCTAACCTACTTGCAGACCCTAATTCGTCCGGTGTCCCCCACAAGTACACGCCCTTTCCTTCCAACCCCCTCCTTCGGACACGGCGTCACCACTCATTGCGTCTCCTCCGGAGGCTTTTCCAACGGTCGGCCCTTTTCATCTGGGAACGGCGCCTTTCCAGCAACCAACACCAACTCAGTTTCTTCCGGCAGCTCCTTCCCGCTCCTCAACAGCGGCATCTCCTTTTCCTCCAGCAGCAGCTCCCGCCCGTCCACAAGCAACAGCGCATCGCGCCTCCCGCCACTCCCAGCGGTCGTCTCCGCCTCAGCCTTTCGCCCCTCCTCCGGGCACGGCCCCCCCGCTCCCAGCGCAAGTGGGAATATACTCCTTCCAAGCTCCCTTACCCTTCGGCCCTCCACAAACGACTGGGACTACGACGGCTCATGGACCACCCAGGCATCGCCCCAGGCAAACTCGTCATTCTCGTCCCACCCACCTGAACAGCGCGCCAGCTTCAGTTACGTCGGAGGTGGCGGCGGAAGCCGCACGCTCGGCGGCCTGGGTAGATTTTATGGCGCACATACAGACCACAACGAGTACGAGTACGGCGGAGGGCCCCGACCCCAGAGCCGCTGCCTCTCCGTCATGGAGCTCCGCAACGACAACGACAAGCGCCCCACCTCTGTTGGCGTATCCTCAGTACTCCATCGCACCGGATCCGCCGAGGGCGAGCGGCCGGCCATGACAAACGGCTTCACCTCGCGTGCTTCGGCGCTCGTCCTCGACGACCGTGACCAGCAGTGGGAGCACGAGCCCCGGCAGCCCGCGGGTGAGCAACAGCATTTTGCCACCAAGCGCGAATATCAGTCCGCAGTCAACGGGCGTGGCTGGAGACGCGCGGGCAGCGTACGCGGGCTTGATGCTGCGGTATCAGGAGGCGTACAGGCAGGCGCTCGACTAGCGGCAGGCGGAGGTAGATGCGGCGGTGACGGCGGCGTTACTACCACTATCAAGAGCAGATAGAGCAGCCACATTTTTACCATCAGCAACAGCCGCAGGCGCAGGAGTTTCAGGAGCGACGTCGAGGAGGAGCGCTACCATCTGCAGCAGATGCATTAACAGCAACAGGTGCGGATCTACCTCGATCCTTAGATCCTTACATGAATCCCCACCCGCACCGCGCGCAGGAGATGGGCATGGGCGTGTTGCTTCTGGGTCTTCTGGAGATGGGAATGGTGGAGGGATATCCCACCAGAAGTTGGCTGGAAATGGAGCTGGCGGCCGCCTATCGCACTCACCACCATATCGAGGCGCCGGTCGATTCGCCGGAGCTGGCCTACGCGGGGATTCGATTTTGATTTCGGCGGGCTACCACATGCACACGCCGCACCCCCATCCGCACCCGCACCCCATCCGCACCCCCCCCATCCGCACCCGCACCCCCATCCGCATCACCCCCCAGCCCCCTCGAGACGCATGCTCTCGAGGCGGGCTCGCTGGTCTCTCCGTATTCGCTCGGAAACCCGCATACGCCGCAGCTGGAGTACAGCTACGGGGAGACGATGGGGGCCTTTGGTATACTGGGTCACCCGGAGGACACGGTGAAGTGAAGTACGAGGGATTGTCGCCGCTGGACATGGACCGGACGGCAACCTGGGGCCACTGGATATATGAACTTGACCGGTCGGGGGTGGGCAGAGCGATGGGATGAGGATATAGTTCGAATGTGATCGTGTGGGTGTATGTCTGCCTGCTCTACTGTTGTTTTTTGGGCTGTTTCCTCTTGTCGTACCCATTTTATTCCCACGTTGCCTTCCAGTTCTTGCGACTACACAATACCCTCTCTTCCTCCCATGTTTGTACGTTATTTACCTCAAACCGTCTGCTGTACAGTACAATTATTTACTGCGTTGTATCGTAGGGTGTGAATCGCCTGCCCATATTACTGCGCGGCTCATTGCTTCATCCAGAGGTTCTCGTACCCCCAACTCCGTCTCCTCTTCAATGCTTCAGCATTCGAATGAATGAAAACGCAGACTAGAAGTGCGGTGGTGTTGATTCTGCAATATGTACCGTACAGTCTAGTTATGTATAGTGTTAAGAAATTGGAAGCCCCGACAAGTGGTAAGTATCTCTGCATGCAGTTGAAAGATTTCAGTCAAGAAGAATGACCCGGCAGGCTAGTTCGTGTTCGGCCAGACGTGAGGGAAGGAAATGATTTTTACAGCGGCGGCATCTCCCAGTTAACATCCCAAGAGAGTGGTCGGAAATGCCACCGCCGCCCGCAAGGGCCTGTAAAAGTTTGGCCTCTCGCTCCCGCACATGTTGATCAGAAAGCCCGGGCGCAGCGTGAGCAGAAGCGGTCAACACCCTGTGACGGCCAGAGGGCCCGCAGATCGCAGAAGATGCTGCTGGGGCAGAGACCGCGAGGGTGGCCGGTAGACGCGTGAGCCTGACAAAATGTGCACGGAGGTGCTTGAGGACCCCTGGATCGTGAAACGTGCTGCGGGGGACAAGACAGTTAGCCCTGCCTGCAGATGTGGTGGGCTAGACACGCGGTGCCCCGTCACATTTGACCTCTTGTGGTGGATGGAGGGCACACGAGCGGTGGCCTTGGATGACGCTGCGGGCGCAGAAACACTGGGGCCAGCGTGTAAGGCAGGCGTTCGGGGGACGCCGGAGAATCCACCGCGGTAATAGGGATGCCATTTGTCTAAGAATCAGAACGTCAAGCTCTATTAAAAAGGTAAGCTTAAGACGTCAACATACGCAGTCCGGATAAGCCACCGCCACCGTCTAGCTGCAGAGTTCCAGGGGCATGCTCCCCGAAATAACCTGGAAAATGCGGGATGTATTCGTTGACAGCATTGGGCGGAAATTGACTGGCAACTGTAGCCATGTCTGGCTGGTTTCCCGAGTCTACTTCATATTAGAGCGTTTAATGAGCAAGAATAATGGCAAAACTGACTAGAGGGAAATTGAAATTAAAGACATTGGTGGTTGACTCATAAATGTCAGTAATGTTCACTATTCCCTGACATTAGCACCAGACAAAACAAAGTGGGGGACATACACCGGTATGCACATTCTCGTGAAATGAAATGACACCCTGCGTACACTGTCTTTCTGGTGCTCTCCTCCACCAACCTGCACGACCTATAGTCGTGGCTTTTACTGGCACAGAAGCATTCAATTATCAAATTTCACGCGCGAAGCCACTGCTTGAGGCCCGTAGCCTTGATTTTGGTTCCACCTCGTTTCTCCGGCCTGTTAAATATCAATACTCGAGGACAATCATTTTGTGCAAGGCTCACCAGGAGAGCCAAACAACTTGGCCCACGGTCCTTGACCAAACCACTATTTCTTTGATCTCTTTTGCTTTCTTTATGACGTCCTTTTCCTTGTCTTTTTCATGGGCCGCATCAGTGGATGGGCACAAAAGACCTGTGCGAGTCGAACCGTTGAATGATGCCACGGAATTGGGAACAAAGAGTAGTGGCTGTGCACCCGCTATATATGGATGCCAGTGGTCGTTGGTCTAGTTAAGTCTTGAGGACGTTCGAAATGCATCATTCACAGCGGGAGCACGTATCCGGAGATGTCTGTCTGCGTTTTGTCTGTCCACGCGTGTATATAGAAATAAGTAGGTACGCATACAGGTGTACAGTTGTACAACTCCCCGCGACATATCATCGCAGACGGTCACCCCACCCAGCACACAACCCCACCGCCATTAGTACGCCCGCTCTACTACCCGCGCCCGTGCCACGTTCATCCCGACCACAGTGTTCCCCCACTTCTACTACTCCCAGTTTCGCGACGGGGTCCTCCCGGTTTGTGTCGATCTCCTCGCTGCGGGCACCACTGTTGCTCGCCGACGCGGAGTGGGTCGTGGAATTCAACCCGTGGTGCGCGTGCGTGTGGGAGAAGGCCGAGGCTGCGCCGGAGATGGCGTGTGAGGCGCTCGAGGGTGGTGCGTGTGGTGTGCTCGAGACGTCCCCGTCATCGAGGTCGACATCGGCGTCGTCTGATTCCTCCGGGTCGGAGATACTCTCGAGCCCCATATCGTCGTCGTCGTCCACGCCGGGCCACGTCGGAGGCTCATCCTGGATCCCGGATATCGTGCGCGGGAGCTGCGAGCACAAGGCCGTCAGTACGAGTGGGCGAGAACGAAGATATAATGCTACCCACCTCCTTCACCCTCCTCCTCAAATCCACCCACTCCGCCTCGTCGCGGACCACGAAGCCAATCAGCATGCTCGTGTCTAGCCCGCTCGGTGGCAGCTTGCGCACCCGCTCGGATTGGAACGTGCGCATCCTCGCTGCGGAATACGCCCGGGCAAAGTACCGCGGCGCTCATGAGACCGCCCGCTGGCTGCGCACCCTGCGTTGCGCGAGGCTGAATATGACGAGCTCGTCCTCTGTCATTAAGGAGTGGCCTTGCCCGTGTCTGGGTCGGTGCCTGTGCTCAAAGTCGGGGCTCATGAAGCCGCCGCGGCATACACCAGCTCGTGACTCTGAATCGAACCCCCGCGCGAATCCAGAATCGGGGTTCGCTGAGCCGCCACCCGCGTACGCCACCCGGGACTGAGGGAGTGGCAAGAATTGTGTGTCGTGGACGGAGGTGGGGTGCCCGTGCCCGTACCCGTGTGACGAAGGCGACCGAGATATCGACGGCCCGACAAATAACCGGAGGGGTACGGCGGGAGTGGTGTGGCCAAGGTAGAGGAGCCTGAGGAGGCCCTCGCCCTGGACGCCAAGGAAGTAGTACGAGGACAGTGGGCGGCCACCTGCGATGCCGACCGAGTGGTGGGAAGGCGTAGAGTCACTGGGTAGGAAGTATTAGCTTTGGGAAGAGAGAATGATGGGAAGGAACTGCTCACCTTGATCGTCCCAGGATATATCGGATTCACGCCGTCCAGCCAGAGTCGAACCCCGAGGAGCAATAAGACCGGCCTGTCGCCCATGCTCTTCGGGCGACCTGAGGACGAGCCTCAACCATGGGAGGAAGAGCCATGTCCATGGGATGAGACGGACGCCATCGATGAGGCGGATGGAACGGGTGCGAGACGACGAAGACTTCTGTTTGGTGTTTGGTACAGGGCACCGTCTGTGGTGACGGAGACGCCGAGTCCGCATGCGGGGAACGCATCGATCATCCTGAAGAGAGTATTCAGCATGGAATTTGAAACGAGTCAACAAGAAAAATAGAAAAAGGCGACTGAATATAACATGAAGGCGGCGGAAAAAGTACGGGTGAAATCCAAGTAGGAAGAACCGCGCCCCATGCAGAAGAACGAAAACACCCCAAAATTGATTTAAAAAAAAAAAGGAATCATGACCTACCTCAATGGCTCCGCCGCAAACCACATGCCGACATTCTTCTCCGCGGCCTTGCCCGCGGGCGCCATGCGGTACACTCCGAAGGGCGCTGCGGGCGCGTTGAGGAACCAGAAGCGTGGAGGGCGTGCGCAGAGGGGTAAAGAGCAGGGAAGGGCGGTGGGTGTGTTAGTTGGAGGGGGTTCTGGGGAGATCGTCAGTGATTGAGGTCGGGTGAAGTGAGGGGAAGGAAAACGAAGAAGAGATGGATGGAGACAAGTGGGAGGAAGCACGAGAGCAGTGTTAAAACATAGCGGCACGCCAGCAGCGAAAGTATGTGGCAAAGTCTCCGCATCCCCACGCGCCCCAAGTCCCGCGAATTGGAAAACGCCGCAGGAAAGAAAAGCGCTGCAGATGCGAATACCTAGCACCTCCGTGCTTCACCAGCCGAGCGCGCTAAGCGCCCCATCTCGTCCACAGGCTGGAGAAACGGAACGAGTACCACAACAGAAAGACGCTGCACTCCACAAAACTTCGAAAGCGTCGCGGTATTGGAGGCCGCCGCGGGTGCGAGCATCCGTACCAAGAGGTCTGCATCTCCGAGTAACTCTAAGCTCTCGCTCCACCCACTCTCGAAAACGCTTCCACCCGCTCCCCAAGTCCCAGACGCAGAACCCGCGGCAAACCGCAACCGCAGGTGCGAGCACCCAACATATCAACAGACCACTTCCTACTCGCACTAGAGTGCTTCTTTCCACCCGCTCCTACTAGTCCCATATTTCCAAACGCCTAACCACCCCGGATACAAGGGAGCAAACCACCGCAGGATCACCTCACGCTCTCTCTAATCTCCCACTCCGCCCACTCCCAAGAAACTCGACATGGCGCTCAGACCCGCGTGGCGAAATCCCGACGCCCGAAACCTCAGCCTAACAGGTAGCTACCTGGACTGGGAACGCGCATACGAGCGACAGTCCATCTCCGGAACGCGCTAAGCTCACATCTCATCCCCTCTGTAGAAAACTCGACTTCGTGAAATTCAAAAAAAGCTAATGTCATGGCTGTGCAAAGACAGCTGGCACACGACACGAGAGGGGAGAAAGTGGAGGCGGAAGGAGAGAAATGGGGCCACAGCATAAATGACCGCAAACCCGCCGCACACAAGAAGATTAGAATTGTTCTCCAGCCTCCAGAAATAAAATAAAATAAACTCGCACTCACCCCCACCCTTTCCGCTCGCGAGCAAGCTTTGGCCGTTGCGCAACTTGAGAAGCTCCCAAGTCTTGTCGTTGTTCGTCCTTTAACGGGCGCAGCTTGATGAGCCATCGATGTCGTCTTGCGTCGCCCTGGGTCTTGAGAAAGCGTGTAGGGATTGAGGGATTGATCCAGGCAACCACCGGTATTGAGAGGCATGAAATATAGGTTGTGGAGAACGGAGGGAATGACAGAAGGCGAAGTGATCGAATGATGGGCCGACGAGTACACCCGTGATCGCGGCAATGCTCGGCCAAACACTAGAACGCCAGCGTACCGAAAAGGAAAGGTGGCATTGCGGGATGAGTTTTGAAGCTGATTTGATGATAGTGAGTTGCGTTCAAATTTGAGGTCAAAACCAAGTCAAACAGAACGGCCGCCGAAATGAAATAGTTGCTGGAAAAGAATGACAGTAAGGTCATATCTCAACTCGTTACGTGAATTACCTCAGCTATGTAGCGCTACATATCCATCTGAATTTTTCCTGATGTGGAATCGAAACCTACACATTAGGTAAGTCGGCAGGAAGTGAGACATATAATGGGCTGCTACCTGCCCCGATACATCCGAAACCGCCCGCAGCGGACACCTCTGCTGCCAATACCGGCGTAGAAGCAAACGCCATGGCGCACATACGATTGGCGTGGTGATCACTGCACATACGAATCAGCATATTGCATTGTCAAGAGTACGTGTGGTGGGCTCACTGAGGGACTTGGTAAGTGGGGTGCGCAGCGGGATCATCGTGGGCGCGACAAGAGATTGTGGGGCGTTATCAGCAACGAGAGTCTTTTAAAAGAAGAAGCTGATCAAGCTGGTCTTGAAATAGTAATCAAAAACCGATCCAAGACGGCCTGGGGAACAGCGGGGCTCCTTATTCCGAAGCTGACGGAAGGTTGAAATATGACGTATTTACGAGGGCAGCTGGTGTCTGGGCTCTGCTAACATGGCACAGATGCCCGTGATTGGAACTGGCGAGATATATCCCGAGTCTGAGGGCATTCATGCAACCGGGGCGGGGAAAAACTAGGAAAAGACGTAAAAATACATGATTGTCCCTGCATACCTCAGCGCAATAGTTGGGTGGAACATTGTAAGTGAGTGACGGCCTCTTCGTAAAATCCACGCAGAACATCCTGAAGATGATCAGGTCGGGAAAACAGAACATCTGATAGACCAGGTAAGGCCGAAACGGCGAGAATTATATGGAGCAGACATAGAAGTTACAGAGTCGAAATCCCGAGCAACAGCACCGCAGGCTGAGTCGTCTAGTCTTGAAGACGGGTCGAAATCCGAGATGTGTTCTGCACAAGCACCGGTGACGAGCAATGCCCAGTCTGCCGCTGCTTCTAGGGGTGCGACCCGTAGACCCGTAAGCTTACCCGTAAATCCGACCCGTGACTTGATCAAACTGGTCATAACTTGACCAATTCTGGGATATTTGCGGGGATTCTTGGGTCAAACGTTGCCCTGGAATGAAGTCCTTCGGTCCCTACACAATTTGGATCTAAACATGATCCAGATTGTCCAGAAAATGACCAACTTTGATCGGTTTGATGCACCCGTACGTGATTTTACAGGTTACGGGTTTGGTGCGAACGTGACTGTGCATCAGTCAAAATCCCAATCCCAAATCCCTCTGGCAGCATCCTGGAGGGACTAATTTAGTACAAGCTCCATATTTTTCTTTAATTTCTCCGGCAGAATTGAGGTCGTGTAGTCCAGATTGATTTCCCATCAAGAATTTGACCCGTACGACGGGTCGCAGCCCTCGCGCCGAATCCTTTTTACTCTGGAGGACAGGCTCTCACATCGATGACAGCTTTCAGCTTGTTCGAAGTGTAAAAGTAAACATGAAACGAAACTTTTCCGAGCCTAACTACTTAATTTATGCAACGTTCGTCGTTCGGTATGCGAGGGTTGCATTTAGGGTGGCATTTGGAGGTGGTCAGAAGTTGAAGTTGGGACTCAGATACTCGGATCTGAATCCGAGCCTATATCTGAATCCGAGCCCATATCTGAATCCGAGCCCATATCTGAATCCGAGCCCGTATCTGAATCCGAGTCTGCCTCAGAACTTGAACCTGCATCGTGTTTGCTGCGGCTGAGTGTGGCTGTCTCGCCGTTGCAATCAGATTCCGAACCGTCGCTACAGAGGTTGAAGAGAGTTGATCAGAGCCCACAGGTAACATGTGGTTCACATACCAAAAATAATCATCTCCCAGCAACTGATATGTCCTGGCTTTCGCATGCGTGTCCAACAGAAAGCCTAGCGAACACATACGAGCCAGACGATCCTCCACATCACCACTAAACCTGAATCCACCCATATGAATTTCGACAGTGGCCATTGAAGGGAATGGTGAATTTTCATTGCTGCTGTATTTTTGGAGAGACTCGATCATGGCCACCATTGCATCACCGTCGAGGGCACTGGTCGAATCACAAGTGAAGGATAATTTTGTTATGAGGGGAAGGGAGAGGGCTGGTGCGATGGGGGAAGAATGTATTGTGAACGCCTGAAATAAGTCATCTTCTACACAAGCCTCCACTAGGCATAATGTCTTCAAAGTCGGAATGAGGCGCAGAAACGGCAGAAGATCGGTCAACTCCATCACGACCCTGGAGAGGATCAGATATTGTAGATTGAACCGTGATCGCTCATGTGCATCTTGCAATGCTCCAGGCGGAATACTGAGTTCCGTTAAAGATAGCGTCTCCAGTTTGGGGAAGGACAAGGGGCCCAAGAGGATGAACGACACTGCAACCTGCTCAGCAGACACAGCAAAATGCCGTAGCTCGTGCAGCGGTGTCATCTGGAAGTCCGGGGGTGAGCCTGCTTGCGCAACAAGCCCACCCACATAACCCTTCTCTAGCTGAGTACACTGGGCCAAAATTCCGCTGGCGATGTGAGGAAGGGGTTGTGAGATCGCCAAGGATGTCAACTGTGCCCACGGAAACCGCGCCATCAGGATGTTTAATGGTGGTGGGAATGACACATCCAGGTGTAAGGATCGGATCGATGGTGCGTCCTGAAAAAGATCAAGGAGTGCGGGGAGGCTGGTAGTCAGGGAAGAGAGTGTGTGACCGGCATAAAGATCGATTGTGACGGTGGACAGGATGGGGAGAGGCCGACTAGTGACGGGTATATGAGACCTGATATCATGTCCCGTCAGATGGAGACGAATGTCCCGTAACCTTCCACACAAATCCCACAGATCTCGAAGGAATTCCGCTTCTGTGCGCAGCCTGACCCGTTTACAAAGTGAGGTTGAGAACGTTACGTTCAATGGTAGCATAAGAGCCCGGGCAGATAGGTCTTTGATCAAATATGGACCACTCGTGGGAAGACGCACAGTATCCCAAAGCGAGGGTGTCTTCAAAGCTATCTGACGCCAGCGGGAGGACACATGAGTTAGAACCAGCGGTGCCTCAAACGTATCGGTGCTCGAGTAGTCTGGCATGGCCTCCCCGGGATCTGAAGGTACACCCGAATCATGGTGCCTGAGGCTGCGGTCGCGACAATGCAGGAAGATTTCTGCAATAGTCTCCACTGGGAGGCGCCGTAGAGGGGAGACCATAGCCTTTAACGCATCAATGGACTCTCCGACCTGTGCTTTTCGGGACTGCACAGCACCAGTGTTCTCGGTGTTCTCGAGCAGAGTCAGCTCCGTCATTCGGGCCTCGAGCAGACGACGAATCTCTGTCGCCTGAAAATCTGTGGGGGATCGATTTGTGTGAAGGAGTGCATCGAGGTCCATGAGGAGGTAAGCTCCCGTATCACTCGAAAAGGCTGAGAATGATTGGAGAATGAAGGTTGCTCCCTAATTTGGGTTCAATCACGTGTGTCATTTGTGGCTTTCGCTTCCTCAGGACCCGGGATTATTTAGTCTAGATTCACTGGATGTGCCCGCGGAATGCCCGCCCACTCCGAACGAGCGCATCCACGCTGCCGTACGCCGAAGGCACTCACTTCGAACGCCCGCCACTTCGGTGACTTCACATGCGCCCCGCATTTCGAGCGTCCCGCCTGCACTTCGAACGCGGTCCGCCCACTTCGGACGTGTGCCACTTTGCCACGCTCACTTTCAATCCCGTTACAAAGTGTGTCCCTTCTACCCCATGCCTGGCGTTCTAACTACCTTCGAAGCCGGCTGTACTCCTTCGAAAAGGCCTCACTCCCCGTGCATCTGCAGCGGCGCCCTGCTCGCCGGACCCGCCTGCGCCCACCCAACCCGCGGCCGTCCTCTTCTACGCCCCCGACCTGCTCGCTCCCACGCAGTGTAGAGCCTTCGCCCGCGCTCAATGCCGGCCCCGTGCCCATGCCTCATGACCGCCGCAGCCATGCTCATCGTGTGCATGCCCATACGCCCCCGCCACTACCTCTGCAGTCAGTGCTCCGCTGCGCCGCAGTCTCCTCACACCGCCCCACATCGCGCCCTCATCTCGCCTGCGCAGTACCACCACGACAGTCGCAAAGGGCGTATAACCAGGACCTCCCCGCTCAGTAGGTGCCGCAGCGATTCCCCTTTCCGCACGGCGGGGACCTGTTCCACCGGTGTAGGCATGACCGTCACCAGCATAGTGAGAAGGAGCAAATTGAGTCGTAAGTCGCGCGCCTGCCTTTGCTTTGCAGATGCGTCCCTGACAAGCTTCTTCACTAGCTCTGTATCAAATGGGGCATTATTACCCCTGGCCATCGACTTCGACGAGCTGCTCGCTCCATAATTATACAATTTCGTATTGTTTGCTTCGCTCCGGGAACGCGCCAGCCCCAGCGGAGTAAGGTGTGATGCTCTGTGTCGCAGCCTGCACCTCGCTCGTGAGCTCGCGAGTTCAACGCCCCGTTCGCCAGCTTGAGGCCGTGCTTATTACCTTCGACTCCACCTCGACGCCCTGCTCGCCCCCTCCAACCACGTTCGTCCCGTTTGCCTAGGCTTCTCCCGCTGCTCGACGCTGTATTGGGCACCTCGAAGGCCCGCTCGCCAACACGACACTGCATACGCCAGCTCTACACCCACTCGCGGGTGTTTGCCGCCCGCTTGCTAGGTCGACCACCTGCTACGTCTCCTCACCCCCACTCCTCACTGCCTGTCCCTCCTTCCGACGCGGACCTCCTCGAACCCGGCGCTGGCGTCTTCCAGCACAACGGACACAGTGGCACTGCCGCCTGGCTCTCCTCTCTCGTTTCGTCGACGGCGGTGCAGGAATCCGGCCCCTCCGCCCACTCGTACATCGCTTTATTCCACAACATTCACGAACATACCTTCCGCGACGCTTTCCATCAAAATCTATTCTCACTTAATTTCAGAATTTGAATCTATTTGCTATGCACGTAGTACCCTCCCCCTTCCTGTCTTCCTTCTCCATGTCTTCATTCACTGTCTACGCGCCCATGCCCCTCGGCGCCTCGCCTTATCGTCACCGACCTCGCCGTCTCTCTCACTGAGCTCCGCACGCAGATGATGCAATATATACTGTACCGCGCAGTTTCACCGTTGTTGTAATTAACCTTCATCGACTCGTTGATTCGTTCACATAGTTGTCTGTTTATACCGCTGCATCGCTGCCCTTATCTCCTGGCTCTAATGAACGAGTGCCCCTGCTCATCAGGGATCCATCGGTCTTTCAAAGAGCTTGTAGAACTCAGAATAAGAAAGGCCGATCGAGTCCGAATTAGGGCATTGGATTTCCTCTTTGGGACAAACACAGCCTCACGATTGTGACTTGTCTTGCTCCACTGGTTCCAACTCGCTCATTCAGCAGCTTCAGCTCACTCCATCGTAGTCCCAGAGATATGGCTCATGCTCGCTCATAAATTTTGTCCTCAACTTGCACGCTTGTGGAATGTCCCGTCAGACATCATCTGGAATACACTCGCTGGCGAATCAAATCGAGGTCATACTTGCGGCAATATGTCCTAATCGACCCTGGGAAAGGTCCTGCGTCTTTCTTCTCAGGTCAATTTGCGATGACACATTGCAAATGTCCATTTTCACGAACGACTTCGCCTAAGGTATGTACATCGCTTCGTCCCTTCCTTCGAGGCCATCGAACTTTGAGTTCCTCCCCGCCATACAACCGAACTCAATAAGTCATGTCTCTCTCTTTTGAATTTGAACCTATCTATTCACCATACTGATCTGCTTGAATCGGACTTGAACCAACTAGATCTGCGCGGGCTTTCGGTGCCTGGCGTGAATTGTGTCTAGGGTGTGGACGCCAATTCACGACTTCTTTTTTTCAGGCCAGTTTCCTTCCTCCCTTCTGAATTTGTGTTCCAGTAATTTGAAGTAAGTCGTTTCGTACTTGTTCATCCACTTAATTTCTCGCACTAAATCTTGAACAAATGCCGGCCTCAATTTCATTCCCGCGAGGTGTGTGCATATTTCCATTCTCTACCTGAATCTCTTTAATCTCGTCTACTTCTGTTTCTGCACCCTCAGCTACTTTGAATTCGAATCCAACCAGACGTCAAGACTCACCGGATTTCACAGACCTTGTATCCGACTTGATCTGTGCATGCATGCATGTACCTGCACAAATTCATCACACCACCGCTGGGTCCACCTCGATTATTGTGCGGATTCTTCAAGTATGCAATCAGCGCCTTTGGGAACTCTGGACTCTTTCTTTTCCGGAGTCGGAGCCAAAGAGATTAGATTGAAATATATGGCTTACCTATGATTACATTCGCGCGACTGGCTGACTTCACGAACTGGCTGCGTACACTTCGTCTTTCCTTTGACTTTAGAATGTGCGCTAGTTAACGGCAGCAATGTTAGAGCACCTACTCGACCGGGGGTTCTTTTGGTTCTCTTTTCCTCGCCTGCTCGCTGGTGCAACGCCCGAGCCTTGAAATCGTGAGGAAATACCAACCTGCGTTGGGGACGCATCTATGTCTCTCTTCCATCCTGACTTTCGGCGTGTAATTGCACTCAGCTAAATCCTCGACATTCCTGGACTCAGGTCATGATTCATATGCGGTCGGACCGTCCATGGTCTTGTCCCACGACTATTCATCGCCAGTACGAGCAAGTCTGGACAAAGTCAGGACTCGTTCCATTCAAAATAGATGCGAAACTCGTTCTTAACTACGAATCTGGACCCGTGTTCTCGGATAAGACAGATAGGTCAGTACTTGTTCCAGTGAGAATGGACTCGCACCTTGTTCCTACTGCCCGTGATGCTTGAACACGGGCATACATAATCTCGTCTCAAACATAAACCTAAATCTATCAAGAGATGGGCATAGTTTTTGGGGAGCACAAAACGAACATCTATGAATAATGGAGGTAATGGAGGTAAAGTCGGCCAAGGTTGGAACTATAATAAAATCGGGAGCTAAATACCTCCCATTGGTGCGGCGGGTAGTGAGAATATCTGATAAGCTTAAAGGTCACTCAATTGAATATTGGAACATGGGCATACATAGTCTCGATTCCCGACATAAGCCTAAACCGAATTCAAACTCGGGTCAGTCGGCGGATCCCAAGGGCAGAAAAGTCGGATGGGCAAAGTTTTGCAGAAAAAAGCGAATATCTACGGATCATAGATGTAAGAGCGAGGACCTAGAAGCAACACCGATAAGCACGTAAATCGAGTCCAGTGAGTCAAGGTCAGCATACCTAGTTCCAAGTTCAACTTCTAGTGTATGCCTATCTGTCTTATCCGAGAACCTGGGTTCAGGTTCTCGAATTAAATAGTTACGGTTGGATCAGGATTCAAAAAGAGCTGGGGTGCCGAAAGGAAAACTACATGAGCCGAGCGGGCAGAAAAAGTACAAAACAGAACTCACGTTGGATTACTGGACTCCGAATTTTAGAGGAAGATGCGGACTGTTGGAGGAATTTGCTAACCTGAGTGGA